>WBMV01007406.1:1651505-1662284 GCA_013396655.1 Campylorhamphus procurvoides
TCTATTAAACTGTCTTTAACTCAACCCACAAATTTTCTCACTGAGACACTTCCCTATCAGTTAATGATTGTTAATAGTTACAGATTTTTAGAAGAATTACTAAAAATATGTCTTTTATTGCTGGCATCAGTTTCAGTTTCCCACAGTATTTTTGACCTTTAGGACTGCAGCTTCAAACTGTTCAAGGGCCAGAAGTAGTTCAGTACAAAGCTCTTTCTTTTCTGGTCTGAGTTTCTTTGCCCCCACCCATGCTTGCTGAGCTGAAGCACTAGCAAATACCAAGGGGAAACAGTCTCCTAAAAGCATCTCTTTTTACTCTCCAGGTCCCCTCACCTGCTTTTAAACAGTTTTTGAATGATTTTTTACATTCAGTATTTTAGTAAAAGAGCAAGTCGTGACAAAAAACCCCAAACAAGTCTGCTTCTAACCTCCATGCTCCCTCAGCTGGATGGAGAGGAATGCTGCTTGCTGTTCCTCTGTGCAGGGCACAGAGCATGAAATGTACCAAATCTAACTTGGTTAGACATGTCTAATACCAGATGTGCTTGATCTCATCCCAGAAAATACCTCTCTAAGGGACTGTATCCATCCTTTGACTACACAGAGCTAAAAGCCTAGAGAACATTTCACTGTGGGGGCAGTGAGTGAGCAGCTGTGAGGTGCTTAGCTGCCAGCCACCAGGTCCTTTTTGGTACCCAGGATAGGGTAGAGGGCTCAGAATAATGAGGCATTTGACTGGAGTGTGCTAGAGGGACCTTACTATACCTGTTTGGCTATTGCTGGTCATGATGGCTTACTCATTCTTGATATAGGTTTATTTGTTTCCTTACCCACTCTGTGTCACTCTCAAGAATGAGCATGACAATTGGAGAGCTTGTTGAAGACTGGGTTTGTCTTCTGCAGTTTACTGTGCTGTGTAGCTCTCAGTTGTGTTTTGCCTTGGAGAACTACGATGAAAGCCCTGGCCCTGAGCCAAATCTAGTATTTAGGCTCTGCATTGCTGCTGTCCCAGTACTTCGGGAACCATCTCGTGGAGATAATTAACAATTACACCTTTTTCCTCTGAGAGATAGTTTGTGAAGGAAACAAAGAATGGCACCCTCCCCTTCACCTTCTGCAGAGTGGTTGTTTTCCACCTTGTTACAATGACTTTCCAGTATTTTGAACACCCCGGGGTAATCAGAATGCTCACATCAGTGTGTCTCAAGAATCTGTATCCAGATTTTCCTAGGATTAACTGAATATTTAGGATTATCACACAGGGATGTGCCCTGAGGCTGTGTGGTTGCGGGTGGCAAGGTATCTAGATTAGTTTTTATCTCCAGTGGTGTGGGACTTCACCCCTAAACAAGTGGAGGATCCTGTTAACATGCTAGAACATTTGAAAAAATGCCCTGGCAGTGCTAAAGGGACACAACTACTCCCACAGTGCTGGGCCTGGCCTAAGCCTGCCAAGAACTGTTCAGCACCCTTAGAGGGGAGGGGCGGTCTCTGGGTCTGAAGACATAAAAGCAGTCACCGTGGCTAAGCCAGAGACCCAGCTCTCAAATATATCAGTTCCCCCTGTAGTCAAGAAGAAACAATGGAGGCAGAAGTCAGTTTGTTCAGTCACAGAGGAAGGTTCTCCTGAGAGGGAGCAGGAGGAGGAGTTGGAGAGGCAGCCAGCTGTTCAGAGAACAGTCACAAGAACAGGAGGGGAAAGAGAGAAGTCACCAACGAGCCAGAAATCACCAGCTCCTTATCCCTGAGTAAGCTGCAAGATACACGCGAAGATTATAGCCATCAACCTGGTGAGCTAATTATCAGCTGGCAGCTGCAATGCTGAGATACTGGAGCCAGCAGTCAGGAATTAGAGAGCAAGGAGGCTCAGCAGCTGGGATCCCTCACAAGGGACTAGGGCATCAAAAAAGGGATTGGAAAAGGAGCAAAAATCAGCAGCCTCTGAAGGCAGCTCCTGTTGAGCACCAAGGAAAAGTATCCCCTTGAGAAAGATCTTGTAAACCCTTGAGGCAAGCATGAACAACCACTGAGAGTGGTATCTGATGTCTGAGGGAATTAGTGGTAGAGGTAATCAGCAGCTTGAAGAACAAGCAGGCACCCAAAGACCCGGATGAAGTCCAGTGCCTGCAGTCCACGTGCTGGAAGTTTGTGTGGAGCACATGGTCATCATATGCCAGCACCCTGGTGCTAATGACTTGGCCAGACATCAAGGCCCCAGCTGTGGGTAGATTGGCCAGCCTGCTCCAGCAGTTCAGAGAGAATCTCTCTTCCACCCTAACCCTGCTGGTCTGTTTCTCAGCTGGGAAGAGACAGTTCCAGCTATTCAAAGACAGTATGTCTTCCTCCTTGTCCGTGGCAGCCATCATCTGGGCTAATGAGCTTTCACTGCTCAAGGGGAAGGCTGCCATGTGCACATTTTTGTGCCACCCTCTGGTTCTGTCTCCATGACCATGAGGAGAGCATGAGGAAGTAGGATGCCTCAAACATAGAAGTTGGGATATGTGAATTGCAAGGAATAAAGGTGGCCAAAAAGGGCCCATACAGGCAAATTACCGCTGATTGCTGTTGGGCAGTTCCCCAGACAGCGCAAAAGGACTGATACTCCCTCTGACCTGAATGAAGAACTTCTGGTTTGCAGTTAGAAGAATCAGGTAATGAACACACTGTCTAGGAATAAAGGAGCCCTGCCTCCTGCCAGGTGAAGGAAAGGGATTACCAGCTGTATTGGACTGCATGGATTTGATGGCCTTACACATTTGATCAGCTGGCTGTGTTTCTCTTAATGTAACCCTGGGTGTGCCTTGCCTTATTTGCAATTAAGAGTGCACAGGTGGCCCATATTTAACTTAGTGTCAATCTTGAGAGAAGTTGCTAAAATATTGAAAAACTCTTTTGGTTTAATGGAAACATTAAGGAAATATTCTCTGGAGCTGCTGGGAAGTGCTTTTTGCCCCAAGCAGTGTTAAAGATGCCAGACCAGCATCCTCAGGGGTAAACCTGCTGTTGAGATCTCCCCGTGGCTTTTTCTTCAGAGCAAGGTAGTGTTTGAGTTTTCATCAGCACAAAAGGCTAACTCAGGCAACTGTGCCATGCTGCAGATTTGTCAAGGAAGGAGCTTCTGGGTCAGATCACTAGCTGTCGCTACTCTTACCAGCTACTTCAATCTCACAGAAGAGTGAGGCATCAAATTTTTTTTTATTCTTTGTAGTCTTCAAAGTACTGCACACTGTCTTACAGAAAATAAAGAGCTAAAGCGTTTCAGTCTCACAAGGCAGTTCAAAGGAAAAAATTTTTCCAGTTCTGGAAGTCATCTGTTCTGACGGTCTTTGCATTAAATTATCTTTTGGGTTGTTTTGTTGTTTTTTTTTTTCCTTTCAGAAACAAATCCCTAAAATGCATTAATTATTTACATAATTAGCATTCACGTGTTTCTCTTTTAGGTTGAGCCTCTTTTTCTAAAGCTAAGAGGAAGTATCCATTAAGCTAAAATTCTGCTAGCAAGTGCCTTTAAAATAACCAAAACCATAAAGTGCAAAACTTGCTGTGAGTTCTGAAAGGGAGAAGAGGGTGGCAAACAAATTGGCAGTCGCTACACCAGAACCTCATGCAGTCACCTGTGTCCACCTCGTGGTTCATTTGCACTTGTGCGTGACTCTGCCCGCAGTTCCCGGTGTTGCTGCCGTATTCCGAGCCCTTGACAGCAGCCAGAGAATGCTCGGGCTCCCCCCTGTGTAAGAGTCCTTCTCTGCAGTGCGGGAAGTTGACTTTAATTCATGCTTATTTGCAAAATGCTTTTGTCAGCGTGCATCTCTTGAGGAAAGGCAACCTTTCTCTCCAAAATAGAAGTAGCATCAAGACAATTTACTTACTAAACTGGAAAGCAGTGTTCTACCAACTTCACATGGTGATTTTGCAAGCCTATCTGCAGGAGAAAAGAGTGATCATATCATATGGGAACGCTGCTCTTGGCTAATAGTGACAGGCAGGTGTCCCACTGATAACTAAAACAGTAGTTCTCAGATTTGTCTGGTTTTTAAGAAAATTATATATAAAATTCCATTTGAGGCATATTTTTATGTGATTGTGTAGAAGAATTGCAATTTTGCAGCAACATTATAAAAATCTTGCTTTGAAAGTGTCTTCTTTACCCTATCCACTTTGCCTTCCTCCCTTCATACTTCCCCCATTTATCAGAGACTGAAAATACTCTTCCATATTAGCAGAACAATAGTCAACACTTTTAGTTCTAAAATTATACACAAAAGTAAGTATTTTCCTTGCAAAACCCCCAACATCTTTAAAGTTCTTTATGCCTTCAATGTTTACAGCAAATTACTTGCTTCAACTGCAAAGTTCAAATTTTAGCATTTATTAAATGTCAAATTATAGAAATTAAATGTTATGCAGAAGTAATTAGAAAACTCTAAAACAAGTACCAATAGATTAGATTACTTTTTTTTTCTCCTACAGAAAAAATATAAACACTCATTTTAAACAGCTTTACTCTCTGCAGATGAGCATGATGCTTTTTATATGTGACTGGCTTATCCGAATCACAGCATGGTTTGGAAATGAGGCATTTTTCCCTCTTGGCTAGTTTTGATGAAAGCTCTCCAAGTTGCACATTGTGTTTGAACATTTCTTCATTCATAGCATGTGCCCATCGAAAACTGTTTTCTGTTTGCAGCATTTCAGCTGTACTATTTATAAGCTGGTTGAACAATGCTACTAGAGGGTGTAAAAGGTGTGTATTTCATATGCAAATCACTTGCAATAATTTTCTACAATTACACTTAGTTGCTTGCATCATTATTTTCATAAAAAATGGGTTTAGCAGGAGAACATTATAGAAAAAGTGTCTATATTAGTAAGACTTATTTTTAATCAAACAATTTTGTTGCTTTTGTCAACCTATGGAAGTTAGTATGTTAACATTTTATGTTGAAGTATAAAAGCTATGAATGTCCCTGCCTCTGCTCACATGCTGTATGCCCACAAGCAATATACATGGCTTTTAGATGTAATATGCTAAGATATCTTTGCAGAAAAATAAACAGGGTTTAAACATCTAGTATTTCTTAAAGACAACTGCTGCTGCTGCTGAAAATGGTCACATTACTAAGGATTGGAAGTATTTCTTGCATAAACTTTTATGAAAAGTAATTGCTTTCAATAACATTCTACTGTAGTAATAACCTCTAAATGGGTGGGGTTTTTCTGTTCTTGTAAACCCAGGTATTCAAATCTAGAGTTTTTATTAAAAATTCAGCCCAGACTAAATTTTCACTGATTTCAAAGGGAAATTTCTGTTGGATAAAATTCCGTTTAAATTCAGGATTGTTCTCAAAGTCATTACCTCAGGGTAAGACTGGGTTATACTAGATAGCTTATAACTAGATGGATTAAGGCATCTGGTAGCCATGAACCAGAGATCCATGTTAATGCAAATTCAGAAAGGAAGGTTCCCATCCCTCCAGCAAACAAGGTTCAGAAGTAGCTTCCCAACAGTAGTGAGGGTAAAAACCGAGAAGGGAGGATCACTAGCTGCTTCTAAGACAGGGATTTTTTTGTCTGACTGTATAACACATTGGCCGTGACAGAAGCAGCTGGGACTCAAAGAACCTAGAAAGGCTTCTTCAGTTTCAGGTCCTGAAATAAAGAGGATTCCTACAGTCTGAATATTGCTACTTCCATTTTAAAAATGCAAATCATCCACCTGAGTTCTCAAAGAAACCTAGTTTTCTACATTGCTTCAGAAAGTATTTTGTTTTCTAATATTGTTGCAAACATTTGAACTTACGTATCTTAATGAGGTATGAGACTACACAACAGGTCCAAAATATTCTTTATATAATGGGCAGAATATGGAACTGAGTGTTAAGCACACAAAGGAGAGTACCCTGTTTGCACTTGATTGGGAGCTGTGGACCTCTTTGAGAGAAAGGACTTTCCAGGCTGTATTTACCTCTTTTGGATGTAAAACAGAACTTGGCAAACAGACCTTTATGGGATAAATGTTTGATCGTTCAGAGCCAGTTACGGTGTCGATAATAGGATGACTGTGCATTAAGTGAGCATTACTCTTTTTAAATGCAAAGCTGTGATATAGCGTACAATGGCGTAGTTCTTGGCTGAACTAACATAGAGTAAAGAGAACTGCGATTTCATTGCCAAGAGATTAAAAGAGGCTTATGCTTCCAAGAGTGAAGTTGCTCAGATTTGTCAGTTTTTAAACAGCTATGGATGCAACTGATGTCTAAGTAAACTGCTGCAGCACAGAAGGAGAATTTAGGTTGCTCACTGGGTTAAATTACTCTATTCTTGAAGCTCCTTTACATTTCTGTTCTACTCCCATCTTCCACTGCAGCTTTGATCTGATTTTTTCCAAGCTTTTATATGAAATTCTTCTTCCTTTGGTGCTCAACTGTTACGTATCTTCTGTCTTGCCAGTACACTCTGGTGCTACTTCAGGCTAGAAAAGATTTTCTTTATAATGAATGTTCATTTTTTAAAAACTTTTTCTCTGTGAGCTAAACTCTTAGGATATTTAATCCACATGCACTTGGAGATGAATCGGCTTATTTTTAAAATCCAAAGAGGCCATTTGGATTCTCTATTTTGACATCCTTGATCGAGCAAGCAACACAATTTATGATACTTCTTGCCCATCTCCATGAAGTCTAGCTAAACAGGAATTTTAAAAAGTTTCCTTTTATTATACCTAAAAACAAGAAGCACTGTTGCTATAAAATTTAAAAAAAAGTAACAATTCTCTTTCTCGAGAAAAAAACAAAAGCAATTATATTAACTGGCACTCTAAACCAGGGTTTCCCAACTAATGTACTGTGTTGCTAGAACCCTCCAACACTGCTTGCAACCATAGGAAGTTTAAAAATATAAATGAAGTTCAGGTGTCTGCCAGTGTTGATTTCTGCCTGGTTTACAGAAATGTATGGATATTGCCCACAGCATGTTACTTGTTCAGTACTGTTGCCTGTGGGCCAACAGAGGTTCCAAATATTCCTGTGCAATGTGTCCATACATGCCCTTTCAGTCTGACTGGCAGTGAAGAGCATGAAGGTATGCAAAATTTGTTATCAAGTTACCTTATTTGTCATTAAATATTTCAGTTTTTAGAAACTTTGAATTGCAGAAGGCATTTTGCTGCAAATCAGATGAGTTAATTGTACTGATTTTTTTTTCAATGGTGCCTTTCAGACCCTCTTAATTTTAATCTAAGGCAGAAGATTTTGGAACCTGCATGCTAACTTTTTTTTTTTCCCCCAACATATTCAGTCTCTTTGAAGTTTATTTATATCAAACACACACCTAAATAATTTAAGGTGAATTCCAAGCTAACTAATTTAAGTACCTACCCAATCTCTGTGACTCAGTGGCTGACTCCTGACTCTGCATACACAGTTGGTGTTCAGAGTCCAGCTGGACACCAGCCGTGGTGCAGGGTCCAGCCTCCCTCACGGTGTCCCTCTAGAGGGCAATCCAGCCCGTGCCATCCAGCCCGTTTGAGCCCGAGCCAGCCCACAGGAACCTGCGGTACATACGAGACACTCAGGTGCTCTGTATTCCATGGAGAAAGCAGCTGCCTGGCCCTGGGCTGCCTTGCAAGAGGGGGTACCCACCCCAGCTGCTGCACACACGGTGTGGCCAGCAACACGGGAATCGCTGAAAGTCGTCCCAAGGGCAGGCAGAAAGAAGCCTGGTTACCAGTGGGGGCTTGTCTTCCCATTAGGATCTTAACATAAAGCGTATATATGTTTCAAGGAACAGGCTCCGCACACCGCTGTTTCTCATCTGCTTTCCTTCCGGACTCTGTGACTTTTGTCTGGCTGCAAGGTGGCCTAGTTTCAAGATCTGTGGTGGAGAAAAGTGATAGACGATGTACTGGTACCATAGCAATACTTCTTACAGAATGGAACTGCCAAAATTAGTTGCTGCTGAAAGTGCTTTTGACATCTCATACCACATCTCTGCCTACTGAGTGCTGTAGGCTATTGCAAGCATCTACAAGAAAGAAGCCTTGCTGAAGGTTTTGAGTTGGATTCTTGCTTATCCCAAATGTTTGCAGCACAGGAAGCAAAAAGTCTTCTAAATTTAGGATCAAACTTCTGCTCCTTGTCGTCATACCACCCCTCAGCATATTGAGCTGCTCTGACTCCCAGCTCAGGGCCTGCCACAGGATGAACACTGCTAGCCACCTGATTCCTGAGCCCTTCCCAGGGGAATCTCTAGCTGGCCAGATCCTTTGAACTGTCTCAGTGGAAGGCATTCTCTGGGAAAGGGCCTTGCACCTTAGAGTTTCTCCAGGTAAAAGTCTAAGGATCTGCCATAGTCCACCACTCCAGCTGCAAACAGGGCTTTCAGCTTTTCAGGGGTTCTGAGCACATCTGTACTGGTGGCGGTGACTGAAGGGTAGTTGCAGTTTGGTCAAGTCGATATTGGCCCGTTGTACTCGAGAGCAGTGGTGATTTTTTTTTTCACTAAAGAGTTCTCTTGCTAGAGCACCACAACTCCCCTCCCTGGTGACCTGGAATTTTTCAGAGACTGCCGCAGTGTCACAGAGTGGCTTTTGAGCCAAAGGCATGAAGCAGGGGAAAAATGAACATTTGAGTAAATGACGTGTGTAGAACAGGGTCAAATGGTGAAAAAAATGGGACTTGTCTGGCTGGGAAGCCAATCTAAGCTTGCTACCTGCATTGCCTGGAGACAACTTGGCTCACTCCCTTTCCACTGAATACAGTTATTGCAACAATATGCTCGTGCTTCTTTATGCTTAGCTGAGGCCCTTCAGGTCTCCTCCTGGGCTTGGGTCCCTAGTAGCTACAGTGCCTCAGGCCAGCACTATAGAGCAGAAATGAGGTGGAGTTCAAACTGGCAAGTGTTTTCTCAAGGGCTCTGAAATTGAATTTGGGATTCCACTGGTTTGCTCTTGCCTTATGGTTGCCTTTTCTTAATCCCACTAAGTAAAACAATTCAAGTGAAATCCAGCTGAGGTCTAGCGCTACTTAGCAGCTGGGCCAGGTGTTAAAACATGGTACCCTTTAAGAAAACCTTCAATTAGCCTTACAGTAAAGGGAGGGGGCAAATCATACTGTAAACTTCAGTCTTCGTAGTGCTAACAGACTCGGAAAAGTTAGCTAGATCTTTATCTCCAAAGAGAGAAGGAACCGCTAACCGCAGACCACTTGTCTTGTTAATAAAATCTATCCTTCGCTCAGTGGTTCATAGGAGGAGTTAAATCGCTGCTAGTTCCTGCTTTTAAGGGCCCTGTTAACAGCGCCTATCAATAACAACAATAAAAAGAGCAGTCAAAGTTAAAATCAACAAACTATTATCTGTTATTCATGGAATATGACACTGTAAACACACCAAAAGCCCCAAATGCTAAATTTAGAAGAGTGACGTAAGTGGAAGAACAAAATTTTAGAGAACTGCTTCCAAAGAAAGCACCAAAAATCTGAAATCGCGAGGATTTCTTATTTTAGGAGGCACTCTTTGTATTTTTCAATTCTAAGGAAACAGCAAGTGTCTAGGAAAGTGCTGAGTTATTTATGGGGCAGAAGAGTTATCTGTGATTTTTTCCGGTTATTTCTCAGTTGATTACATGGTTTTGTATTTGACTTTAAAAAAACCACCCAAAGTTTCAGCGATAACAAACAAAAGATTGATTTATCTGTTACATTCACAGCAGTGCTCACGTGTTCTACCTTTACATTTACTTGCCGCTTGCCTGGTGTGTACTTGTCATGTAACTTCTGTTTGATACATCCTTCATGCTGGATGGAATCCATCACCCTTCATGGCACTATCAGCCCTCACCTACTTATTTTATAATAAACACCTTTTATAAATATCTTTAGAATTAACTTCTTTCACTCTGGAGGGAAAAAAAAAAGTAAAGCAATTATAATATAATTAGAGCACTTGGTTGTGTACTTCCATTAACAGCAAAATTAATCTATTTATTAGGAACAGCAGCACTGGCCAAGTTCATTGTGCAAGTGAAACATTTTGTGCAAAGCCGCCAAGTTCCAGAGGTATGTTACATATAACCAAAAAGTATAATCGCCGTAAGTGGCCATAGGTTACAAAACCAGACTTTGCTCTCCCCCACTTTTTTTATCTTTGGGAAACGGTTTGGTTTTCTACAAGCTGTTAGTAGAAAGGGCACGTATAATTTGGCAGAGTAATGTAATGTCTTATGTGCTCCTGTCAATTTCAGGGAAGATAAAATCTACAAGGATACTTAATTAAAAAAGAATGCGATGTCTGTTTTATAAATCACTGCTGCCATCTGCCCCCCAAACGCGGCGCATGGAAACGCTCTCGTGTTAAACCGCCGTGGGAAAAAGCTTGGATCTGAATTAAACCAACTTACCAACTTTTTTTTTCTTTTTTCTAAAGTACAGGCTTAAGGCCAAAGCTGCACCAAACAGTGGCCTTTCCTACTTGGCGATAAGTGGAGAAACCCGCGCTAAGGTCATGCCAAGGCGGGCGGGCAGCGCTCCCCCGGGTGTCGCCGGCAGCTCCGCGGCACGGGTCCCGCGGCTGCCACCCCGCCGTGTGCCAGGGACCCGCGGCGCGTCCCCGCAGCGCGTCCCTGCGTGGGGAAGGACACGGGGGATCCGAAACGGTGCTCCCGCGGCCGGGGAGTCGGGAAGTGCCGAATCGGGCTGTCCCTGCCGGAGCCCGGCGCTGCCCGGGGATGACCCGGCTCCCCGCGGTGGCGGTACGCGAGTGGGTGTGTGTGCGTGGGGTGTG
>WBMV01007406.1:1663134-1697412 GCA_013396655.1 Campylorhamphus procurvoides
CCCCGGGGCGGGGCCTCCTCCCGCCACCGCCAGCGCCGCTTAGAGCCGATCCCACGTGGCGGGCAGCGCCGGCACCCGCGGGACAGCGACACAACGGGGGACCGGGCCGGGGCTCCGCTGAACGGGTGCCGGCGCTCAGTGGGTCACCCGCCCAGCGGGCCCGGCGAGGGCAGTGCGGGGCAACCGGCCGCCCATGCCCCCCCATCCCCGGCCCGCATCACCACCCGCAACCTCTGCCCGGGTCATCGCCCGCTGCCTCGCCTCTACCCCAGTTTCCCCCGCGGTGTGTCCACACAGCCCTTTGTAAATAGGAGGGAACAAACTCTGAAGCAGCAGAATGCGAGCCGGCGGCAGGCCAGCAGCCATGTGACGGCTTCCACATAGCGTTGGCGCAGTCCCGGGGCTTTTTGGATTGAAGTGCAAGTAGGGTTTGTCGCTGCCACCTATAAACACGGTGTGTGCCTGACCCTTGGGGCAGAGACATTTAAACAGAGAAAGAAAAACCTTTTCCCTGCTTCTGGCCGATACCTGGTAATCAGATTATGGACTTAGTTGAATGATTGCATCTAACAAAAAAAATTAATGGCCAATATGTGTTAATAAATTTTCATCTTCTCGCCTTCTAAGTCAAGCTCAGCATTGGACCAACTGAACTTTTTATCTTTGCTAAGTATTTTCATAGGTTAGGTAAGCCCAATGGATAAAAATAAAGGAAAGTTGAATGCAGTTTGGAGGCGATTTTGAATTGTCTGCACAGTATTTTAGAATAAAAGCAGAAAATGAGGGGGAGAGAGGAAAGTACCGAGGAAAACAAAATGTTTCTAACAGACACGGGGAAAACACATCATTGGAGAAAAGACAAATTGATACATTAATGCTGGAAATAAACCAGGTTAGTGTTTTGCTGACTGTTGCAAGATTAAATTGCTGTTTGGTAAAAGTACAGGGGGACAGATTGAGAGGACTTTGGTTTTAGCCAAATGGTAAGAAAACAGAGGAAAGTGATTTTTTTTTCTTTTTTAAATTTATTTAAACTGCGGCTTCAGATGTATTTCAAATGAAATCTTAAAGACCCAAATTAAGAACATGCCTCTAAGTCCTATTGGCAAAATGCCCTTGTTGCAGGCTGGCTCCAGTGGAGGCTTGAGGCTTCCTGTCCTGGTCCACAGGGCAGCAAAAGAGGTTTTCAAACTATGTTAAGTATAGGGATTATTACTGTCCATAAGAGTAGTGCTTCCAACAACATCTGCTGTTTCTTTAAAAATACTTTTTTGGTAGTTTTGGAACTTGTTATACATGTATTTATAGTGAGAACATGTTTGCAGTGTTGGAATAATGTTTTCTAAGTTATTTAATATTTCAGATGGCAGTACTGGATATCAAGAATAAATTTTTCTCAAAAGCTGCCCTCTTAGGTCACTTACTAGCAGCACACTACTATCTCAAAATGGATAGAACAGATTTTAGTGTTCCTCATATTGTCGGGTTGCGTTTTGCTCATTACTGAGTTAACCAAGGCAACATTCATATTTCACAGTTTCTATAACATGGGTGGTCAGTTTGAAATTGGTTATCTGTTTTGTTGTTTTGTTTGGGGTTTTTTATAAAGGTGGTTTCAGCTGTCAGGCTTCTTCAACCTTCTTCCTCTTGAAAATTTGTAAGGCCTTGTCAAAATTGTGTAATATTTAAAGTCAAATCACTGGCCCATGGATCTGGACAAAAGGGAAACATTGCCTCTAAAAAATACATTTTCTGGCTCAGTCTTGGAGTGGTATTTATGTGTAATTCAGTTGAATTGAATTCGAGTTGCATTGTTTTTTACAAATTGGAGGACTCAAATGTACCCTGAGGATAATTACAATATTGAAATTATAGGCAGAACCCAGTGCTGCAGCTAGGAAGTAAAAGATGCAGATTACTTGGCTCCCAAAGCAGAACCCAGAACTCACAGTTCTCTAGGTTTACTTCTCAGCCCAGCAGGAGAGCTTTCCAAGAGACAGCCTGGAAAGCAGCATGCACCCTGAACAGCAGGCAGCTCCTGGGCAGCCTGAGCAAAGGGCACATGCCTCCAGTCCTTTCTGCCTCTGGGACTGCAGGGGTGGGTGTTGAGAATGGCTTTTTCTTCTCATTATTTCAAACTGTTATGTAGGAATTGGTCTTCTAAAGGATTATGAGGAACACAATTTTGCACTGTTACCAGGCAGTTAGAGCAGCCCTTTGCTCACCTTCTGCATGAAACAGGACTGCTTCCACCTACCCACACCAGCTTTCAAAACTGTGGGCTTCCCTTGGGGAGCATTAGTTGCTTTGTGTGCTTTATCCAGTCCGTGTTTCTTATGAAATACCGGCAGAGACTCAGAGACAGGGAGCAGGACCTCAGACATTTGACTGTCTGCTACATCATTGTCATTTGCTGAGAATGAATATATGTAAAATAGTTTTGATTGGCTCTAATTGTATAGCATAATACCATTGCAATTTTGTGATGAAGTCCTGTTGCAGGAGGACTTGTGTAAGAGGAGGTGCGACTTTTGGCTGTGAAAGAGCAGTTTGATGTGCAGATCTTGAAAAATTTAGCCAGTGTTATCTCCTTAAAAGATCAGCTTTTTTGGGTTTTTCTGTCATTTATTTAGTTCATTAGGTTACCTGTGCTTTAAGTGTTATATCTTTCACGGCATGCTGAAAGCAAGGAAATTGAGCCATTTACTCCACATGTGCTATTCAACACATGTTGAATATCAATACTTAATGTTACTAGCAAACATGTATGTCTTAACATTTGACTGAAATTTATGGAACAGTTCGCCTCTTTAGAAACAAGTAACACTCAAGTAGAATACTTTTCATTGAAGCCTCTGAGTTTTATATGTGAAGCAGTATATCACTATGATTTTTAAAAGGAATAAACATAGTACCCAGTATTTAAATCCCTGTATTTTTAATAACATTCCTACAGTTGATAATGAAAAATTAGAAACATTCCTTCCAACCTACGTGAAGATGCTAAAATATTTAGTGGGACAGTGTGCATCCAAGAAGCAACATCTACACATTTACCATGCATTAGTGAATTGATCAGTGCAGTGTTATGCAAGTATTTAAATTATAAATGACCAGCTTCTTTAAAACTTAGAGCCAGCATTTTTGTTATTATAGTATATTAGTTAAGGTAGTGATTAATATGCATTTGTGATTATAATTACCAAGAGTTATGAAATCACATACAGCATGTATAAGGTTTTATACTTTTCTACACGGCTTTCCCACTATATTTTCATTTGTCAGAACTTAGTACATTAGATTTGGGAGTTGGAAGACTAAAAAGTTACTTTTTAGTTACAAATGGCAGAGCAGCAGAATTTTTTCCTGGTGGAATTTTTTGGTTTGTTTTTTTTAAGTCAGGACTTGAAAGTGATCAGTCAGGCTTTCTTTAAAAATTAAAAATAATTTAAGAATTATTCTCTGCAAAGGCAGAGAACTGCATTCATCTTACATTGTCAGCAAGATCTTTTCTCTTTACCTTGTCCTTTTACAATGATCACAATCATAAGACAGCTTGGGAAAGCATCCTCCAAGGCCAACACATCAGTAATTGTTAGGTGGTAAATAGGAGAAGGAAAAGAATGCATATTATGGAAAAATTTAACTTAGGCTTACAATTCAGTTTCATTCTATATATCAATAACTAGGTACAATTTTATGCTACTTTTAAGTAGCAATATACATTACACTAGTAGATATGAGACTGAAATACTGTTAGAATATGAGTTGCAATTTGCTCCCTTACTCATAATATCTTCTGTACACAAGTGCTTTAAATCCTTAAGGCATCAATGCATATTTCAGGTAGGCTCATTTTTCATAAATGGATTGCATATTTTGCTCTACTTGCAAAAGCAGTATTATGGTGGTTATTAGCACTAAATGCACAGAGAAACATTCCCAAACTTTATTTTTAAAGTGTTCTTCCATGCTTTGGAACTCGTAGCATTGCACTGTGCTTTGAGCTTCTCTGCTAACCATGTGTAATACTATTGCAATGTTGAATGTTGTTACCAAAATGGTACAATGATGCAGTTAAGTGTGAAAACCTGATAAGTTTTTTGAACAGAGGCTTGTGTCTTAAGTGAGTGTAATGGAAATAGGGAGTGTTAAGTACTTTCATTGGACTGTCTTGTTGGTGTTGTAATGAGAAGGAAGAGTAGGATCTGTGGAGAGCAAGATCTTTGGGAAGCGAATTCGACCAGTAGTGGCAGCCAAGCTGTGCTGGGACTCCATGCTTTCCCTACCTCCTTGGATCTGGCTGTTGATGTAACTGCTGTAGTAGGTGTTTGGTGTGTTTTGGAATTCTCCTTCTAGAGGATTCACCAGAAAATAGGATGCACTGCAGCATCTGTCAGTATCACAGCAAGGTACAAGCTGCCAAGGCTGGTTGCTCTGCCAGTCTGTTGCAGGCCTGGGTTCCCAACTTCAGCACAGAGTGTTCACTCTTTCCTAGAACTAGCTGACTGCTGTCCTCTAGATAGCATTGAGTCATTATTAGGCTGAGGGTGATAAGTGTATTTATCTTCTGTTTTGAAAAAAGATTGAAATATGTTTTGTATACTTAACATGACAAGGAGCAACTGCCAGGTGTTTGTTTTACTGTATTTATTTCTTACTCAATTGATTTTGGCAGTACTTTGCCCCAAGATCTTTTAGGTCTTTTTTTATTCCACCTTTGCTTATTTTCACAATATGCTACCTCTTTTAAAGGGACTAATTATTATTTATAAGTACTGATGCATAACAAAGACTATTTTAAAGAATCTGAAATGTGTTAGTGGACTTAAAACAGTCAACAAAACTATTGTTAACCTTACATAGGCAAGCATACATGTATGGACATGCACAGACTCAGACTTTCCCTCTTCCCATAAACTCTTAATTTCCTGTGGAAGCAATTGCTCTGTTGATATCTCTTTGTCCCTTCACTACTCGATAGTGGGTCTATTGTGACCCGAATTTGAAGCAAGAAGGTGATATGATAAGTAAGGTTTCATTGACCCCGAGATTGGCTCCATTGGTTAAGAGCCTGGTCCTAGTTTCAACAAGGTTGTGGATTGAATCCCTGTATGGGCCAGTCACTTGAGAGTAGGGCTCAGTGATCTTTGTGGGTCCATTCCAACTCAGAATATGCTGTGATTCTGTGATTAAATGGTTGAATCAAGCCATTGGCTTGCTGGTATTAGGAGAGATTTTAATTCTTCCTCTCCATCCCAAACCTTGTGTGTACTTCTGAGCTGGGCCTGATTACTTGCCTTATCCTTTACCTCTGAATTACAAGGAAAGTAACTCAGAAAAAGAAAAGAAATGAGCTGTTTCTTTGACAGTTTATCAAGATGGAAAGTTAAGGTGGGCACCCATGCTTGACTGAGGGAGGAGGTGAGGCAGGAAATCAAAGAGGCAATTGAATACTGTCTCTTGACAGAGGCTGTTATATGTGCTTCATTTTCTCATAATACCTGAGTACTTATGAATCTCACAAAGAAGACAGGAAACTAGATACAGAGACAGATATTACTGGGGCTCCCGAAAAGGAAAAAGTTGGAGCCTGTGGTTTGGCACTAAAGAGGTCAGGTATGAAACCCAGTCCCAGTCTTTCTAGGCCTCATTGGTTCTGATATTGGCTCTGGCCATTGGCTTTAATTGTATTCTGACAGTTTTCAAATTTAAAAAAAAAAAAGTAGTAACACTGTGTTTCAAATTTGTGAAACAATGTTTTGGCTTAATGTTATTTGACCTGAATTTGGGATGGCTTTGGTCTTCCTGATGTTGCCTCCTTCAGAAAAAGTTAACTGTTAACCAGGATATGTGCTTTAGTTTTCACTTTTTTCCAGTTCTAAAGAGTAGCTCTTCAGATCCTCATTTCTCTTCTCCGTCCAGTTTGATTGTGCTCTCTGAGAGGAATTTTTCTAAAGCGTTCTTTCTATTTGTATAGCAGTAATAGCAGGAGTTAGGAAAAAAATATAATTCCATATACATCCTCCTAAATATTTTGTGTTCCACCCACCGCCACTTTTGTAGCCCTTTTGGCTCTGTGTTTTACATTTTTTCGTGTTTTGCTCTGATACATCAGTCTAGGGTTATCTGGAAAACCATTTTTATTTCCATTATAGAATATTCTGTAGCAGTATTGGTAAATTTGCTTACTGTCACTTCAGGCCCTCACCAAAAGACTGTGTGTCACACTCCTTCAGCACTGGCATATGTTGGTCGTGTACCACAGCCTTCAGATCTCAGCCTAGTGCAGCATGGAAAAGAACAATAAATATCTAGACACTGAATGTCAATGTATTTAGGATATCAGGGCAAAACATGAAGAGTTAGTACTTTGTGTCTTTCTCAAGGTCCAGCATAGCTTTTTGATAGTGCTGTGTGAAGTACACTGTTACAGAATTTTTCATAAGGAGCTGTAGTGGCTGTGTCTACATTCATAATTACTGTTGAGTTGGTAAGACTTGGTATTAACCCCTGTCACCTTATCAGGTGGCTTAGAAGTTGGAGTGGACCACTTAAGTTTCATGCTGTTATATCGCTACAGAGTTTGCAAAAGTTGAAGTGGTGTGATTATAGTACTGTTAAGCTGGCATAATTTATACACAGATCGTTTAATGAATGCAAGTCCTGAAAGAGGGAATTATGGTGGGTAAAAGGAGGAGGTGTCTGAGGGATTCATAGTAGTTCTGTGTCCAGCTGAGAGAGACTTATTTTTACACGTTTTATATGTGATGGTGAAGACAGTTTCATGTTATCCCCTTGCAGATGCCCTTTCCAAGGCTGTATATAGGGACCATGTGGAAGATCAGCACGTCAAAGAGTATTTTTGCTTCTAGGGTGGCCCAGTATGAGCTGATTTTATAACTCCATGTATCTTTTGTTTGGGTGCTACCCATTGTAGTGCAGTTGTACAAAATCTAATCCAAAACGGAACCTCATACTTGCCATTACAGCCATCAGTTGCTTGAAAATTAAAATTCCTATCTACGCATCATTCAAGTGTTTACAGGGGTTTTTAACAGTATCTTGAGATTTAAAGAAATAAAATATTATTCAGCAGAGAACTAAAGGGTTTTTTTCCCTCCGTAACAGATTCTCTTTCTCTCCCCATCACTCTTTTGAATTTCATTATAATTCCCACTCCTGGGCTGTATATACACTTTTGATTGACTGGTTTTATTCACTTGCACTTGTAAAGTAATAATATTGTGGGGCCACGTGAACATAATGCTCTGTGTAGATGAACATGAGCAGAGCGTGACAGTTCACCAGTCCCCAGTTTACCAGTTGAGAGTGTCAGTTTGCATCTGCGTGCCCTGTAAGGGTCAGTGAGATCTGATTAAGTTGTTTGCTTTGTGGATCTCCGAAGATTTAGAGTATCTTTCAAGAACGTGTCCAAAAATGAATGTTTGCACCAAGTCACTTGCAAAATTAGTTTTCAGGTAAACAGAAATACAGCTGAGTTTTCATGTGAGAAGTAACGCTAAAATCATGCTAGCGTAATACATGTTTTTCCTTACAAGAAACACTTCTGTTATTTAGAGACTGACAGAAGAAAAGGACTTAGTGTAGATCTGCCTGCATTGTTCTGCTTGAACTGATGCAATCCATATAAAAATTCTAAGATTTTTAAATGAAAGATTACTCCAGCATATATTACAGTTTATGATGAGTTTTCTTTTTATGATGCCTTTGTGTCACCCACAATGACAATATGTAAACATTTGACTGTAATAAGAAGTAGCGACCTTGTTAGAGAGTGTAATACAGTTAACTTCCATTTATATACTACCAATATAGAGAAGGTTAGAATTACTTACTTGCACCATAGCAGAAAAATAAATAAGAGTTTTAAATATTTTCCTAGCTGCTCTATGTTCTCTGCAATGTAGTTTGCATGTTGACAGGTCTGTAGATGGCCATGAAATGTACTGAAAACAAACTAGTTGTTACAAATATACAGACTGGAAAGACTGGAAATTATCTGTGGGCTGTTAATGCCCAATGCCTCAAGATGAAAAATAATTATAAGAACAGATGTAAGTATTTTCTGATTGCAGAAGATGCTGATATTTATTTTTGTATTTATGTTTTTTTCTTCAGTGAGATAGAAGATGAATTCAGCTGAAATCACTGATGATGATGAAGGTAAAACATTATACTTGGTGTAATTTTTGATAAGGCAAAAATTCTTGTTGAATTAAACCCTTTGTCATCTGATAAAGAATGAAGTTGGATTTAAACAAATTACATTAATGTTTTTTGAAAAACTATCTGAAATGCACCATTATCTTTGTTCCTCATTATATTTTCTGCTCTATATCCTTCATGCTTTAGATTCTTCTTTGGGGAAGAAACTGTCATTTACTGGAAAAATGAATGATTTGACTTTGGGGTGGTCTCGACATGCATTCTTCAAACATGTTTTCATAAAAAGAAACAAACCGCTAAAGATAGTATTTGAGTGTCATGGTTTTCTGAAGAGGGTACTTTATCTTTCTAAACCTTCTCTTTTTCCAGTAAAAATTCCTAAAAAAAATGTGAAAGTAGAAACAGAAAATGAAGATGAAGCTCTAGATTGTTCAGTAACATCCAGATCTGCTGAGAAACATTCACTGGACGGCGCAGTTACGTGCCTTCAGGATTCCAACAAACGGAAACAGACCCCACTTGGTTGTGATGGTTCAGGAGGCCAGCAAGATGCCTTACCCAGCGTGAAGAAAAGACGCTTTACGCAAGAGGTGACTTCTCTATACATCACTGTGATTTTTTGGGTCATATTTCTTAGGCTAAATTCATTGCTGCTATAAATAAAATGCAAGTCTTTTAACTAGATTTGCATTGATAATGAGTTTGATGCAGATATGGCTAATATTAAGCCAATTTGCACACATCTGGGTATTCTTTAAATAACACAGGAGCAATCATATTTATAAAATACAGTTAGAGGTTAATTCATTCATGTCAGAGAATGTAGGAGTGGGCAGAGGTTCAGAATAACTGGCCATGACTGATTATCATCCCTCTCATGTCACAGATGGATTCTCAGTGATAGAATCAGGGCTGTAATTCTTCCTTCTGTGACACAAATTTGATGTCAGTGAGACAAGTATAAATTTGTGTATTATTTGAAAGATAAAAATGCAGGGATGCAGAAGACTTCAGCATATCAAGAGTGGCATGTATTACAACTTCTGGTGCAGCATCTCACTTGTGGCAATCTAAACGTTCTCTAGCTTTGAAGAAGATGCCCAGTCTCTTCTGTCATCCTGATTTAGTGTTTCATCTCTCTAGCAATGGGAGATTTTAATTTTAATTTTTAATCTTTGCCAAAACTGAGCAAGCTTCTTTTTGTCCATGTTCTTTTTAGTAGGGGGAGCAGTGATCATCTGTTCCCGGAAGAGTCTTCTGCATGTGGGAAAATTCATGTGATGTCCACCCTCAGCCCTTCCTTTCCAAGACTAAAATTCTCCTTTTTCAGCTCTTCTTCAGAAGTCACCTTATATTTTTGTTGCTTCCTTTGAGAGTCCTGAAAGAGTAGTGTCCAGTATTAGATAGTCTCATCTCTCCTGACACCCTCTAGAGCAGTATAATGACCTCCTGTTTTTCACACTCAGCACTTTATTAAAATAACCTAGATTCAAATTCATGCTCTTTTGAATAACTTCAGGCCCTGGGTTATATTTAGTTTGTGACCTACTCTAATGCACATATCCTTTTCTGCTGTTCTGCTACCTAGCCAGTTATTCCATGTTGTATTTGCACATTTCATGTCTCCTTTCTAGCCATAGCTCTCTATATTTCTTATTCTTGACTGTCATCTCTGACTTCTCAGGGCTGTTTTTTTCCCTGAATGCCTGTGGTAGGTAGGTTTTAATCTTATTATCTGGTTTCTTTCTTATATTTTCTTTCTTATTAACTGGTTTCTTTCTTTTCCTTTCTACAATTGTTTCCTTACATTCAGATTCTTAGAAGAGCTTTTTAATGGTCTCTGAAGTGTGGTTGCTTTATATTTTACTGTTTACTGTTCGCCATTAATAAATTTTAAAATTTACTTTGAAATTAATTATACTTTTGGACTTATAGTGTCAGCAGTTGACCCACTAATAATGATGAAAATTCATTCTTGGCTGACCCAAGTGAATCAGCATGTTTAGTTTAATAGCCAACCAGAAATAGTCCTCAATCTTAACAGCGTTTTTTAAAATTAATTACTTTTTTAGTACCAATATTTTGTTTTAATTGATGACTTTATTTCTGTTTAAACAGTGGACAAAAATCTTAATTATTTTCAAGAATGTTGTGCAAGTATATTTTTACCACACATCACATAGGCATCTATGCGTGATATAAACAGAGAGGTACTTTTTATTGGGCTGGTGATTATATTACTGAATTACTTTCTATCTGAAGACATTTTTTTTTCTTTTTTTAAGTTCTGAATGCCACTTCATAACCAGAAATTAATTTCCCGTGATTTTCTTTAAAAAAAAAAAAGGTGTAGAAGATTGTAGGTTTAAAAAATTTATGTGCAAGACTTTTTCAAGTTCTCGTGTTTGATAGAATCTCTCTCTTTTTCTTGCTTATATATTTTTTGTTCTTTACTCATATATTAGACTATTATGCACTGTATTCTTACAGATATTTAGACTCTGTTTATTAAGCATATTAAAGCTTGTAAATTAGCTGGACTTGAGCACTGAACAGAACAATAACTAGCCATTTTTAAAACTTGGCTTAGGACCCTGAGAAAGAATGTGAGAGACTCTTTCACAATTTCTTGTATTGGTCGATGTTTTCCAAAATACAGCATTTTGCAAATGTTCAAAGAATGTTTAAAACATAAAAACTTACTGTGCATTTGTAGTATAAAATATACTCTATCTTGTGTATATTGAGTCTAATAGAACAATATCTTTGCTTCTTTTTTGATGGTACATTAGAGCTGATCATCTTAAATGGGTGTAGCATTATCTGAAATACATGGATGCTTAAAGATCAGTGTTATAGAAAACTAATTAAAAATATTAAAATACCTGTTTAATTGGAGAATGTATTTATGGTGCGGATAGTGCTGTTCTCAGATGGAAACTATAGACAAGATAATTAAAAGCAAAAGGAAGGAAAATGAGAATGCATCTGAAGTAAAAATCCTTAAATACAGGCCCAAATGTTTTGTTTCCTGTTAGCTGAACACTGACTATGTATTTCTGAAATGCAGATAACCAAATCTGTCCTGAAACCAAATCCAAACACTGTGAGCTGCATTAGTGAAAGGGCAGAAGTTCTGCTGCCATTGCACTGAAGATCTACTCTAGTTCTTAGCATGAGCTCCAGAGCACTATGTTGAAAACTGAGAGTGCAAACTTTCACAGTCTCACCATCAAAGTGCAGTAAGGTTCTTAAGGCAGTAAATTTGTGTTCTTTAATGCACATTCTAATATTG
Source organism: Campylorhamphus procurvoides (assembly GCA_013396655.1). Taxonomy (NCBI): domain Eukaryota; kingdom Metazoa; phylum Chordata; class Aves; order Passeriformes; family Dendrocolaptidae; genus Campylorhamphus; species Campylorhamphus procurvoides. The sequence goes on from WBMV01007406.1 coordinate 1,674,620, forward strand.
CTTTGCCCTGGTGGGTGTGAGGTGTGCATTAATAGAAGTTACCCCCACATTGCAAGTTTCGTTATGCAATTAATTAGGGAAAATAAACGGCGGGACATTAGCTGAGAACTCACAGACACCCAATGGCCCATGGCAAGCTATTTAGTAGAAAAGGAATTGAAGTAGTCTCATACTGTATGTGAAGGAGTATTTGGGATATTCTCTATTAACAGAAGTGTTAGTGGAAAAGCTAGCTAATTTGGTAGATCTCATTGTTTGTGTAAGAAATATTTTGTTTTGTTCTTTTGCTCTAAAACAGTAAAATAATTTATAATTCAGTTTGCATGTCTGACTGGGAAGCAATACTGTGTTTATTGTCGGTGGACACTGTCATGGCCTGCTTTCAGGTAATGTCTATTTGATGGAGCTCTGTTACCATCTGAAAATACCTGTGTTTCTCCCTTGACAAGTATAGGTGGCATATGATAACTTCAGCATAGGAGCCTACAGTTAGGTGGGAGCAATGTGAATCTCAGTCTGCTCACAATTCAGTCTGTGTTCTGGTATTTTACAAGTCACGAAAAGCTGATCCAGTTGGGTATATCATACTACTCTGGGGTAAAAGCCACCCTTTAACAGCTGGTGGTGGTACGGGCCTCTGGTTCCTCGCTGTCCTCTTAGCAAATGTGCTTTCGTATGAGTGGGACAGTCTTCTAAATGTCGCATTAAACTTTCACTTGATCATCTCTCCATCCACACAGCCTTGGGTGTGAAAACACAGGGTTTCATATATGTAGGGTTGTATGATGTGAGTGAGAGCAGAACTTGAAAACATGGCTTCAATTTAGTTGAATGCTGGCTTCTAAACTTGGGGTGGAAACAAGCTTGTTCTTTCTGAGCCTCTTTTTAGTATACATTGCATTAGAAATTAAAAAGTAGTTAGATTCAATTTGTCACTGCAGTAAGCAGATGCCAAGTGTGAGTACACATAGGGACCACATTGATTTAATGAGTTACAGTTCCACTTTTTCAGAAAGAAACCTTAATTCAAGTTCCTCACTGTAGGACATAGTGGGGTCTTCACTAGAATTTCAAATTTCTTGTGGATCTCAGCTCAGACCTCAAGTCTGTGTTTCATTTGTTTTAATACCTGAACTTAAATTCTGTAGTTTTTTATCTAATTAACGTTCTGTAGAACAAGCCAAGGAAAATGTTTCAGTACAGTATTCTCTAAAATCTGGGAGTGTTTTCTCATGTTTGAATTCTGTATGTTGGATTTTGATTCTGTTCTAGCTGCTTAACTTCCTAAGAATTATTTTCAATATCCATGTGCTTGCAAAAAAACCAAACAAACAAAAAAACCCCAAAAATAAAACAAAAAACCCCAAGCCCTGCATATTTGCTGTAAGACGATTAAAATGTTTGGTTCCAATTTTAAGCAACGAGGAAGAATTACAAATTATCAAGAACATAAATTCTTTAAGAGCTCATTGCTGGTTTTATATAAATAATTTAGAAAATTAGAAACACATTAGTTTAAACTTCTCTGCATTTCAGAAATAAAGAAAATAAAGAAATTTAATTCTTCCTTTTTAAAAAGATAATACCAAGGTACTTTTCACTTCACGTTTTTATTATTTAAATAGAATACCTTTTAAAAATTAAGTGATTTTTAGGATTTGTTTAGGAGTTATGTGCCATTATAAAGATTTTTTTAAAAGCTCTTTATAAACCTTTCACATTAAAACAGAATAAGCATAAATTTTGTCTTTTATAGCCTCTGTGACATTTTCAAAAGTCGGCCTAAAGAGAGTGCTGGAACATTACATGCAGTTGTTGGAGGCAGTGGCAAGGTCACAGGACTAGGAGTCAGAAAATCTAGATGCTATTCTTGGCTCTGTTGCTGACTTGTTGCCACCCAAATTCTCTACAGCCCAAGATCCTCATATGCAAGATGAAGCCTAATGATACTTAATTTGGGAGAGTATTTAGAGCTCTGGGGGTAGAGAGTATTAAGAATTATTATTGCATTTCTAGTTCAAGAAAAGAAAGAAAATAAAAAGGAAACCTAAATAATAGTTTACTGTATTTCTATTTTGCCTAGTGAATTTATTAATTTTGATTATTTAACACAAGTCTCCTGGAGAAAATTTGGCTTTGCATATTTATGTAACAGCATCTATTTAAGGGGCACTTATCTATAGCTAACGTTTTTAAGGCAGTCTTACTAATACAATGTTTATTCATTTGAAGGGCTCCCTTTCAAACATGAGGAACAGAGACACTGGCTCACCCACTCAGGTAAATGCAGAGCAGCCAAACAAGAACAAGAATTCTAATGTAGCATGGCTCAGTGAAGAAGAATCCTTCAGTGACATAATCACTCCATCTTATAAAAAACCTCTCTATGGCATCTCACACAAAATCACAGAGAAGAAGAACCCAACAGGAACAGAGCAGTTTGCTTCTTATGAGTTGTTTGAAAAACTCAACCCCGGCAGTCCCTCGCAAATTCGGACTTTGAATGACCAACGCAAAAGAGACTCGGCCACAGCCATTGCTGTAGCAGCAGCCACAGCAGATTCAGACTCAAATATATATTCTTTGATACAGAAAATGTTTTACACACTTAACACCCTCAATACCAATATGACTCAGCTTCACAGTAAAGTTGACCTGTTGTCTCTGGAGGTCAGCAGAATTAAAAAGCAAGTCAGTCCAGCAGAGTCCGTTGCTGACTTCAAGCCTCCCCCAGAGTACCAGCTGACTTCTACGGAACTCAAACAAATCATGGATCAAAGCACGTCAGGCGGAGACCTGGCTTGCCGGTTGCTAGTGCAGCTCTTCCCAGAACTCTTTAGTGAAGATGAGTTTGGCAGGAGCTGCAGTGCATGCGGCTTTCTCAACAAAAGGAAACTTGAATCTCTTCATCTACAGCTTATCCGTAACTATGTGGAAGTTTGTTATCCTTCTGTGAAGAATACAGCTGTCTGGCAGTTGGAGTGTTTGCCTCAAGTCAATGATTTTTTCAATAGATTTTGGGCTCAAAGGGAAATGGAAAACAGTCAGCAGAATGTGCAATCATCCAGTTTTTATGAGACTGAGCAGGTCGAATCCTCTCATTTTATGGAGGATAAAGAGCAGGAAGAAACTTTGTCCTTGGACAGGAGTAATGTCATTGCCTCAGATTACATGCTGGATGCTCAGGATCTTAATGAATTTTTAGATGAAGCCTCTTCACCCGGGGAATTTTCTGTTTTTTTGTTACACAGACTGTTTCCAGAACTCTTTGACCACAGAAAATTAGCTGAAAGGTACAGCTGCTTTGGAGACTCTGGAAAACAACTGCTGGATCCTCATCGGCTTCAAATAATCCGTAGGTACACTGAAATTTACTTTCCAGATGTGCAAGAAGAAGAAGCTTGGTTGCAGCAGTGTGTTCAGCGAATAAATGATGAGCTTGAAAGTACATATATGGATGGAAGTGAATGTGATCAGATGCGAGATGACTGTTACGATTCTTCTAGTTTACCAGATGATGTATCCATCATAAAAGTGGAAGACAGTTTTGAATATGAAAAACCTGGCAGACGGTCAAAAAAAATTTGGCTTGTACCCATAGATTTTGACAAACTTGACTTTCCCCCTCCCGATTTTGATGTCCCTGTCCCGGATTACCTGTTGAACAAAGAACAGATTAAAAGCATATATGAAAGCAGTCTTTCCATAGGCAACTTTGCCTCTCGATTGCTTGTTCTCTTATTTCCTGAACTATTTACTCATGAAAACTTACGGAAGCAATACAACTGTAGCGGATCTTTAGGCAAGAAGCAGCTCGACCCCACTAGAATTAAATTAATTCGACACTATGTGCAGATACTGTACCCCAGGGCAAAGAATGACAGAGTGTGGACATTGGAGTTTGTTGGGAAGCTTGACGAGAGGTGTCGACGAAGAGACACAGAGCAAAGGCGCTCATACCAACAGCAACGGAAAATCCATGTGCCAGGGCCTGACAGGAGGGAATTTCTCACCTATGCAATAAACCCTGAGAGGTTTCGAGAAGAATTCGAAGGGCCGCCACTGCCACCAGAAAGAAGCAGCAAAGATTTTTGCAAGATACCACTCGATGAACTTGTTGTTCCTAATCCAGACTTCCCTGTGCCTTCTCTGTATTTGCTGTCTGATAAGGAGGTAAGAGAGATAGTGCAGCAGAGTTTGTCGGTTGGCAACTTTGCTGCCAGGCTTCTCGTAAGACTCTTTCCTGAACTCTTTACTCCGGAGAATCTGAGGCTGCAATACAACCATTCAGGTGCTTGTAATAAAAAACAGCTTGATCCCATCAGACTGAGACTGATCCGTCATTACGTGGAGGCAGTTTATCCTGTGGAGAAAATGGAGGAAGTATGGCATTATGAATGTATACCGAGCATTGATGAGAGATGCCGGCGTCCTAACAGAAAAAAGTGTGATATACTGAAAAAAGCAAAGAAAGCAAAAAAAGTGACAGGCTCCTTAAATTGTTGAGACTTTGACCACTAAATTATTGTCAGGATTATAGTTTGGTTTAGACTGAAGGGCCTGTCAGGAGCTGAGGGTGCTCAGCGTCTGGGACAGTCAGGCACTAGATTTGTTGCGTTTCAGTGTGTGTGTTGCATCTCTGTTGGCACCGCAGCAGTGGGAAGTGGCTTACTACATTTGTACATGGGTAAAGACCATCAGTGACAGAGCTACCAATGCCTCGCTAAGAGCATGATTTTCACTGGTGCAAATACATGTAGTGAAACTATTACTCCACTCCCCATTTCTGCATCTTCTTTTTCTATCACTTTCTAATAATAAAAAATTTTTTTTTAATGGCTGTGCTCTTCAAGGGCAGTTTTTCATTATGCCTTTATAAAAAGTATTGTTAATTTGGATTTTGAAATGTAGACTAAACAATTTAAATTTGAAAGTGCCATATTCATTGGAAATCATTGGAATATTAGGCTTTTGCTTCTACAGTAACTGTAGCTTCACATTTGTTTTATTCTTCGTGATATTGAGGTACTGAAATAATACCGCCATGTCAAAGAATGGGTCAGAGTGGTGTCATTTTCATTTTTGACTGTTACCCAGGTTTTGTTTCTAAAATCAAGAATTAACTGTTGAAGAATTGAAATGTGAGGATAGACACCATGTGTTTTTGTTTTTTTTATGTTGACACCACAAGCTTGATCCTGCCCCTCTGAGTCCTTTTTTTGTTTTGTACGGCATAACTGCTGGAGTGACTGAGGATTGCTCATCTGAGTAAAGCCAGCAGAACAGACCCAAGCCTATACCCATGCAGTGTCTTCCCATCACCTGCTTGCTACTCTGTTTGTAAAACAGCAAAAACAACAGCAACAACAAAAAGACCTGAAGCAAGAACTTAGAAAAACTATAAACCTTACTTTCTATCAAAATCATGATTCCAAAGGTTTCCAGTGTGCTCATATTGAATTGCATATTTTAAAAGTATGTGCAAAGATTGGTTTTGTGATGAAATTCAGTGTTTCAGGGTCCCAGCACGTTAGCTGTGGTAATATAACACCTTTGCGCGAATACAGCAGCATCTGAATATTTTGGGTGTAGGGATACTGAACTCCCTCACCTTGCCAAATTGTTTTAGTGTAATTAGTAGCTATTTGGAGACATAACTGTGTATGTATAAGTTAGGTTTGTATGCTCAAGTTTGCATCGTTAATATGTTCAAGTGTAACAAAGACCACCCAGAACCCAATATGAATTTGCTGTATGACTTGTCACTGGAGAGTGCTGCTTTAAAACCAGTTTTCTCTTTTTTTTTTTTTCCTTTTAAGACTGATAGAAATGGTGAGAGAGAGTCAAACATGGATTTTTAAGACAGTAATGACTGTGATTGCTTACAGATCATCACTGGAACACCTTGGAGCAATTGTTGATGTTCTCTGTGGTCCTTTTCTGTTGTTTACTTAGATGGGTCATAGTAGCATATTTTAAGTCAGTTCCAGTGTAATTTTCTATTTTAGCATTTGTAAGAAAGTACAAAATATTTGATATTTTTACTTCAGATTTTTAGAATTTATTGTTCGTAGACTCATTGATCCATTTGAAAGGAAAACAAAATGTTTTCCTGATGGCAAGAACTAGTAAAAGTATTATATTAAACCGGGAGTAAATCATAGATAGTAGCATTTGCTCATTTTGCCTATATGGTAATAACATTCTCAAAGAATGTATGAAGAAAGTCATGAATGTACTAAATAACACACTGATACTGTTTATATCCATCTAAATGTTTCCTGTTGGTTTAAATAATAGCAGACCTTGCTCAAAATGGATATCAGAGCAAACATGGCTATAATAAATCGAAACCATTTTACCAAAGATAAAGAACTGATACCACAATGTCTGCATCTGTTCATTTTAGTCCATAAATTTAGCAAACTGAATGTATCAGAAACCAAGACTTTCTCTTGTAATTGTATGCTACCTAGAACCTCTGAATTTTTTTACATGCACTTTTATGGGAGATATAAAATAACAGAAGATACTAACAGCTGTTTAATTTGTGGTTGCAAATGGCTGCCCAAAAGGTAAGAAATACAATTATATTTTCTTATCTTAATGTCGTACATGTTTCACCACTTAGTGATGTCAAAGCTCCCAGAAGAATTCAATATCTATTAAAATTTTTTACAAATTATAGGTGTTACTAGCTAGCATGCAACTTTGAGACATACTGGCTTTTACTGTAGATGCTGGTATTAAGTCAAAAAACCAGTCCATTCATATTATCTACCAAGTAGGGAAAAAACAATTTTCGCTTTGTAAAATGACATTTTTGAAAGTGGGTTTAAAAATATTTTTGTTGTATTTTTTTCTCATCTAATTGCTGTGTACATTCCTTTTGTCTCACTCTTCACAACCCTTTCATGATTTGTTTGATTGTATGTTTTCTAACTGATACGAAGAAAATGCAGACATATAAATAGTGACATAGTTCACTAATGAAAGCTCTTGCAGTGCATCTGAAGTACAGCCACTTCATCCAGTTGGTCAGTCTTGTAAATAAATTAAAGGTATATTATTTTCCTACAAAAGGGGAATGTTGTCTGGTGATTGTTTGACTATGAGCAGGATTTTTTTCCTATAAAGTCTGTTACTGAGATCTGAGGTAACCTTTACTAGGTGGACAAAGACATAGATGAAAACACCCTGGGTTGCTAGAGCCGTTTCAAAAGATTCTTCTGTCTTTGAGACTTTTTCTGTTTGAAGGAATAAACTTGTAATTTTGAAAGTGAAGGTATGATAGGAGAATTGCTAGATACTGAAATGTTTGTCACATATGTAGCCATGCACTGACTTCTTATGGATGAGCATTACTTTCTACCTACCACATCAGTAAACCCTGTTAAGGTGAACGTCAGCTTTCAACAAGTATTGAATAGCCCATTTCTAAGCTTCCGAAAAGAAAAAGGGTTGTATATCATAATTCTTTATTTTTTTCATCTTACACATTTTCTACAACTTAAAAAATTCTGCATAAGCTCTGTAAAAACACTTAAAACAGCACATCAGAAGGGAGACGCAGTATGCCTCGGTTTATTGCCTATTAACTGTATTCAGCTGACAGAATCAGCCACAAAGGTGTTAGCAAATGAGAAGAATCTTTACTTGAAATCACTTTGTTACACTGATGCAGTACAGCCAATAGTGTTTCATGTTCTAAGAAATGTTTGTGACTGTTTTTCTCTTCAAAATGCATATAACTTATTTCTAGGTACATTTTTAAAATTCTGTCATTTGTCTCTTTTCAATTACTGTTTGATGTTTATGTTATAGCAGTGAGAAACAGAGAATTGTGTGCTCGAAACTGTACAAAGGCACACCAGGTCTCATCTTATGCTGGAAGGGGCTGACATAAATTCTGCATCCGCAAGAAGCCCAGAAAATAATATGCAGATTTTAGTCCTAATTTATTTTTATTCAGATTTTGTTTTGCTGATTAAAGGGATGTGAAACAGCTGGAAAATTCAATGACTTAAGCTTGCCTTGAGGACAGGGCATAAACTGACAAATGTTCTTACCAAACACATTTTAGTTGATTGGACTTAAAATTTATGGAAGAACAAGTGTGGCAGGCTCAAATCTATGATTTTTCTGAGTAAATGAAACAAACTCCATCAATGTCATTGACAGTATTTCTTTACTGCTTCAGTTTACCTTTCTGATATTTTTCTATTCTGATTTTTTTTCCCACCAATGGAGTCACAGATTTTTCCTCAGGAACATTCTGAAACCTGCTTTTTAAGTGTGCTTGAGGATGATAATATGTATAGGTGAAGTGATGGTTTAGTTTCCCCTTTTAATTCTCTCTTAAAATTGGCTTTGCTAACAAGGGCAGAAAAACTAAGAAATACATATTGGTTTGGCTTCATCCTTTCCTACCTACTTTTTTTTCCTAGTAAATGTTAAGATGGATAAATTTCTAGTGGTAACAGTGCTTTTGAAATTCCTCGTTTTGCTCCCTCCATTATAAAATCATCCATCTAAACTTCTCACTTCCGTAAGAAATTAGGAGGTGTCTTACAGAATACATAATACCCATCTTTGTCACCTCTCACATAAATCCTGTTCAGTGCTGGCTCAATGAGCTGCCCTGGGTGGGCCAATTCCAGTGCTGGAAGCAGGTGACTCCTAACAAAATCAAAACTCCGTCACATTAGCATTTTCCTTGTACCTCATCTAACAGCCAGGAGATTAGCCCTTACATACACTCTATCATTTTTATCCAACATATTCCTTTTCATTTCTGTTGTTTTCTAGATGCTGTCTTCTCTAGCTAGTGGCCATAAAAGCCATGAGCAGACCACTTGCTTACTCCATTTCCTGGTCTGTTCTATCATGGTACTGCAGTCCCCACTAGCATTTTTCTTCGATTAAAAATTTTGGAAAGAGAACTTTGATTCCCATGGAAGGGGAAGAGCTGTAGTAGAAGGGGAATAAAGCTGTTCTTTTCCGACTTCTCCCCTTCCCTCCTACTCAAAAATGAATAGAGCAAACCTGGTTTGTTTTTGTTTAGTTATGTTTTCCTTAATTTCTGTTTTAAAATTTAGTGGAACTTCCCAGTCGTAAAATGGGCAAAATCACCACATGTTCAATCACACTAAAATTGATGGTAATAAATGGAAACAAATTGTTACTGAAGACTGGAGGAAGATCAGCTGATCAGTATCTACACACACGCATCACACACGCAAATGTCAAGTAATCACTCTGAATTTCCTTCACAAATTTCATTATAGCAAAACAATTGTTTATCATTGTTTCCTGAGCCCTTTTGTAGTCTTGTGTGTCAGTGCTCTCTTCTCTGGAAGGCAAAATACTCCTTTAATCATTACATTTTCAGGAATGTACCACTTTGGTTAGCTCATAAGGTAGCGTGTTAGAGAAGTCTACAAATGTTTCCTGTGAAAAGAAAATCCCAAGATACCTGTCAGCAGTAGGAATTAATCACTTAATAGGATTACATCCTACATTTGAAATCTGACCCCTTGTATAAAACCTAGAGTTTGGTATTATGTTACATCGTGTTGTCCCTTTTTATTCTTCCTCCCTATCTCTCCTTGTTCTTGAGAACTAGAACAAAACAGGTCTTCATCCTTTCAGTGCTTGTCTACATGCAGAAGCCAATATGGAAACTGATAAATTTTAGCTTCACTAATACTCAGATTTGCATAGCTCACACATACACCCCCTTTCATTCCTTTCCCTGGCATGCCATTGTAGACTGACCATAACAATTGGCCTGCACAGGCTGTTGAACACTGTGATTTGGTAGGTGCTGAAGGCAGATTGCCCTTTTCTGACGTGCCATTACAGGGACAAATAAAACCAACCCCAAGAAACAAAACCAAAAACCAAACCAAACCAGCACCCAAAAAACCCCAAACAAACAAAACCCACAACAATAAGAAAACAGACATATAGTTTCCTAACATAAACTTTCATATAGTTCCTCTGCCATGCAGACTGGCAGATGGTCATGTTCCTGAGCAGGAAATTCATTTCAGCAGTAGCAGAAGGGCAGAGCAGTGATCACTTACCCAATTCACTGCCCATACCCTGAACTCTGAGCAGGAGGAAAAGCATGTGAGTTTCTCACTAGTCCACGCACAGTGGCACTAGAGATTTGGTAGCTGACTAGTGGCAGATTTTGGGAAGATGGTTAAAAGAAGATCTGACCAGACACTTAACCATCTTATCGATGGACTCCATCGTCTTAAATCCATGGCTGATGAAAGGAAGATGCTCGGCTGACTCCCAGGTCAGTTTATGTATGCTTTACACTCACGCAGTCTCTGGGCCTACCTTGTCTAAAAGCTGCCTGAAGGTCCAGCAGAAACTTCCTACACTTCCCAGAATGCATGCTGCCCCTCCTTGCCTCCCCTCGCTCAGTCAGTAACCAAGCCTTGCCTTTCTTTAGCTCACAATTTTAGCTCACACTGTGTTTTAAGGGTGCACAAACAAGTGCAACCTGCTTAGCAATGTCCGACCCCAATAAAAAGGCCTGATCAATAGAGAAGCTTATCCAGGACAGATCAACGTAGCCAAGCGGAACAGCTACTTAGCTTCCTCCTGCCATAGTTTTCCTCTGAGATCACCCTGCCTTGTGACTGAAGCTTTCTATTTTGAACCACATGGGTACAGTTCCCTCTCCAGTCGTTTCAATGCTGAAACCACAGAGGGTTGTCTCACGTGTCACAAGACTCCTTAGGAAGTCTGCCTTTCTTTTCCTTTGCTCATGCCACTTGTGGATCAACATTTAAAACTTAGGAAAGCCTGTGTCTATCTTCCACCACCAATGAAGACCCAGTTTTGGTGGCAGATAGAATCACAGAATGGTTTGTGCTGCAAGGGACCTTTAAAGATCACCTGGTTTCAACCCTGCTGCCATGGGCAGGAACACTTTCCACTAGACCACGTTCCTCATAGCCCCATTTAACCTAGCCTTGAACACTTCCAGGGATGGAGCATCCAGAATTTCTTTGGACAATTTGTTTAATTGTCTCACCACCTTCATCATAAAAAAAAAAATATTCCTTATATCCAACCTAATTCTGTCATCTTTCAGTTTAAAACCAGTGTCCCTTGTCCTGTCATTATAGGCTTTGGTAAAAAGTCCCTGTCATCATTAGGAAAAGGCTAAATCTTGATCGTTGGTGCTTTTATGTACTTCAGTGTCCAGTAGGCTTTTCCAGACATTAAAAATTCAAGGTTTTGGCGTAATATCATATTCACATTCTGTCCAACTCAAAAAATTACCCTGCTAAGTGCTCTTTCTTATGTCAGTGGCTCCCTGCCTGTCTTGGGTGCCAGGAAGGTGTTGAATATTTTGTTGATGTTGTTATTATTTTCATCCTACACCAAACAGATCCTTTCAGAAAGTTAATTTCTTCACATCCATACCTTATCTATCCCCAAGCCCCAAAGCATTCCTGGCATTCATGAGTGAGGTCCTATTCTGGCCCCTGTATGCTCTGGTGCAAGTTACTGCTGTTGGAGGTGACTGGCAGTGTGTACCGACTGATGAGTGTTTGACAGGTAACAAGGGGTTGCTCACCAGCACCTGGAGCTTACTGACATATTACAACACACTTTTCTACTTGTTGCTCTCAGCATCCCTGGAGATTATGGGAGCCACTTAGAATAGCAAGGATAGGTGCAACTGAGGAACAGAGGATGCATCTTATTTATTTCCATAGCAGTTGGTGCAAGTTCAAACAGAGTGGAGAGAGCAATGCCTCTCCAAGAGCACATGCTGTCTTCCTCTGGGTGCTTCCTATGCTGAATCCCTTAACTTCTGTAGTGTAAGGATCACCAAAATCTCCTAGGAAAGCTTTCTGGGATGGGGTTCTCTTAAGAACCACTTTCCTTTTAGAAAGGTAAAACATTAGCTATCTGCATCTTTAAACATCTACACAGTCAGAAAAAAAAAACACACCAAGCCAAACAAAACCCCCAAAACCAACCAAATAAAAAACACACAAAAAACACTCAAACTCAGCACAGTTTTCACCTATGCCTGAAGAAAGCTAGAAATTCTTTTAAATCCTACACTCAGCAGACACCGCTCCTGAGGCTATGGAGAGGTACAGCCTGCTTAAACACAGCAATCAACTGGCTGTTGCCATGGAAGAAAAAGTGTCCTGCAGTGTGCTCCTGCTGCCTCTTCTGGGCTGTCTCCTTCCCTCTGGACAGACTGGATGAACAGTAGCTACCTGCTCCTACTGGCCAGCTTTCCTGCAGACACACACCTGCATGGGGCTGTGTAAACATATATAAAGGGAATAACAATTGTGTGTGCTTCATGGTTCATCCAAGAAGTTACTTATATTGGGAGAAGCACATGTTTAACATCACCAGTGCTAGGGTTTAGTTCTGAGATGCCCATCCTAAGTGACAGTATTTTCCTGTTGTAATACAGACATGAACTTTTCATCCCAGTGTGGTCTGACCTTTGCTCAGATCTTTACAACACCTAAGTATTAAATATCCTCTTAGATGGCACAATGAAATTAATATGTGATAGTCTGAGATTTCATTTTCCTCTGAATGGTTACCTAAACAGTAAAAATCAGCAGTACTACACACATGTCCTCACTGATCTGTCTTCCCCACGAGAGCAGAGTATTGCTGCCATGATTCACTCATAACTTTCCTGACACACCTGATGAGAAGACGAGCCTGGCTAAACAGAGAGCTTTGGCTGGAACTCAGGAAAAAAAAAAGTTTATGAAGGCAACTCAGGAGGACTGCAAGGATGTTCTGAAGTTATGCAAGGAGAAAATTGGAAGAAACTAGAACTTAATCTGGCTACTGCCATGAAAGACATTAAAAAATGTTTCTATAAATACATTAGCAACAAAAGGTGGACTAAGGAGAATCTGCATCATTTATTGGATGGATGCAGAGGGAAACATAGTGACAAAGAAGGCTGAGGTACTTAATGCCTTCTTCGCCTGTCTTCCATAGTAAAACCAGTTATTCTGGAGGTACCCAGTCTCCCGAGCAGGAGAGCAGGGACAGGGAGCTTAATGAAGCCCTAATAATCCAAGGGGAAATGGTCAGTGATCTGCTACACCATTTAGACACACAAGTCTATGGTGCTAAATGGGATCCACCCAAGGGTACTGAGGGAGTTGGTGGAAGAGCTCATTAAGCCACTTTCAATCCTTTACCAGCAGTCCTGCCTAACCAGAGGTCCCAGATGATTAGAAGTCAGCCTTCTACAAGGCTTGGAAGGAGGATCTGGGAAACTACAGGCCTGTCAGCCTGACTTCAGTGCTGGGTAAGTTCATGGAGCAGATCCTTTTGAGTGCCACCACGTGGCACATGCAGGACGTGTTTGTGAAAGGCAGGTCCTGTTTGACCAACCTGATCTGCGCCTATGATAAAGTGACTGCTTAGGGGATGATGGAATGGCTGTGGATGTTTACGTGGACTTTAGTAAAGCTTTTGACACCATTTTCCACAGGATTCTAGAGAAACTGGGTGCTCGTGGTTTGGATGGATGCACTGTTCACTGGGTAAGTATCTGGCTGGATGGCTGAGCCCAGAGAGTGGAGGTGGGTGGAGTTACATCCAGCTGGGGTTACGCAGGGCTCAGTGTTAGGGCCAGTCCTGTTTAATCTTTATCAATGATCTGACAAGGAGATCAAGTGCGCCTTCACTAGTTTATAAATGACACCAAGTTGTGTGGGAGTGTTGATCAGCTTGGGGCTAAGGAAGGCTCTGCAGAGGGATCTGGACAGGCTGGGCCATAGCCAATTCTACGAGGTTCAACAAGGTGAAGTTCCAGATCCTGCACTTGGGTCACAACTACCCCAGGCAGCTCTATAGTCTAGGGGAAGAGTGGCTGGAAAAGGACCTGGGGGCTGGTGCTGAACATGAGCCAGCAGTGTGCCCAGGTGGCCAAGAAAGCCAATGGCATCCTGGCCTATATCAAATAGTGTGGCCAGGAGGATCAAGGAAGTGATTGTCTCCCTGTACTCAGCACTGTGAGGCCGTGCCTCAAATCCTGTGTTCAGCTTTGGGCTGCTCATTATAAGAAAGACATTGAGGTGCTGGAGGGCAATGGAGCTGATGAAAGGTCTGGAACATAAGCCTTATAAGGAGCAACAGAGGGAGCTGGGGTTGTTTAGCCTGGAAAGAGGAGGCTTAGAAAGGACATTATAGAAAGCTGGGAGTTGGTCTCTCCTCCCAGGTAACAAGCAATTGGACAAGAAGAAACAGCCTCACGCTGCACCAGGAGAGTTTTAGATTGGATATTCAGAAAGATTTCCTCACTGAAAGGGTTGTCCAGCATTGGAACAGGCTGCCCAGGGAAGTGGTGGAGTCACCATCCCCGGAGGTATTTAAACGATGTGTAGATCTGGCACTTTGGGACATGATATAGTGGTGGACTTGGGTTAATGGCTGGACTCAATAATCTTGTCTTTTCCAACCTAAGAGATTCTGATTCTATGATTGTAATTTCCTGCTTAGAAACACACCACTGCAATCAGTATCCTTCTGTATTCTCAGTATAGCAGCAGTGTATATAACCATGGAGTTGGTATTGTTAACCAAGATTAAACTAATAATGAAGAAGGAAACAATTTTACATAACTGGGGGCTTTAGCCCTAATTATTTCATGACTATAGAAATAAATCAAAGAAAGCCATTTTGCTTGTTGCAATGTCAGGTTTAATGTAAACTCTCTGATTAACAAAATTAGACAGCAATTAAATAGTGATCAAATTAGTCTTTATTGGGTCATTATTTATAAGAAACTGCCTGGAAATAAAAGTGTCGGATCTTTTAACCTACAGTATCATGAAACAAAACTACCAGCAAAAAGTGACATGTTTATTGCATGATTTTTTATGTACTCAGCAGAGGGAGATAACATTCTGACACAAGCCCTTAAAAAGGGTACTGTAATTTTGTTTAACCAAAATTCATATTTAACAAAAAATATGGTTTTCTGCAAAAATCTTATGCTACCACATGCAACCCCATTACTTAAGTACGTCCTGTTTGGGCACTTTCAAGTTTTTCCAACGCCTCAAAATTACTTTGTATTTTTCACTTTCAGTTTTGTCAGATAATTTTTTTAAGACTACCCGCATAACTACAGCAGTTCCTGTTTCTTTATCTTCACCTATTATGAGATCCAGTGTGTCACCAACTTTCACCTGGAAACAGAAAGAGAAGATGAGTGATTATAAACATTCCCTGGGGAAAAAAAATCCCCACAATCTTTATCCAATTTCAATTTGTTCCTTTCTTTCAATTTAATATTCTTATCTCACAGGAGAGAAGGAAGGCAGCCAATACTAGAACCTTATAGATTCTCCAGCTATGAATTTCTAGGAAAGCTGTGGCAATAAGCAATTAAATGTCTCATGACCTTCCCTGCCAAAAACTACACCCTTCCTGTTACACAACCAACACCTAACTTGTGAAAAAGGTGCCATGTATGGGAGTTCTATCCTGAAGAGTACTTCCCACCAATCTTTTTCTATCAACACAGGCACAAAATAGCAAAATGCAAAGTTCTCACTCCTGCCTTTTAAAACCGTTTAAAGTGTTCTAAAGAACAGAGTGCTCACCAACTGCTTATGCTCCTCTCAAAGGTCACAGACGCAGTACACCTCTCATAAACCAGCCTGAACTTTATGGGATCAGGAGTAAAAACTTTGCATCATATTACCCTTTGATGACAGTAACCACCACCAAGGATCACTCTCACATAAAGAAGTATGTTTGTCACCGTTACAGTGAGCTCTGCTGTCAAAGAGTATGACCTGCAACCCTTCTGGCTCTTCTCCTAACTGTGGTTCTGTGTGCTCAACTACAGGCACAATAACCTTCACCAAGTTGCATTCCCTTTCTATCATCAAACTTTCTCATTTTCTTTAATCATCTGCCTGCTCCACTAATACCTCAGATTTAATAATTCCTACTCCATCAGCCTTGTATATGTATCATCACTTCTTTCAGCAACTTAGAACATTCTGTCCTTGCTGCCTTCTCCTGACTTTCAGGCTTAGATTTGAATCTCCAACAACACAAGTCTCCTGTCTGCTTTAGGAAATAAGGTTTTACCAGGGGAATCATAGCAACACACACCCCCCAAAGCTGCAAGTGGTGTTAGCAGTGCTATGCATTTACATTTGCAGAGTGATTTAGAGGGAGAAGGTCATGCCTTAGATATTGTACTGTATTAAAAGGATTTAAATTTTAAAAAGTCTTACAGTTCTACTTTTCTTCCACAGTTTTTCTCCATTCAGCCTGAGCTCATTATTGTAGAATGCATCTTCTACTTTACTGAAGAAAAACAAGGTTTTGTTGCAGTTACAGTGTGCAGCAAACCAAATGCAATTACTTCTTTGCAGATACACAACACCACCATTCACGTGCAAGGCACATTTCCACAACTCTAATTTGTGCATAAAGGACACCTTTATTTAAGGTCAGGACAGGCTTGAACTGGAAGGAAAGAAAAAGTCTTTCACAGATACTAAATGAAATAATAGCGCACAGTTGCTCTGTGCCAGAAAAGCTGCTTCCAAAGATCTGTCTCCTGAATATCCAATGAGTAATGTCCCCTTTCCTGCACGAGCCAGTTTAATAATTTTTAAGTAATCAAGTTATACTGATATTCTGTTCTAACGATATTGAGATATAAGGCTTCTGTAGGTTGCATTAGATCAAACACTGTGATATTTATGGACTGCACATTTATCTGCTGGACTTGGTACGTTAGGTTTACCATTACCACCACCTATTTCTCCAGCCATCAAGTAGCGCATTATTTTACTCCCTCAATCTCAAATCACATCTTTTTGTATTACCCAGTACAGTATTTTGCATTTTCTTCATTTTGAATAAAAAGTAACAGATAGTAACTGATATAAAATGCCTCCTCAGGAATCTTAGAAATACTCCAGATGAAAAAGCAAAATTGGGCTCTTCTAAGGGAGGTAAGGTGAAACAAACAGGAACACCCATACACCCCAAACACGTATTTAGACAATCAAAACTGCTATACCAAAAGAAAACCGAAATACTGGGTTATTCCAGCAATAAATGGTTATAAAAGTCAAATTTTAGATGCATGACATCTTTCTCATCAGCAAGCTGTTTCTTCTGTACTTACTTTCTTGCCACATCTAGACCAGCTTTCATGATCACATCATATCGAAGAGACTGCACTACTTTTTCAAGATCCTTGTAATCTTTTACTATGTTGGGGTCATTTTCAAATTCATCTTCCAAATCACTTTCATCTTCATCCTCTTGTTCCTCTTCTTCTTGTACGGTTTGTTTGCTCCTTCTAGAGCTTTCGTTACTTTTGTTCCGCAGAGAAAGTACTGAGATATACTCTGGAGAAAGTCTTAGTGCACTGAGTTTGACTGGGGAATAACTGAAACATCTTCTGTAGTTTACTGTGCTTGCTCGACAGCTACAGAATATGCTTCTCCTCCAAGTGGGATACAGTTTAGTTGAGGGAAACTTCCCCCAAAGTCCGAACCAGACATTTAGTTTTCTAAAAGTAGCGATGGGGATTCTGAAGCCAGTCATAGCATACCCTAAGATAAAACAAACATTCATAAATGAGCAACAGCTTTGACTATTGGAAGGATTTCCCCACATATGAATAATATTTATTACAAAAAGATGGTTATCTGGTTCCCCATACAGCAATGCACCACCTAAAAGCACAAGGCTTTAGATGGCTTTATGATATGCCTCAGTCCCCACCATTACAAAGAGCTAGAATATCAGATGAGAAGCAAACACTAAAACCCTCAGAGGAATACTGCATTCATAACTCCTCTTCTGATGCTCACTATTAAATGTCCAAACATATCCTCCCTACATCCGAAATACAATTCATAAACCAAACAGAAACGAAGTTAACGATGTCATAAAAAGCACAGGGAGCTCTACATCTACCATGAGTCATTCTCAACACAAGCAAGTTGCTGAACACTGCAAGCAAGCAATCCCAGCAAAGCTGAAAGCTGCTTAACTTCAGTTTCTGCTTGGACCACAACACTGTTGTTTGGCAGAATGCTGCACATGGTTCCCCATTTCTCCACGTGGGAACTGGCACCGTGGCGGGTGGAGCTCGGGAGAGGTAACACAGCTCTGTGTACCACGACAGGGCTCACACCAGCACCAGCAGCCTCACGTGCTGCTGTCTAACCAGGGACAACGAGGTGGACACACCCTAAAAAAACCCCAGATGTCCTTCAGAGCTCTCAGGAAACGATTTACAGTCCTTGGGTGCTGCGCTGGCTTTGGCTGTGGCCTGTGTCCGTGGAAAACACGTGTTTCTTCATGAGGCCGGGGTTTGCTTTCCCCGCACCCAGTGACCTCTGCCGAAACCTGAAACGAGGCGTGTTTCGCGGCTGTGGAAGAGGCCCTCATCAGTGAGGGCGATTACTGCCCGAAGAGAAATAACCACACCTCCCTTGGCTGGTTTCTGTTTTATTCTTTTCTTTTTTTTCCCTGTGTTTAGACATATGACACAGCCCTCGCAGAAGACACACGCCTCCCCTTAGTTCGGGGACAAATTCCTAGGGCAGGTATTCGAACGCGTAAACAATTATTATCGCTTATTTTTAGCGCTCGGCCTCAGCGCGCTCCCCACCGACAAGCGGGCCGGGAGGCCCGTGGGGGCCATGGGCCGGCCCCGCTGCCCCGCACGGAGCCCTCGCCAGGGCACGGCCTCGCCCCCTGGCCNGCTCCCCCGTGCCCCTCCTCGCACGGCCACAGCGCCGGACAGAGCTCCCTGCTCGAGCAGGGCCATCCCGGGCCGCGGCACAGCGAGGAGGTTCTTCCCCACGCTCGGGTGGAGCTGCCTGCGCTGCGGCCTCTGCCGGTGCCCCGTGCCCTAAGGGCTGGCAGCACCGGGAAGAGCCTGGCTCCATCCATCCTCTGGGCATCCCCCCACCCACCGCTGCACCTTCCGATATTCAGTCTGGGGCCCTTTCCAGACCGAAGGGACATGGGAAGGCGGTGTGTGCCCTGCCGTGCCCCACAGCATCCTGCCCTCGGCCGGGACACCCGCCCAGCATCCCCCGCCATCCCACCCACCTGTCTCCCCGTGTATCTATTCTGCTTTTCTGCTTTTTGGGTTTTTTCCCCCACACACCTGTGTTTTCAGCCCTTCATGCTCCGCCCGCATGCCCAAACCAGAAAACCTCTCTCTGGAAGACTCCACCAGGTGCAAGTTTCCCAACCACAGGCTAATTTGAATGGCTTGGGCACCATGGCAATCTAATCTAAACCTCACTGTGGCCTGGGTTTCCCCTTATCTTTCTTTCTTTCACACTACATATCCCTCTTTCACTCCACATCTCAATTACTGATAGGAATCCATAACTCCATCTCTTCAGAGTTCAGAAACTAGGAGAGGTCCATTCTTTCTTCTGTCTTCTCCCACACTTCTCTCTGCACTTCTCTTGGTGCTTCTGATTGCTCCGATTGCTCAGCATGTGGGGAATTCTCTCTATCCACACAGAACTGGTACAAAATGCAACCCCACCAGACTGGCAGCGTCTTGCCTTGGCATAAATTGCTGCACAAGGTCCAGTGTAACCTTGGCAGATGAAAAAGCTCCTCAGCTTTACAGTTCTGCTCTAAAATGCTCATCACCTCACCTGACAGACCAGTCGTCCCTTGGAAGATTATCTGCAAATCTGAAAAGTGATGTAATTGTAGAGCTACTGCTGTGCAGCAGTTGCGCAATTAGCACATTATAAGTGATTCCTTAAATTTACACCTGAAAAAACTTCATCATAAAATGTTTGAATGGGAGGTTTTTATGTCAGGGAGCAATACATTGGAAACCTATTTCCTCTTCTTAGGAACCTCACTGGGAAGAAAGCTGTGAATGGGTGTATGTCTTTATGTATTTTGAATGTTCCAGTGCCCAGTTCTGGGAGATTCTGACCAATTTCAGTTGGGAATATAGCTGCTAACTTTTTAGCACTTTCCTCCCTATGTGTCTTAAAATATACATACATGCTTATGGAGGAAAAACAAAGAGGTTGGTAAGAGTAACTTTCTTACATTCATAGAGGCACATGGTGAGTCAGAACAGAAATTAATGTCTAGAACAGTGGGGATTCCCTAAGCAGAAATGTTACCTCCTTTATGGAGGGAAAAACCCATACCCAAAACTGAAGACAAAACGCCCCAAACCCAGCTTTCCATACACCCATTCTTTTCAGATCTCTTGGTATTTGATTTGCCTCATGTAGTATTCAAGTAATGATCTAACTTCGCTAAGAGTGAAGTTAATTTACTCTTAGTAAAGAAAGATATAAGCATTAGTACCTTTCTAGGTTAATCAGGCACCTTCATATTGAAAGGCAAGGTAAAGAATGTGCCTAAAGTCACTCTGTCTTTTATATTTTCAAATATGGCAATATAGTTGTATCTTACAAAAGCAGAAATTAGCCTCAGAGGAAATGTGACTTGCATGTCATGAATAGACATCATGCATCTGATTTATGTCATAATTGTGCAACACCAAACAGAGGCATCACCTCTGTCACACTTGCTTAGTGTCCTAGTCCAGTTTTATGAGTGACTGTTCTAGTTGTACTAGTTATAAGGTACATCATGTTATTATGATGTCTGTCATGAAAGCAGATGCTTACAAAGGTTGTTTTTTGTTTTGTTTTGGTTGGTTGGTTGGTTGGGTTTTTCAGGATTCATTCAGTCCTGGACCATAGAGGAGCTTCAATGTCCCACAGATGTTCTTGTTGGATTCCCTCCATACTACAGAGTGGAGGGGCGATGAAACCCCTCACACAAGATTTGTACTACAGTTGTGTGAGGCTCGGAAACTTCCAACCTGGGTCAGTAAGTAAGTTTTTAAATTAAAAAATACAAAAATGAAGTTAATAATAAATAATCCTGCTTTAGTTATATGGGACTGTAATTATAAACAAAACGTTCCAACAGGGTGAAGACCTCAGTGTAATTTTTCTCTTCTTCCAGTTCGCCATTAGATGGCAGCGAAAAACTCCTCTCGAAGCTGCCACGGATTCAGTCTTCCCTCACAAGAGACTTTGCTCAACCACAAACCAGTCACGCCCATCTCTGAGAAGGATGTTCTTTAAGCTGCTTTCAAGTGATCTGAATTTCATTTTTTTAAAATCATATGACACCTCAGCAACATACAGTCAAAAGTTTTAGATTTGGTAAGAAACAGTGATCATTCATCTCTGACAGATTAGTGATGGTCTGATTTTTTTAAAAAAAATTAGTCTGACCAAGATGTATTCTTCTTCCCATGGCTGTTCTCATAGAATTTTTTTTTTCTTGAGTGGAGTCATCTCCCGCCTAGGAAGGGTAATTCCTATCTTGTTTATAATTTTCATTTCATGTATTTCAATATACTCCCTATGACATTCACTCACAAGGAGATTAATCTTTGAGGTTTGGTAACTCAGAGGGGAAATTCTCAATAGCTTTTTTCCTGTATGTTGGAGTCTGTAACTAGGGATTTGCTCCCCACTGTCTAGGGTTTTTTCTTACCTTTATTTTCCTGCAAAGTCTGCCAAGAACAGGCTCCCCAGGGAAGTGGTCACAGCACCAAGCCTGACAGAGTTCAAGAAGCGTTTGGACAATACCCTCAGGCACATGATGTGACTCTTGGGGATGATCCTGTGCAGAGTTAAGGGTTGGACTGGATGATCCTTTTGGGTCCCTTCCAGCTTGGCAAATTCTGTGATTTTGTGAAGCGACAGCGGTAGATCTGCTGACACTCATTGCATCTCAAAGTAAAGAGCACCATGTTGTCATTCAAGCCCTGTGAGTAGCTCTGACTAACATTCTACAGTGCACATCTCACCGGATTACCTGCCACTGCAGATTTAGCTTCAGCACTGTGGTGTTGAGACCACATGCCTTTTAAGTTTCACTGCTTATTTCAAGGTGTACTGAGTAGGTGACTGGACACTGTTCTTTGCATATTTATGCTGCCTCGAGAACATAGTGTCCCCATGTGAACATCACCTTTAAGTTTGTCCATATTCATTTGAATAATGAGCTCCCTGACTGCTAATTCACCTCTTCCAGTGTCACACCTACTGTAACTGTGTAGATTATCTCTTTTCTTAGTCCACAGTCTGGAGACAATTCCTCTAGCTGTTTATTTGCATCCAGTCTGTGATCAAATAATCTTACCATCTCTTTCTCTAAAGCCCCTCTCAGAAAAAATAATCTTTCATGCAGGAGGAGCTCCCTTTCCTGTCCTTCCAAGATGCCTTTTCTGTTGGCACACTGTTCTAAATTATCCTTTCTCACACATTTGCCCATATACTATAAAAACTGTGCCAGTTTTTACTATAAAATATTGTGTTTATTCTCTTTAGGATACTTTTAATGTATCCAGACCCTATGTACCCTGAAACTTGGCTCTGTTTCCCTCTACTTACCAACTCTTTGTGTTGCCATTTCATCTCTTGTGATAAGAACCACATTACGAATTTCTGTCCATTTTTTCCTGCAGCCACATTGGTGTTCTGCACAGAAAATCCCTTTCCAGAAGTGAGCAAGGTTTCACAAAGCACTTTTGCTTGCAGCCTACTTATTCCTTGGAAATGTATTTTAGATGTTAAAGATGGACAATTAATGGAGTATGGTAAGGTGGATAAGTTTCAGGTATTGGTTTGTACTTCTTTAAGTGGTGGAGATATAGGTACTGGCTAAAGTAGCATTCCCTCTTTTTTTTTTTTTT
>WBMV01007406.1:1697441-2076749 GCA_013396655.1 Campylorhamphus procurvoides
CCCATCCTTTTGATTATCTGACTAATTTGGCTTTTGTCTGCCTGTTCTCTTTTACGGTAGAAGACCACATTTAGTCATAAGAAGAAAGAATATGGAGGTGGGCAGTGTAGACTGCTCTGATCAGCACTGAAGATGCAACAGAGGCCACCCTAATCAGTCAGAGCATGCCAACCCACCTAAACCAGAAATACATAGCTACCTTGCCAGTGAAAACTGGTATTACATCAGTGGCTAAACAAATGAGAGGAAAACAGTGAGTAACTTCCTTCAGTCAGTCTGGTATTAAATCCAGCTACACCAAGATTAAAGGCTCTGCAGTTCCACTGCTAATTCTTAGATTTCCCAATATGGTGAGAGGTTTGCAATGAGATTTGTTTGATTGTTTTCCCCTCACTTTCTTGTTTGTCAGTTCTCTAAAACATGGTATTTTTTTTTTAGTAGGAAAAGTTAATGTGCTGTTTCCTAAGACAGGCTTTGAGACTTTCGTTCATTCTGTAGACAACATGCTCAGGTCCTGCTCATGTTGGTTGCTGCTCTAGGATTTATCTAGCAACCACTAACAGTGAGTAACAAATACAATAAAAAGGAAAAGCAATCAGTTAAGCATTCATTATTTGAACATTATTTATTAGCCATAAAACAGCATAATCCATGAGCAAATGTTAATTACTCTCAATTATTTGTTTACTTCTGTGTTTCCTTCATATTCTTCTCAGATTAATGCCTTTAGTATTTAGGAAATAATGTTATCTTCTCTAGTTGATGGTAACTAGTTCAAGATATACACAGGAAAAAGGTTGGGCAAAGTACTTCAGCTTCCATTGTGAGTAAGGGGAAAAGTTAGCATTTATAAACATTACTACATTATGAAAGAAAAAAAATGTGTAGGTGCCAATACACCTTTGATATACATATATATGTAAAGAAATAATGTAAATGAAGGTGCAACAGGGAGGGATAGAATGAAGGAATAATCATGTTACTTGGTGTCAAGGCTGTCTTCTCCTTTCACAGTGTCCAGCTCCAGAGGTGTAAAACCTGTGTAAATCACGTGGTGGAGGATCTGGTATCATCTGCCTCCCAGGGAAGTGTGTCCTTGCAACACTTGCTGTTTAAACTCTGGGTGTTCTCATCACTATGTGACCACTCCTTCTCTACACCTGCCTAATGATTCCCAGTGATACAGTGTTCACCATCTAAAAGATTCATGAAGTCTTAACACTGTTAGTGATATATGATACATGTTTCCTTTCAGCAGTTCATCTTTTCAAATCCTAGACTAGTCCCTTTCCCTATTATGAAATGGGAAGAAGAGCTGATCTACCTTCTAGAGCTTGACCATTTACACACGTTTTAATCATATTTGCTCTTATTTTGGCTTCTAAGATAAACACTTCCAACTTTATATCTTCCTGTTTATCAGATTTCTCCGTGGTTCATTCTCATTATTTCGTTATCTCTGCCTGTCCAATACTCTAACTAGAAATTACCCAGAAAAGGTTACAAAAAAATAAGCCTTCCAGCCATTTGGCAGTCACGGTTAGGAATGAATTCTGAAACTGACTACTCTGTAAGCCAGCTCTCTTTTAGTAAAGATTATCTTTTTGATAACTGGGGGTAAAAATCTGCCCTGTCAAATGACACAGAGAAGGCAGCAAATAAAGATAAAAAATAAGAATAACACCCCCTCCCCCCAACAAAACCAAGGAAAAAATTATTAATAAAAGGAAAAATACTAGATTCAAATACAAGGTACAAATGCTCAACACTTCTCAAAAGAAGATAAAGATTTCTGTTGCTGTAGTAAAAAATGCTTCATATGCAGGGCTGAGAACATAGGTCTTGAAAAGTGTCAGGGATAGAAGAAATCCAAGCAGTCATACACTAATGGTGGTGGCTAAAGCGACTAATAAGAATGCAGTGATTTTTTTCCATTTGTTTGGAAAGAAGTACAATGAATTAGCAGTATAGTAAGAGGATAACTAACTTTTTATTTACTGGTAAAGAGAGGTAATGCAGAATATCAAATCCAGTGGGAGGAATCACAGGCTTACAGTTAGCTGTACACAAAGACTTGGCTGCACTAATTACATTACTAGTAAGTCTTATGATAGAAGGAAAATTCAAGGAGATGGGGAAAGTGCTAGCGTTGCACTATTGCTCAAGAACTGGAGTGAGATAATCTTGAAATTGCATCAGACTACAAACCTTATGAAGCTGCTAAAGAAAAAGAAAGACAAATTTCTTTCTAAGCTGCATCAGCAGAGCTGTTGAACACTGAACTCTCATCTTGGGCAGAGTGTGCTACTTTGGGAGACATGATCTAATGAAGACAGATTTGAGAGAATACAAAGAACAGTGACAAAAGTGCATAGAAATCTTGTGGGGAAAGGTTGAAGGAACTGAATCTGTTCCTCAAAATACAGGAAAATACAGTGGCAAATGTCTGAGCTAATCACCCATGCTCTTTTGGTAGTTAGAGAAGAGATGCCGGCATGTTCAGGATACCATTAATCTGTTTCAGATGTCTGTGTTGAAATGAGCTGAATTACATCATACAAACACTTGTTTCTCTTCATCACCTATCAAGGGTTTCCAAGGAGACTCACTTAGATGTAGAAGGCTGCCATCATGCAACCCTTCCTTCCTTCTCTCAATGCAAACTGCTTGATATGTTCCAGTAAGCACTTTGTTACAAATCTGGTCATCATTATTATCTGTGTACTTTACTGTGCAATGCAATAAATCATTACCTTAAATTTGCAGCACAGACTTTGTGTTAGTAGAGATATTCTGCAAGGATAGTTTGGCAGAGTAACAGAAGGTCTATGGGCTGTGGAATAATACAGTTTACTGTTTTTTTTCTGAGAATTATGTTTCAATTTGCCTCAAATCAGAAGACACAATAAATGCCCTTTGATCATTTTTACTTCTTCATGTCTATAGACCTGTTATCTGACATTATGCCTGATGAGCGAAGGAAAGCCCTGTCTTGGTTTTGTCCTATTCCAGGGAGAATGATCCCAAACAATCCCTGACCATGATTCAGGGGTTAGGCCAGGCCACAGACAACTACCTCCCAACAGGCAGTTTAGATTTAGCCTCCATTTTCTGGAGACTGGGGATGTTTAATAGTATGAACATGGCTAGACATGTCAGCTGGCCTCAAGGCCAAAGAACAGGCTCTGCTACCATTTAATTTGTTTGTATTGATGTCACCTAAGAGTTTGTTTGACTTAGGGAGAAAGGTGTGCTTTCAAGCAGATCTGAAGCCACACCTAATTGTGTAGGCTGACACCATCCCTTGAAGCCTACCCAGAAGTCAAAAGATTCATGGACATTTGGGCAGCAACTCTTACACGTTTCTTCTTCAGACTGTTTCTGGAGTCACAGTTTTACTTCTGCTCTAACTTCCAGGCTTATGATTCCAGGGCTGGAAATCATGGCTTTGTTTGCTGCCATAACTGTATATTGCTAACTAAGAATCCCTGCTGGAATCCAGGTGTAATGAGGCTCTGCATCATTACAGCAAGGCCCATGTCTGAAGGCATGTATAGTTGAATCCAATCAACATTTATTACCAAGTGGAGATTGACAGTACCACCCATCATGCCCTCCGTTAAAAGTTCTACTAACATAAATTTAATATAAACTCTCCACTGGAAGAGGAAATGCAATCCTACCCAAGACACATGCCAAACAGCTTTGTCCAGTTGTCCAAAATCAGTTTCAACCAGCCAGCTCCCATTGATACTTCAGTCTTGTTCTGCTTTGGTAGAGAATGTGCTACTGTAAGGAAGGGCGCTTCAAAATAGCTGGCAAATTTTGATTATATGGCTGGAGCTGCTGCAAGATAGGTCCTCTCCATTAAGCAAACAAGAGAAGGGCCAGCCTAACTGATGAAAAGATAGTGTTTCTATATATTAGAAAATATTGACATGTTGCTCAAGGCAAAATCCATACGCCAAAAGTGGACATAAAGGAAACTTTTCACCAGATGATGTTAGCTTAGATCAGCATATATGGGCTAGTTGATGCACGCTGCAAAGCTGGTTTTCTCTCTTCAAACCTGTCCTTTGAAAAAAAGACCAGGTTCTAATATATAAATGCACATGTTCACAGATAGGTCTCAACTAAAATAACTCATAACTCAGATGAATAGTGACAGCTGCAGTAGCATGAGCTTGAAATGGGGGAAGACACTGCGATGAGCCATAAGGTATAGTAAGCTCTGATATATGAGTAGTAAGTTCCCATCTATGCACAACCAAGGAGAGTGAAAAGCTGGTTGGGAAGCACAGGATCAAGTGATTCTCATCAGCAATTGACTCTCCTAAAATATTTTAGATGGGCCAAGATTGGCATCATAAAGGAAAGAATAAATGAATGGCTAAGTCAAAATTATTTCTCATTATTTCCACTTAATGTACTTATTTTGATAAGCTTTTTACTTTAATACAATGTATTTAAATACATTATTTATATGTCTTGGAGACTACTTCTCTGTCTCCTTTTATAGACAATCCTTTCTTCTGCCAGCCATTTTAGCTGATCTTGTTTGCCAATATATTATGCAAAACAGCATAAGTTTTGCTTCTCTTCACTGCACTGAAAGCTATGCCTATTGCAAAGTTCAGTTCCAGTGACATTTAACTCAAAAATCTAGATTTTTTTCCCCTTCTCTTTGCTAACCTTTCTCATAAAATATTATGTATTTAACTAGAAGAGGTGCTGGGTACTATTCTACACTAAATCTCAGCATGATGAAAACTCTAAGAGGACACTGCTATCAAAAGCTGATTGATTGAGGGAGTACATCATCTTTTCTGACAGAAAAATACCAGAAGTGCCTTTTGGCCACCAGATAGCAGTGCTTCACTTTGTACAGTTCTCAGCTCACAGCGTTCCTTGCCTTGTAGAAAAAAAAATCCATATATTGGATTCTGGTCCCTTTGCTCAGGTACCTCTTTTGCAGACTTCATTATAGACTTCAGCTCAGGAAAAAAAAAAAGGTAAAGATTTTGCAATTAGGAATGCAGGTGATTTATGAGTTCAGGAGGAATTGAGAATATTGCAGCTTTCTTGAATGGGGAAAGTTAGTTGTATAAATCTAAAGGAGCATAGACATTATAGTTAAAATTTTCAATGGCAAAAGTTTCAAAGAAAATCTTGGGCTTAAAATATTTTTCGCATTTTTCCCTTGCTACCAGTACATTTCCTTATCTGCATTAGTATTTCAGGAATATTTCAGAAGGGCATGTTTTTTGCCTCAGAACTTAAAATTAACATAGTTTCATTATTTCAGTATTTGATTGTTTCTGGCAAATGTTTTTAAACCTCTGGGTTTTTCTTTATTTTTAAATAAAGGAACAGACTTCACATTATTTTTAGAAAAAAGAAAGACATCATCATTTTCACTGAAACTCGTTAAAATGTCAAAAGTGCAATACACTATATAATAACAATTATCTGTTGTATAATGCTGTGTTGGTTCATGTCACCTTACAAGAACTGTGTATCATCCTCATTTTTGACAGATTCAGTTCCAGACCACAGGCAAGATGCACAGCTAGAGAATGGGAAAGGCCATCTCACAGTTACTCCCTCCATCTTATCTTTCTTGGTGTTGACATTAAAGTGTCTCAGCTGCTGCTTTAACTTGCAACAGTCATGATCACTATGGGATCACGCAATAGCTTTATCTTTTCCTTTTCTCCCAAACAAGGTAGGAGAGGTAATAATGGAAACCATCACTGTCAGCTTTATGCTAGTATATTCTTTTCTTTGGCTATTGTAGAGCCCTAACTGGATTCCCTTTGTTTTACATCTCCTCCAGGGAATCTGTTGTCAGCATTGTGTGAGCCCTCACTTTATTGCTGTGATTCACGTGACTTTTCTCGCAGGGAATTTCACCCCTCTGTAGTGCTAGGCTTGTCTACTGAATGAAAAGATGACCTTCCCTTTCGTCTGTGATTCATTTAACTGTGACAACTAAAGCACACTATTTGCAAGGAAAAGTAGTGACAGAAATGTTTTCAGCTTTGTCATTCCTCTCTTATTTTAGGTCCATTACAGTTTTCTTTTTCCTCTCCTTATATCTATAATCATATCAACCCATCTTCAGAAACCCAGCTTTCAGCAAACAAGTAATGAATATTCAGAGACATAAGACCCTCAATTTGATTATTGTTACCATAGTAACTCTATAGCTAGCCTAAGCATCTAATAGTTAGGAACTGGACTCTGACTATGATCAGTGATTTATTAAAAAAAGAGGGAAATGTAACTTCAAAAGTACTTCAGACCTAGTGTAGCTCTCAGAAGCTCTTTCATCTTGCTACGGAATATGGATTGATATCTTGAGTGGTACAGCTTGTAAATTGCCTTTATTCCTCAGGGGAAAAAAAGCTATAGCTTTGTCAGTCATTATGAAACAATTAATGGGAGAGTGTTTAAAACTATGTATTTTTTCCTAACACAACTCCTAGCATCTGGTTCTGCAATGCCTCTCTTTCTTGTTTCCTGTACTTTGGGACCAAGTTTTAGCAATGCCTTTGGAAACTCTTCAAACACAGTCCTGCCTTTAAAGATGGTGAATGAGTTGTGTAGTTCTGTACTTGGATATCTCCTCACACTTTGTTCTGAGATAAATACGAACCTATCCAATTTTAAAATCCATTGATTAGTCTGAGCCAACAGAACATCTTCCTCATCTTTTAAATAGAAGATGAGACAATGGAATCAGGACATTGGTGTCTCTTTTCTTGTAGTTTATAACGTGGACCAGACTTGTTTTTTTCATTTGTCTGTACATTGAGTCACCTGAGGGATTTGGTGAGGCACCGGCACAATCTATCTTCAGTTAAGGGAGGAGACACAATATAACTACAGCATTTACTGTGCCAGCAGCTAGAACCTCACCTACAAAGAGACTACATCTGGAAGAACCTTCTGTTCCACATAATTTCTTTAAGGAATAATGATAGTAATGGCATATTCAGAGCCAAAGAGTGCTTGAAATTGCAACCAGTGGTCTGTAGTCTGAGCACTAGTGGTGAGGCAGCTCTACACAAGGTGGGATCTTAACTCCTCAACCTTTCACCCACTGTTCCCGTCACTGGAAATACTTAAGCCGCTTTTACCTTTCCTTCGCTCACTCATGATTCGATTTTTTTTTTAATAGGAAAAGCCTGATGTTTTTATAAACATAAGCTTTTCTCGGCAGTAACTGCAGCTCAACCCTGTGCCAGTCCCTCCATACCAGAACACGACGCCGGCCCTGGAGAGGGACCACTGCCTGTGAGACCCAAACGAGGGAGCACAGAGCTCCTCCCGGGTCCGTCGGAGGCAGCCCGGGGAGGGGCAGCTGAGCCCGCGCCGGTGCGGGACAAGGGCCGAGGGGGAGGTAGCGACTTGCGGGGCGCCGGGGACGGAGGGCGGGGGCAGAGGTGTGGGGCGGAGGAGGGGGAAGGCGGTGGCGGGGCGTCACGGGAGCCCGCGCTGCTATAAAAGGGCCGGGCGCGGCGAAGCGGCGCATCCTTGTCGCCCGCAGCTACAGCGGCCGGAGCAGCAGCATCAGCACCGCGACGGGACAGCATCAGACGGGCATGGGGACGGCGCTGGCGGCGCGGCTCGGCCTGGGGCTCCTGCTCCTGGCCCTCCTCTTTTCCACGCAGGTGAGCCCCGGAGCGGCCCGGCGCTTCCCCGGTGCGAGGCACGGGAGAGCGGCCCCGCCGAGACCCTCCCTCCGCCTCCTCGCCTCCGGAGCGCAGGGGCGGGTGTCTCCGCAGAGGAATCTCCGTCCGTGTGCGCCGTCCCGGAGCCCGCCGTGGGCGGTGGCGGCGTGAGAGGGAGACGAGCCCGCGCAGCCCCGGCTGGGGACGGGACGGGGAGGGACGCGGACGGGCGAGCTCGGCTCCCCGCGGTGGCAGCGGCGGTACTGTGAGTTACCCCGGCCGCGTTAAAAAAGATAAAGTGGGAGTTCGCCGTCCTTTTTTACCCCCGTGGGATCCTCGAAGGGGAAGCCGCGGTGTGGGCGGTGGCGCGTTCATTCCCCCGCTGATGGGAGTGAACAACCCTTCCAAATCCGAGAGGGCTTCGGGAAGGCGGGAGTGTTACAGCTGGAGGGCAGCGGGACCCTGGTTGGGACCTCCTCCACCGGAGCGTGTTGGGCTTTGTGTCCGGTCCCGGGGCTCGGTTTTCGGCAGGAGTGGGAGGTCTGGGGGCTGGAAGCAAAGTCGCCAGCTTCTGGCTGCTGCGCTGCCCTTGGCGCAAAGGTAATGGATGCAGGAGCGAGCCGCTGCTCTGTCGGCGGCCAAGCCGAGCGGAGTTCGCAGATTCCGGATCGGTGTGTTGTTCCTAAAGACCATCTCTTCAAAAGGATCAGTAACACACTATCAGAAATATAAACAGCAAAGGGGTTGCTGGAGGGTGTTTTAATTCCCGCTCCCCTTCCCCCTTGGTTTCCAAGGAAAGGCGTTATCCTTTTTCCATTGTGCTCAGTGGAGTCCTGCCCTTGGCAGTGATGAGAGCAGGATCAGACCCTGTAGGTTACTGGTATTTATCACATTCACGCTAAGAAATTCTCCGGGGTCCAGTCTACTGTGACGTTGTGGAACTTGGCTATAAACCCTTTCTCTTTCTCACACACACAAAGAAAACATCCAGAGAAAAAAAAAAAAGCTTTTCTCTTTAAAACTAAGAAAACTTTAAAAATACATAACCAAGCGTGGAATTGTGGTGGAATCTTGGTACGAAAACTGAAAAAAAAAATTCCAGGGCGGGTTGGGGCTTGCCTTGTAGGTTATTAACTCTGCAGTTCATTATTGATCACTCTCGGAGCGGTTTCAACAGAAACTTCCACACAGCGATTTTTATCCCGCAGTCCTAAATTGCTTCCAGCGTGGTGCCCGTTGCCAAAACCCCTAGCTGCGAGAAGCTTTACACCAGTCTTACATTGTCTGTGGTACGCTTTTTTTTAGTAGAAAATACTGAAAGAAATTGCTTATGTGATTTTCTAATAAATTTATCATTGACTTCCTGGCTTCAGTGTTGAGGGACTAATTTATTTCTGCTAAAGAAAATCTATTTTTTCAGCAGCAATAGAAATATGTGAAAATAAGGACACGTTTTGTGAAGAGTATTATTTATCAAATGAATCTCTTAAAAAGAAAAGAAATAAAAAAGTATGTTTTTAATTAACTCTGACGATACCGGGATGCTCTGGTATAACACAAGTTTGCTGCCACAGAGCTGAAGCCAAGCTTTCTGTACTATGCTCATTTTGGGGGAGCAGATATGTGATTTTTGCTCTTGTTTTTCGTCTTTGCGTATCACATGCTTTTTTCACTGGAATAAAAGAATACTTCAGCTTATCCTTGAAAGTTTTCTTGTGCACATATAGGAAATAGCTTGATATTGAAGTTGCATGGAGTGCAAGTTTTTGTTCTGTCCCTGTAATGCAGAGCTATTGGAGGGGGGATAGTAATTTTTAAATTTTGCTTTCTGTCAGCATTTTTTAAATTTGCTAATATGTGGTCTTTCTACTGCACTTTTTTTTATGTTCTAGCATGCTGACTGGTTGTGATTTAATCAGTATGGTTTCATTGTTTTAACTTCTGCAGTTCAGTGCGACCACAGCAATATAAGAGAGGCTGAAATATTAAAGCCATGCACATAAGCCCCACCGTTGCTTGAAAGGAATCCACAAGCCAGCCCCAGAAGCAGTACCAATAGATTCTTGACCATTTTTTCCTTGTATTTTTGTGGCTTCTTCTGCAAAGGCAGACTGCAATTCATGTAGTTATTTGAAGTCTTTCTTATGCTAAGATTAGTCTTTGCATATCTGCATAGCTCTATATTTGTTTGGGGGGGTTTTTGTGTGTGTGAGAAGGTTTTTAAAACCTACTTATCTTTTCTTTTAGAGCAGGGTTTTGATAAAGTGATAGTTATGTGAAAACATTTAGGAAAATGTTAGATTTATTTCTTTAACAAATCCCATGTGTGCAATTCAAAATGTCTTTGTCCTTAAGTACACAATGAGAGACACAAGCGCTTGTATGTATCATATCTGAGTACTGTAACTGCATGTTGCTACACATTGTTCATTACTACTAGTCTGTCTTTTGATTTGAAAATAATAAAAAAAGAGCAATAAAACCCTTTTTGTTTTTCCCTCCCTCTCCACATTCTAGATCTACTGTGATGCCAGTGGAACAAATCCAACACCTTCAAACTACTCTTCAGCAAGTTCCACTTCTCTGTCAACTGTGACAAATTCAGTGAACAATACCACCACTCACGGACATGGAAATTCTCTTCACTCAACCACAAGTCTTTTTTTCATTCTCTCAGTTTCTCTTCTGTATTTTTGCTGTTAAGAGACTCTGGCATGGAAATGGCTACCACTCCCCTCCCCGTTTCCTGAACCATCTGAGATGGCTAGATCTCTGACCCAGCATGAGAATAAATCAGTCCAAACTCCACATCAAACCAGCTTGGTTCCACTCCATACTCAAATTAGTACCAGTCTGATCTAGAGAAGCACTCAGTATTCTGACTTTCCAAAGCTGACCAGTGTGAAAAATGCAGCTTCAGCAAGGAGGTAAAATGATGAGCTCTTTCACCAAATGAGTTGGAATTCTGAAAAACAAGATGGAAGCAAAAAGAGACGGTATTGACGACCCCTGATTTAAAGCTAAGAAGAAATGCAGTTTCTTATAATAAGGATGGATAATAGCACTCCACCAAGAAAAAAAGGCTAGAGAGTTTATCTACCATTTAGAATAAGGACTTGAAGAGTTTTTATTTTTCATTTAAATTCAATAAAGTCACCAGGCTCTTAGAACCCCTAGAAAACACAGAAAAGCTCAAATGATTCTATTCCTTGCACAGCCTATACAGTTATAACTTATGGGTAGTATGAAAAAGAAACAATACCATTGAAAAGGGTTTATTCTAGATTTCATTTGTATAAAATTGTTACAA
Source organism: Campylorhamphus procurvoides (assembly GCA_013396655.1). Taxonomy (NCBI): domain Eukaryota; kingdom Metazoa; phylum Chordata; class Aves; order Passeriformes; family Dendrocolaptidae; genus Campylorhamphus; species Campylorhamphus procurvoides. The sequence continues at coordinate 1,708,428 of WBMV01007406.1, forward strand.
GGCTAAAATAGATCACCAAATTTTTGTCAGAATCTCTTATTTAACCTCAGAGTCTTAACCAAATGGTTAGCCAGGCAGGGCTAGTTTTGAAATAGCTAAAACCCCACCAGTTTTCAGAAGAGTGGAATTATTTATGGTGGGAATTTGAATTTGACATTTTATTTAAATTGTTTGTATATTAAACCATATGTGCCAGAGAAAGGAAACATTGGAAGAAGTACCAGGAGCTTTTTGTAAATGAAGTTCAGAAAAGAACAAACAAACAAAAGGTCAAGGGATAAATGTCTCCTCTTTCCCCTATTTCTTCTCCCAAGTTCTACAATTTGTATAAGTACTGTTCGCTCCTGGAACTTTCCTTAATTATGAAGGATTTATAGAATCTTTTGAGTAATGTTCTAGTGCTGCTTTTTTTTTTGGCTTTTTTAATTTTTTTTTGACACAAGGTAAATAACTCACTGTTTTTTGTGAAATTTTAATTGTGATAGTCTACTTTAAACATGGGCTAGTATTTGTGGTGGGGAGAAGGAATGAGGAGAGGAGAGCAAACCGCCAAAAAAAAAAACAAAAAAAGAAAAATTAAATGATTAGGTGTTTGGAATATGAAGACTGGATTCTTAATTTAATCACTGAATTTAGCAGTTACCTTTGTAAATACTACTTTTTTTTTAATTTTCCGAATCAAAATTGCTACACTTGCACAGATTGTTTCTGTATCATCCAACACTTCAGAGAATAGTATCTGGTACTTGATCAAAACAAGCTTTGTTGAAGAGGTTCAATTTACTTGATGATGATACCTTGTCAGAAAGAAATTATGTTGATATGATCACATGTGAGTGTACATGATCATACCACTGTCTGTAGATATTTATCTCAGTATAAGATCATGTCAAACATGAGTGGCTCTCCAATTTTTTTTTAATACACGTGTCTTTCAGTTACATTACCACCAATTCACAGTACCACATATTAATAGCAAACTAACACAAATTCATGTCAGTGAGCGTACATTTCCTTATGCTTATCATTTGTATCCAGTAAAATGTTAATGATTGTATTTTTGTGTTTGTGTAATTATGCTTTGATTTATTAGCTACTGATTTTCTTTGGAAAAACCTGTAAATAAAACAGTGGACAGGCAATTCATTATAGATGCGCTTCCAGACACTTCTACAAAAACTTGTAACTTGCCTGTGTTAAGTGAATGAACTGTTAAGCAAGACAGTATATGTGATTAAAACTCTCAAGGTCTAGAAATGCTGAAGTGTAATTAGTTTTATTTCTCTGGAAGGTTTAGTGGAGCTGGGAGTCTGGATTCCACTCTGAAACCAGTGAGTGAGATTTGATTAACATCTCTAGTAACTGCAATAAGTTTTCCATACTTCCTACAACGTCTTTCCTTTCTGAGCATTATTATTGTTGAGGAATCCATCTGGTGCAGGTAGCTCTGCTTTCATGTTAGATAAACAGTGCTTAAACAGTTTTCCTTTGTTCCTTTTTGTGGCAATGAGTAATTTCCCTCACAACGGCTAAAGCTGTTTTTCAGCTTCTGGTTATCAAGTATGTGAATTCACTGCTTGAGGTTTCTGATTCCCACAGACACTAACATGCTAAGGATATCCTAATAATATGAGTTGCATCATGACTGATAATGGACAGAGGCTGGGAGAGGTAGAAGGTTTTGCAAAACTTTGCTGAAAAGCAAAAACTAACCAGCTGAGAATTCAATAATAGATAGTTACAGTTCGTGACATTCCAAATCTGTGTCTTTGTTGTTTGTCAGGTATGCTCCTTTCTAATAACCTTTAAAAGCCCAAGGATATTCTGAGTGATTATCTTCACTCCCCAAATGTGGAGAAACACATTTAAAATCCCCTAAGCACTTAGGCATGCTGCGCATGGGTCTGTGTTTGTCAGCGGGAAAGAGGCCCCTGGGGAGGCCTCTGGAGGGAATGTGGCTCAACAGACCTTTGCTTATGTTCCTTTACTTTTCCAGTAGGCTGAACAAAGCCGAGGAGCAGGATAAGTTTATCAAAGCTCACTGTTTGGTTAAATCTTGGAATGTGCAGGGAGTATCAAAGCACATTGTTCCCTTGTTAACTTCTCTCCAAATGCTCCAGGAAAAAGCATAAAAATCAACCAACCAACCTGGCTCTGTAACTTTCCTTTTTTAAAAATACCCAACAGAACATTGAAAATAGCCTCTCTCCAAAAACAGGCAGAGAATGAGAAAGGCTGCAAAAATGGTCCTGAATTCTATGATATATCAGTACAATAAAAGAAGTATAGGAATGTGTTTGAAGTTTTTGCTAAATATTCTAATGAATTGGGGTGCTTGGCTTATTTGGTAGCATGCTTTTTTGGTTTTGTTTGCTTGTTCTGTTTTGTTTTAGGTGTTTGTTTGTCTCCCAGAAATAGAACCAGATTGCTCTTAATCTAAACATATTTAAAGTCTCTCAAGTTTTTGAGTTTTCACCAGACCAGATGAGTGATTTAGGAAAATTATCTGGTAACCTTTTTTCCATTCCATTCCATCACAGGACAATAGAATCAGTGATGAAGAATCCCACTCAGGGAAAGAGGACGTGATGGATGTATTTAACAAAATGGGGAAGGAGGGAAGGTGGGAGAATGGAGCCTACACACTTCACTGCTATTTAATTTTTTTAAATTACACCTATAATAACTAGAACCAGCTCTTACCTATGCCTCTCATTTTTACAAATCTGTCCAGCTGAAGTGTGTCTGGATAATGTATATTGCAATGACTCTGAAACAATTCTGCTTCTGTTTGATGGATAGCATTGCTTTCATTGTAAACATAGGCCAGCCACATATGTCCTGAATAAAGTATACTGTTATTATTTGAATGAAATAACCTCAAATGAGCACTTACAGTTTGTTTGCAGCTTACTGTTCCTTGCTTCACAACATCACACTCTGAATACCCCTTAAATTTTTTCAAATTGCAGTTTTCAGTTAGTTCAGAAATCCACAGGGACTTTGAATGAACAGCTTTCATTCAACAAAAATCTCCACAAGGTGAAGTATTTTGGGCCAGATCCAAGACCCCTAAGCTTCTGCTAGTGGCTTTTTTGTTTTCAGCAAGACTCAGCCATGTCCCCAGAGCCTTTCCCCACACGTGAAATCAGTGTGCATGGTGATGTCATGTTGTACTAAGGGTAGTCCCCCTTTGTCTATGTGGAGATGGGACATTATTAACATCTTAATAAATGAGTTTTCAAATGAACTCAGGGTTCTTTTAACAAGCCATTACCAGTTCTTAGCCTAATCCATCAGACACTTAGGATTTGCTTGTACAGTGCAAATACTCTCAAGCTAGCTGGATACAGCAGCGTACTCTTTAATGTTATTAGTACAGTATTTAAAATGGAGCCATTTCTCCCGAGAGCAGTTTGTACACAGCCTGCTGGCCTGCGGAAGGGCTCACGAGAACAAAGGTTTGCAGGGCCAGACTCTTTGTCACACGTCTTTCCAAGTCAGCATTTCCCTGCACTCAGGTTACACTAGGCTCAGCAGGGAGATTACAATGACACCTTGTATCTGAAAGGGAGGATGTATATAAACGTGATATATCAGAGGCAGTTCAGAGAGATTTGCATTTTGTGTGCATTCAGGCTTATAGGGATTTGATTTCCCATACACGACTGAAATGATTTAGGTAGCAGACTATATCATCCAGCATCTTTATTGTAATGGATACAATTGGGAATGTTTCTTGTTTTTGCATTAAAGATAACTTTGAAACAGGAGCTGTCAGCTCTGTCTCGTAGCAGCACAAAGCTCTTCATTTTAGAGCCCACGTTACATTTGATGCACTCTAAAGGTCTACTGTACCCCAACAGATGAAAGAGCTGATTATTTTAAATCCACCAGTTTATCTACAGCAGTTTGAAGAGCAGCACTAGGCTTTCTGCAGTACGTGCTTTGAGATGTGGTGGTTTCATCATTATGCAGTAGCCCCGGGAAAGATACTTGAGCCTTACTTTGGTTATCAGCCTTCAGTTTTCCAAGTGAAACCCTCAGCATCCTTCTCATGAATGCATAATTGCTCTGGTTTAGACTTCATCAAAATGTCCCGAATGAATGACCTGGAGCTGAAGAATAACCCTGATCAATTCTATACCACCCAATCAAAATCCTAAACTAAAAAATCTCATCTGCGAAGGGTCATTCAATTCTCTCTTGAATTCAGTAATACTCCCTACAATGTATGTGCTACAAGTACATGAATAAAACATTTTCAGGCTTTTCAGAAGTGAACGGAGACTCTTTCTTTTATGCTTTCAGCTTAGCAGGAGCTATGCTTTAACAACTGATGGGTGTACAATATAAAAATTGAGCACACAGCAGAATTAAATCGTGGTAGCTTGGGCTTGCTGCGTAAACTGAATGATCGCATTCCACCAAAATCTCTCTTGAATGACCTAGTGTGAAAAGTATTCTTTATGTGGCACAAATTATTAAAGGAAGCAATGCCCCTGTAAAGCAATTGTTCTCTTTCCCTCTTTTCAACAACTCTCACTGAAAACACAGTGTGGACTTTTTTCAGATTGCTTAGTGTGCATAATCTGGACTTAAAGACTCTGTTCATTACACTGGAATATGTAAACTTCACATGACAAAAACTGTATATTTTTTCTACTGAATTGTATAAAAAGCAGATGGTTTTTGAGGGGTAAGACTGAACTTTGCATTTGGAGGAACAGATACACCAGAGTGCAATAACAAATACATATTGCGTGATTGATTTGACTAGTAGGATTCAAAACTGACTGAGTACATATGGCTGATTATAGCAATTAGAGCCATAATAGCAAGTATTAACACCCTCCTCCCTCCTCAATTTTAAAATGGGTAGAAACCATGTTGTGAGAACCCTCATTGTTTTAGGAGTCAGGGAGAATTTCCTCTGAAAGCAGATTACCCGGTAGCTGTTCAGTTATGAAGACAGTCTGAGAATAAAAATGGACTTCTCTGAATCATAAAATATGATATAGAATACAGATTTGATGGAGTCTTTGTTCAAACATGACAGTTTGAGTGTTTTAATGCTTAAGTACAATGAAGTTTTTGAACAATGAGCAAGAAAAGTCCTTTGGCAGGGCTGTGTGAGTAATGCAAAGAAGTGTGGCATTATTATTCTGATAATGGCATTTGCCATCATGTCTTTACTTCATACAATTTTTAAATGTATTTTCTAAAACTTGCTGGCATTTAATGTCTTTTTATGTTTCCAAAGTTATCCTCAAATTCCCTTTTAAGGCTACTGTCACTACTCTGATTTTGTTATCTTTCCTGTTCCAGGAAACTAACAGAAAATGACATGCAATGAAGCAGATTTTTTTTCACATTGGAATTAGTTGTTGCCTCCATTCCAAAATTGTGAGGCTTCTGAAAGGTGTACCCTCTTGTAAAGTGCCATCAGTAAATGAGCCAACATGAAGCACTACAAGGCTGAAAGGCTTGATTTTTCCCCCTGCTAGTTAGTGTTTTTATTGAAATTAAAATATCAAAAGGGCATTCAGCTATTTTCAGAACATGAACTCCACAGTAATTTAGCCCTGTTAATCTGGCACTGATCTAAGCCCTCTGACAGTTTCATTGAAAGCAAGAGCACATTGCTAACATGGTGGGGGAACCTGATGAGAGGTAAAGTATCCACTGTGACCTGACTGAGATGTCAGCTTTGATCCCAAAATGTGTGATTCAATCTACTAGTGGATTTTGCTAGGTGGTTGATAGGGGTCTGTGACTTTAAGTAGTATTTCACTGTGTTTATATTTAGCAGGTGTGTTCTTACTCAGCAATGCAGGCTAACTTTGTTCAACTTCTACTTCACTCCTTTTTCCCCCTCCAGTCTGATATCATGCATTCCTCAGAGAAGAGGCAGTCTTTGCTGAGCATCTGCAAAACTACTATGAGGCATTAGGTGTTTGTCAGCAGGTTTTACACTGCTTTCTGTAGCAGCAGTAATTAAAGCCCAGGTCTTCAAAGATAATTTGGTGCCTGACTTAAATTACTATTGAGATCAGTGTCCTCGCAGGTTGTAGTCTGACTGCCTTCTGTGTAAAATTTGTATATAATACTGAAAGCTGTTATGGACCTTGTGGTGTCTCTGCTTGGTTTTCAGGCTCTCTCTCTTGTTTTGCTTGCCTGCTTGTTTGCTTTCTCCATTATAGAACCTATGATTGCTATGGCAGAAGGAGTGTTTGTAAATACTGTTCTGCCAAGGTGGTGACTTTTATCTCTCCTACAGCTGGTGGGGGAGGTTATGGAGTTCAGAGCTGCCTGGTCTCCACAGTCTGCCTGCACTCCTGTCCCAGGCATTCTCACACAAGAGTCAGAGCCATTCCAGAGTATCCATACTCCTTTAGTGTTTCAACCCAGGGACAGCTAAGGGCCTCAATTAAGCCCCAGTTTTGGGCTTGAGCCAGTTATTGCACTGAAGACCTTAATGATAGGTTTATACTCATTTCCGAGGAGACAAAAGGAAGGGCTGGGTGAGAAGCTGATGAGCTGGGAATATCAAATATTGTGTTCTTTTTCAGCTGAACTCTTTAAATTTGAGTTTCAGTAACACTGAAATTCTGCATGTACTCTTACTTATTAGCTAAATATAGCTAATTATAGCTAAGGTATTTATTTTATATATATATAAAATCATAGAGGTAGCTAGCGTAGCTAATTATAGCTAATAAATTATAGCTAAGGGCATTTTGAGTTGATCTCAGCCCTGAAGAGCTAACAGACTTACTTCAAAAACAGATGCAGTAGATAGGTAGACAAGAATAAAAGTGATTCCCCATAAACTCAGCACACCCAAGCCTTTGGGACGTGAGGGTAATGGGTGGCCTCTCAACTCCTCACCTCCTACCTGGAAGAGGCAAGGCTCCCTTGCCATGCAAGCTACCCTGAGGCAAGAGGGAACTGCTGGCTGTAGATAAGGAGCAGGGCAAATGCCTCGGGTGGGATCACAGCAGCAGCTGTCACCCCAGGGTGGAAGCTGAAGCTGAGGGCAGGGAGCACCTTGCCTGTGCACCCATGGGTAACTGGGAGCCTGTGGTCATGGCACGCACCTCTGAACTGCCTGGCTCAGGAGCACAGCCAGCAGGTCATGAACAGGTTGAGGGAAATGATTGCTACCTTTTATTCATCTCCTGTGTGAGCACATTTGCAATACAGTGTGCAGTTTGGGGACCCCAGTGCAAGAACAGACTGAAAGAGGACAGAGAAAAGATACCTGGTGGTCTTGGTTCTGGAACATGTAGAGTAGGAGGAGAGCTGTGCTTGTTGCACCTGGGAAAGGGAGATAAAACTGGGGTTTAATTGTTATCTTACAGTACTTACATGACAGGGTGGGGCATCAGGGAGTTTGGGCAGAGGGTGGGAGTTGGGGTGGCAGGCAGGGGATCTGCTGGGGAAAAGGCCAACTTCATGGAGGGACTCAAAGAATTAATGACGTCTGGAAAATGCTTGTAGCAAACCCTTCAACAGAAAGCTCCAAAGTCCTGTGTCCAGTTCTGGACACTGCAATTAACAGACATGAACTGATAAAATTCAAAGTAGAACAATGAAAATCACAGGAGCTGTAGATTGATGAAAACTAGAAGGAATGGAGCATATTTATCTGTAAAAAGAGAAGTAGGAACTGTAATGAAACCTGTAGGCAAAAGGCAGTTGCTGAGATACGGGGACAGAGCCTGTCCTTCCTGCATTCTCTGAAGATAAGTTGTCACATTCTGAAGCATTGAGCTGGTTTGCTGGGAGGATTTTGTGAATGTTTCTGAAAGCAGGTTAGACAAACATCGTTTGGTAATAGGTTAGATCTAGCTGATCATACCTTTGGGCAAGGAGAGGGTTGGAGGGCTTGTCACGGCCCTTCTTTCCCCTCTGATTCTAGGATAGTATTGTTGATGCAATCCCAGAGCATGAAGAGTGCACATTCAGAATCCCTCCTTTCCTCTCAAGAGAAATTTTCTACTGTGTAAAATTTCCCTTTAAACCAAGTAATCAGAATTAATAATGCTGAATTGCTCTGGTTACCCACTTTTGTGGGTACTACCCACTTGAATCCGTTGCTTCAGCATTGAAAATTCAAATGGATCCTCTGAGATTGTCAGATGGATAACACAAACAAGCTTATATGGGTCAGTTGAGCAAGACTTTACCTTTCTGCGTGCCCAGTATATAGTTCTTTGTTTCCACAGTAGTATGTATAGCCACAGATTTCTGCAGGCTGGTGGATTTATTGTGTCCTTTTGTCCTTTGTTGTTAGTTGTCAGCAGTCAAGAGAGGTTTGGAAGCATCTGTCCTTAGCTGCTGATAACAAGACTTGTGGATATCTCCAGCTCCAACCCGTGCCTCCAGTCCACAAATTCCAATAACTGTTATCCATTCAAGTGCTTGGAGTGGTGCTACACTGGGTGTGTTTGAAAAAGGGCAAACTACCACAGCTCCAACACAGCCAGCCATGGCAGGTGGAAGGTACAAAGCCACATGTCTTGTACAAACAAATATTGGTCTTCCAAGGCGGGAGGACAAACCTCACCTTGCACAGCACTCTCTGGAGTAGCAGATCTGCAAAGCATGTGTCAGAAAGACTCGTATCACCATAGCAGATGATAATGGATATGATCTTTACCTTGGATCTGCAGAGAAAATTTGCGTAGTTGGAGACTAAAGGGCAGAGCCTCCAAGGATTTGGGGTATATGGAGAAGCAATGTGGCCTGGTTATGTAGGACTGACAGAATTGTTATAAGGACAAGGGTAATTAAGGAAAGACAGACAACTTGTGGGGGTGAAAGATAATTTTAATGATGCTACATGGTAGGAATAATAAATCGTTATCAAATCACTATTTCGCTCCTTTTGAAGTCAACTTTACTGCCGTTTAGTGAACAACCCCATGAATACTGATGCTAAGGGAATTCTGGTGTCTAATAGATACTTTCTGTGTGAGCTGAGCCTTTAGAAAGGCTCACTGTCTCTCACATGGGACAAGTGTATGTTTTTCCAAATTTCTTAATTAGGGTTTTTAAAGGATGCCTCTCTTTCCCCCAGTCCTCTCTTTTCATGGGATGAGCAGGAACTTAATTCTGTTTATGGCTTTGACCACTCTGTAAAAGCCTGTTGGGATGGGTCAGTGGGTTCTAACACATTAATTAGGGAAATGTGAGGATGTACATGCACCACATGGTCATGTAAACCAACAGTTAGTTAGCCAGGCTGGAAACTATGGGAGCTTTAAATAGTAAAAAACCTGTCCACCCTTTGATGGCATGAGGGAGACAGCAAGGAAGAGAAAAACGAGTTCAAAGAAGTTGTTTCTTAATACCTGTCTCCTTGAAATATGCTTCCATATGTAGCAACACTTAAATCAAGAGGTGATAAGGCATTTGCCAAATGGCCCAAATTTACTGTGCTTGAAATTGGAAGAGGAATTACTGAAATTTTAGTAAGCACTCAGGAAACGTGGCGCTCATAATATACTATGAAAGGTTTGTTTGTTTTGTCTAATTTACATCTTTCAACCTTTCATTTTCTGTAGTAGGAGATAGAATACGAATTACTTTTCTAACGCAGCAAAGATTCTCTAAAGGTTACTATAGTCTCTGAAGCCCATTCAGCACATTCAGAATGCAAATTAGTTCCACATCAGAGTCTTTTTGTGAGGCTTTTCATTACAGGGAGACATGTAAAGCACTCGAATTTCTTTTTTAATTTCAGATAAAGGTGGATCAAAAAGTGGATAAATCTCTTTATTTGTACTTTTAAGAGTCTTTTTAATACTTTTTCCTATCAAACATGAAAAGGAAAATAGTTGCATTTCTAGGTATTTGGGGACCCCTTTGAAGCACTGAGCAAAGGAACGCTTAAGACTTTGAAACTATCTAATATTGAAACTATCAATTATTTTAACATTTTTTTTCAAAGGGAAAACAGGATCCTCACCAGATCAGCTTTGTGTCTCGTTTTTCTTGTTCTGAAAGATTGTCTATCTTTAGAGTAACGAGATGATTGTCCGACTAACTCAATGTTTAGCACTAGATACTTTTCATCTTCAAAATGCTTTGTGACCATCAAGCAAGCATATCAGCTTATGTTTTCCTAGTGAATACTTGTGTTGCATACAAGCACCAGATAATGACTTTTTGTAAAATCTTGTGGTAATCATTATGTACTAGTGTTAATTTTAAAACCTTCCAAAAATTAAATATTACAAAATTAGACTTTAAAAAAATAAAAACAAAAAAAATCACAAAACCTAAAATAACACCGGTTGGATTTCCAGTGATAAGTAACTTTGTCTGCTGGAGGTTTATTATCGCTGAGGCCTGGTTTTGTAATTTTATCTCAGGTTTTTGTTGAAGTCAAAGACTGCATCACTGAATTATGTTTGGAGCAATTGTTTTATTATTTGCCATGTGTCGGGGTTGATTAAAGCCTTTGCAGCTCCTCCTGTTATCTTGTTCCTGCTTACATTTTACTACCACTTTCAGGATGCGTCAACAGAGATGAAAAAATTTACTTACAATATATGTTTTGTCTTTAGAAGAAAGGCAGAGAACATACCATAAAAACCATCAATCATAGAGGTTTATTGTGAAAAAACTGTGTTGGGGGTTCCTTATTCTCTAAAGAGCTCTAATTTATCAGACAATATGTAAAGGTTGTGGTGCTGGGAAAGATGACGAAGAGAAGAAATGGACCAGTTAATTGTATCAGATGCTGCTGGATGCCTGTTTGATAAGACTTGACTCACGATGTGTGAAGTGGTTAGAAAAATGAAAATCTCTTCGTCTCAAACGAAAAAATGACTTGGAAAAGTTAAGGAAACTGCACCTGAAAGATTTCTAAGGAGTAGTGACACCACTGCATATGTTTATATTGTTGAACTTCTGACATATTTACATAAGCAAAAATGCAAGGAGGGATACAAAATGGGATATCAAGTTCTCTGATTATATGTTTTTTGGTTTATGTGACCTTTCTTGTTTTCTTCTTTTCCATTAGAAACAATTTCCTTTTGCTTTTTCATCCATTTTCTTCTCTACTGCTTTTTTTTGAATGTTACTATTTTTTTTCCTTGTGATATTCAATGCCTTAATCTGTGTTTGGTCTTGACTCTAGTCGAGATAGCCAGAATGCTCACTCCTCCCAGTCTTAAACTGTGCATATTTTTATAACTTATAAACTGATAGCATATTATAAAGATTTTTTCTCCTATTCCCAGGATACTTTTTTCCCTGAAAAAATTCCTTCTTTTTTAATAATTGTGTAGAATTCATCCCTTTAAATTATTTCTGTAAAAAATCTGTTATCTTCCTCTGTTTTAAAATCATACATGGATAATGCAGTTGTTGAAATATTCTGAAGTTGTTGAATCATTACAAAAGGCCTGTAATTACATTTATTATTAATGGTTTTCATTAGCAAAGTCTTTGAGTTTACATTGCTCCTTTCATCCAAAAGACTTCTGGTACTATATAGTAAAGCATCCATTACAGCTTAAGACATTCCTGGAAGACAAATGAGTCCTCAGACATGTCTAGATGTGTGCAAGAGGAGGTGGGGCAAAGACTGCTTACAAGACAGGAAGAATAATCCTCATAAAGCCTGAATTCTCCCTGCATATTTCACCCATGTGATTTTTTTATTTTTGGTGCAATTTTGAAAAAGCTTTATCTACGTCTCACAATATCACAAGCATTGTTGCAGAGGGAGCACCTTCTTTCTGCCCAGGACAGAATGAGACAGCTGGATAACAAGACCCTGAACAACTGATCCTGGGGTCACAGAGGCATGTCCTCAGCATGGTGCAGTTCTGTGTGTGTCTGTCCTCTTGCTCAGTGCCTGGTACACACGACTGCCAGAACCTGGAGGCAGCACTACTTGGATATGCACCTGAGTTTGCTTCTGTACAGCTCTGCTTTGGCCGCACTCACTGACACCCTTGAATGGACAAACACACACTGATATTACATCGAATATTACTAATCTGTGACTAAGAAAGGGAGCCAGAAGTGAAGTCACCAGAACTAACTTTGTCAGCTCTTGTGGATGCACAATTTTTAATTTTAATAACAGGAAGAAAAGATGTTCACAAGACCTTATTTGGTGCTTTTTACCCACCTTGGCACTGGGACACTAAATAACTTCCCATTAATTACTAATTTGCAGGAGCTAGGGCAAAAATCAACATCTACTGTTCTGAGGATGTCAAATGCCTGAGCTATTTGTCATGGGTAGCTTCTGCTGATGACAGGAATGCCAATGACATGATATTTTTTTGTGTAAATAACCAGAAGTTTGCATGGATCCATGGAAGTATGAGGGAAGGGCAAGTAACCTGTTAGATACTGCACCTCACTAAGGGACAGATTAAGCTTCCATCCATAGCACTTCCTTGCAGTCTTTTTTGTCTTTTGTTTTGGTTTGGTTTTTGGTTTTGGGGGTTTTGTTTCTTTGGCTGGTTGGGTGGGTTTTTTGTTTGTTTTTGTTTTCTTGTTGGGGGGTTTGTTGGCTTGTTTGTGTGTTGTGGGTTTTTTAATTTGGGTGAGTAATATCCTGGATGACAGCAAGAATTCAGGCACTGACACCTGAATCAAAGATATAAAATACTTAATTTGGTGCACAGTTGCTTTTTGCACCTTCTAAACTGGAACCTTCTCTTTCTTTTTCCATTTCATCATGCTGGAGCAACTTGACTCTGATGTTTAAGCTTAAGCAAAGAAGATATCACAGCCTTTGAGATGCTTTCCTCCCAGGAATCCCACTTTGCGTCTGTTGGAGGACAGCAAATTTCACTGTTGCTAATGGAAATCCCCCCTTCTCAGGTGGGTGTGGAACTATTCACCTGCTATTTCCTATGGAATGCAAGGTCCTTTGATCAGGTGAAGTAACAGCTGCATTTCTCGGGGGCCTGAAAGTGGTGCTCTACAGGAACTGGGCTATCTTCTGCCAAACCTAGCAATTTCTTTCACTTTCCGGACCTGCCAGTGTTACAGTGCAGCCATGCTACTTAACCTGTTCTGTTACTAGTCGAGGTGGCACTAAGAGTACTACACATGGATTATAACTCTGCTATCTGTTGCATAAGCATGAATCAAAGTGCTCCTGCTGCAAAGACCTTACACTTGAAGAAGCTACCATTTATTGTTGCTGTTTTGGGGCAGACACATGCTTCTTTGCACCTCACTGTTCATTTTCACCCTTTAATTTTAATATCAGTCCCTCATATCCGACAGATTTTTCTGTAAGAATTATCAAATGAGTATTCTTGATTTTTTCCCCCCTTCCAGCTGACCATATTCTATCAAAAAGGTGGTACTATGAATAAGAATTATCTCTTTGCTTCAAAAACTGTGACATATTCAGGTGTCCTTCTCAGCTTTGGGCAGCATGAAAAATAACAAAAACTTGCAGCACCTTCTCAGTGGTTGCCTTCTTGTATTTCGCTGCTGGAAGCAAGTCCTTCAATCAGTGACATCCATCCATTTCTTTGTTTAATGAAAACTGCTTGAGGACACTAAAAATGATGAAGCCTTTATCTGACAGCTCTTATCAGACATTTGCTGAGCATCATTCTCAGTAATCCCTTTTGGTTGCGTGCAGGTACATAAACATGTTCTCTGAACTGAAGGGGGATGTAGAAATGATTCTTCTGTGCTGGCACAGCTGCGGGTGTGGGACTGGAACACTTACAAGTGTGAGAACCATTGCTGCAGCTTGATCTGAGTCTGCTGAGCAGGCTCAGAGGCTTCTTTGACCCAGTGTAGCAGAGCCTGAGCTGCATGACTCCCTTCTGTTGGCGGATTCAGTTTGGCTATGGTGTTACAAGGTCCCTCTCCCTGCACACAGGTTAGAGTAAGTGCATGCATTTGATAATGGAACTGAGAGGCCACCACATCTGAACAGTGCAATTTCCCTTTGCAGGGACAGTGCAAAGGGAAAACTTAATTTTTCCAGAAATGTTCTCCCACCTGTTTCCTTCCTGAGAGCTCAAAGAGGACTTCACACACACACACAAGAGGGAAAGGAGGAGGGCATCAAATTGTACCAATCCATTTACATCTAACATTCCCTTTTTCTCAAGGAAAATTATTTGGCTTTAATTGTTTTAAAAGACTAGTTTCTTACAGTTTTTCCCCTCGATCCCCATTTCGAGTCCGAAATACAATGAACTCACTACTTCAAGTGGGGAAACATTTTTACAATAGATCAACAATATATGAGATACAAAATAAACTATTTGTGCATCATCTTTGACTTGATAAATAATTTTCTCCTGGAATCTAGATTTTGGGCTGAAATAATCCAATTTGTCATTCATTCCCATTAGGGAGTCACTTTGATACTACCAAGCAGAAAGCTATGCACAAATAAGTTCAGAAAACTCAAAATGAAACACTTTGCTTATACTGACACTAAATTCATATAGCTATATGAAGTGGCTGCAGTGTAATGAGAAATTGGGAGAGTAGTACAAGAGTCCACCTGGCAGAAGAATAACATGTGATCTGTTTAAAATGGAAAAAATTCTGTCCTGATTTCAAATGGAAATTACTCAAAAAATGTGAAAGGCCAAAAGGTAGATAGAAAATGGAAACTTATTTGTTTTTGAGAGTGCACATCATGCAAAAGCAACATTTTCTGAATCTTATTCACACTTTTGACTCTAACAAGATTGGTTTCCAAGGTAAATAATTAATTTTTCACAATAGTCTCTAGTTCTTTTGATAGATAAAACAGACACCTCAAGTAGTGGGAATCATCATGCAGCAGAGGGACTGTAGGACATTCTTAGTCTGAAAAGTTTCCGTCCAATAAAAGACTAAATTGTGTGAAGTAGATTGATGGTAAGGAAAACTGAGTCCTGACAATAAATGTCAGGGAAGATATATTAATGTACAGTAATGGAATAGGAGATAGCCTTTTTTTTCCTCTTCTATTGCAGCTTCAGTAATTACTTGCACAAAATGTCTACTAAGTGTCTTTCAAAAAGACATAAGTTACACTATTCCTTACATAAAATCTTGAAGGAAACTAAAGACAAATTGGACCATGTATAGGAAGAGAAACCGATATTAGGATATTTTATAATCATGAAGCATACTTTAATCCTGTGATATTTTTTTCCCTTTGGCTTTTTAGGAAAATTAGGCAAAACGTTCAGTGATTTCTTACAGAACTGGCATCATGCTTCCAGTCAGGCTTTCTTGAATGACCAGTGTGGTTGACATGAACATATTATCTATGCCCTTCTCCTGTGAAGTGCTAGAGCAGAAATGGATGAAGAACAGCCATCCCATCCCATGGAAAGTTCTTGAGGTTTCTGAAGTCTTTCTGTATCTTTTGTGGGAACAAAATACAAAGTGGTCCCTTTCAAAAGCCTCTGTGAAAGAGAGATGGGTTGAAATGCCTAGTTTGAGATCAAAGACCTTGGTTGGGTGTTTTCATTTTGGTCACAAGCAAAACTCACTTGAAATATTCGTGTTCCTCTGAGATGTTTAATCTTTGATGTAGTGGGTATTTGGCTAAATACTGCTTTGAAAATGTTCTGAGCAGGTCTATGTTTTGGTCATTGTGCTAGGATAAGAGGAACTTAAGTGGAAAGAGCTGATGATGGAGTGATGGGGAATTATGAAAGACCTGGAAAAGCAACATGAACACTTAATAAGATGTTAGCTCTGTGAAGGATCCAGCCTACTTAAACTGAGACTTAGGAGCCCAAAGCCTAAGGCTCAGACAGTAACCCAGTCTGTCTACTTCTTGCAGTGCAAGGTGCCTCTATATTGTGCTTGAAAATTTCCTGGGCACTTACTGTATTAATCTATTCACACCTAAAAGCACATGTTGGAAAAGAGACAGGTAACTCCCACTCCCCAAAGCTGTCATGGTTCAGGCAGGCAGGCACCTGAATGGCATGGCTACTCTGGCATGGCCTGAAGTCCTGCAAGTGGCTGGGGCTGTGACTCCCTCTGGCTGATAGGTTCACGTGGTGGAGGGACAGGGCAACCTGCTCCTGAGGAACAGGCAGACTTGCCTGAGGTGCCCAAGTCCTCATGCTATATGTCTGTGCATAGTGATCCACAGAGGACAGGGTGAAGGCTTTCTGCCAAATTCTCCAAGGCCCAGGGTTCAGAAAGCCTAAATTCAGTCTTTCTTGGGCTAAGCAGGGTTTAGAAATCATGTCTTTTGTCTTACAAATACTCTCATCAGGAGAGGATGGCACTTCCCATCAGTTCTTTCCACTCACAGTACAAAGGAGCAGCTTCATAGATGGAAAACCTCCCTGCACATCACCAGAGAATGTCCTGGGAATTTATGCAGTTAGGGCAGGCAGACTGGTCAGTTTCCTGCTGAGAGATCTAAAGAACATGGGACTTCTGCACAGCAGTCTGTAAAATGAGCATTGAAGTCAGGTCTTATTACAGCTCTTTATTATAACTCTGTTTCTTTAATCTTCAACCTTCAGTATCAGTGGTGGTAAGATCATGTTTTTTGTATGCTGCTGCCTTGCAAACATACTTATGTGTGTTCATAATTGTAGCTGATATGACACAGTGCAAGTGATGCCTAATCCTGCTGCAAATGATGTGTGTGGAATGCAGTGATTTTTTAAAAAGATATCTGTATTTGTGTAGATTGTATTCATTTTATATTATGCAAATAAGTGGGCTTGAGAAAGTACAGTCTTGTGGAATTCCAGGTATAAATCAAATTAATCATAGAAAGGCTTGAGCAGGAAGGGAACTAAAAGATCATCTTCTTCTAGACCAGTTTACTCACAGCCCCATCCAGTCTGATCTTGAACACCTCTAGGGATAGGGAATTCATAACCTCTCTGGGCAACCTGTTCCATGGCCTCACCACCCTCATAGTCAAGAATCCCTTCTTAATATCTAATATAAACCTGCCCTCTTAAAGTTTAAGGCCATTCCCCCTTGTTCTATCACTACATGCCCTGTGAAAAGTCCCTCTCCAGTCTTCTTGCAAGCTCCCTTTAGGTACTGGAAGGCTGCTGTAAGGTCTTCTTGGAGCCTTCTCTTCTCCAGGCTGAATGGCCTCAACTCTCTCAGCCTGTCTTCACAGGAATTAAATGCCAGATGGGACAATTTTCATGTTCTGGTCTAGTGCAATTACAATACCTGTTCAGTATTAAGGAGAAGGAAGAAAAACTGTCAAAGCTGTTAAGGTTTGGAAATTCATGGCTTTGTTCCAGGTATAAAAATCTAGATCAAAAAGAATTTCTCTGTGAGTCATATCTTCCGGCACTGATGATAAAAGAAAATAAGGAACCCGGAAATAAGCTTATATAAAATGTTGCACCACACACACACAAATGAAGCATCTGGATATGAATGTCACTGTCTATGGTGCATTCTTCCCTGTAGAGACTAAAAATACTAATTTTCATCACATAAATATGTACAAAAAAAGCTTAATTAGTCTTAGAGATTCATACCTAGTAAACTAGGAAATTAAAAACTGCTCTTCAAAATAATTACACATAGAGATGGAATTTGTGGATCCTCACAAGATCTTTCAGTTTTGTCGCAGAGTTTGTCTTAGAAAGATGGCTTGGTGCCAAAACTAGTGGCAGGAATTTATGTTACTCAGTTAACTTGGTTCCAGCTCTACTCTATTACATGTTTGGCTGAATGGTTGTTTCCGTACCCCATTCCTCATCTGTAGAAGTAATGTCATTTATCTTTTCCCTCCTAAAGTATAAGTCCCTCTGCTCTTGTTCTGCCTTTATGATGAGTACAGAGGGTGCAATCTTCTTTAGTGCCTCTGAGCTTCCACAGTATGCAATTATCAATGTTAATGTCTTTAAATTGAGGGAGTGATTGTATCTAGCAGACTGTTTTGTTGTTTGTGTGTTGTGTAATTATCAGCATTCATTCCAACAGGTATGTCTAATTTTTCCAGCTCTCAGCAAGCTGACTACAATGATGGTATTATGGGTTGGGTTAAACTGGCTGGAACTGGTGAGTGAAATGGCTGCCCTTCTGTTATGAATAAATGCAACAAACACAGAGCTAGGCAGATTTCAAAAAAAAGAAAAAGGATGAAAAAAGGACTTGTTCACTATGTGAGCTCTGGATTTGAACTGCTCACAGAGGAGTTGAAAGCATGGAGCTTTGGTGGGATTTCCCAGGGTATTGTTTAACCATGTGCGCACAGCGTTCTTCAATGGGCAAACAGCAGGTGAGACAGAGGCACAGAAAACAGTAAAATTGGAAATATGGTCTAAGAAAATACATGTAAGAGAGAATTCACATGCTGTAGGAAGAGACACTGGGTTTTGGCTAGCCCGTATGTGTACGCAGGGTTGTGTCAAAGAGTTTGTCCACAGCTGAGGTGCTCCAGCAGTTAAATTTCATCAGAAAAAGTGTTTTTGCTCAAGCACACTGCTGTGTATTTTCTCTAAGGTGCAAGTGGGAGGCTGAAGTCACACTGATGGTCTGCCTGACAAACCGCTTGCAAATTTATACTTGGTCAGAAACAAAACCTAATAAGGAAATATTTTGTAAAAAATGAAAATTCCTGCATACTTAGATGTAGCTAGGGGTGATAACATTTAGGAGAGAGAAATATCATTATTCGAGAGACTACCTGGGCAATGCTTCTTCTTTCCCTGTATTTTCCCTGCTTTGCTTTAGTACAGGTGCTTCAGCTTGAGAAAGACACGTGATGTGCTCACACGCACGGAATCACAGCCCATGTTTCCGTGCATGCAGCTTCACCTGGCTCCAGAGCAGCCTCCACCCCACCGCACAGCCCGCACTTTACAGCATAATCACATCACTGCGCGGTGGAATGCGGCGGGAGGCCCCGGGGACACAGGGGGGAAAGCAGCTATGCCTGTCTCCGGTGCCGTGCCGGTGTGCTGGGAACCAGGAGGGACCGGGGGCATTGCCCAGGGGACCGAGGGCTCGCAAACAAGCCCTGCCGCTCGGTGCGGACACAATCGCCTCTTTGTTCTGTGTGGTGGGAAGCAGAGCAGGTCGGTGCGGAGGGTGCCGTGGGGAGGGAGGGGTGCCAGGTGGCAGACAGGGCTGCGGCAATCTCTGAGTGTAGGAAAGAAGGTGAAAAAATTCAGATTTGAAAAGCTCTTCAGAAGTCAATTCTCCAGGAAAATGTGCAAAAAAGAGGCACCGGCGCTGTTTGGAAAACCAGGGCGATGTTTCGCTTGATCTCGATAGCGGGAGAAAGCAGAAAGTGTTTATTCTTCATTCGTGCACTGAGGGTGGTTTGGCTGGGGAGAGGTAAACCAGGCTCTGTGCGAGTTTATATAGGTTACTGTGCCGAGAGAAATTACGAGGTGTCACAGAAGGGCAGTTTGGAGAGGTGTGTAGAACTGCTCTTAATAAAGGCAGATGTTACTCTGTGCCCTTAATTTTGCAGCTCAGAGCACAATAAAGCTCAGCCAGCTAAAGTGTTATCTTGGAATACACAGCAAGGTAACTTTTATTACCCAGTTGTTCAGCTGAAATGGATTAAGAACTTCACATATAGTAGACACCAGTCTTGGCATTTGCCCCCACCAAAGAAATAAGCTCTTGTTCACACACTTCCTAAGTTTGATTTAAGAAAAACAACATCACAACTATGGATTGTTCATGCAGGTCAAGGTCTGGACTGCAGGAAATAACATCAAATTTTGAACCCACCACTGGTGACGCAGAGTAGCTGCCTAAAAGCACAAGCGTGAATGAATTTCAAAGTTTCCTTGGCTGCAAACAGAATAAATAAATAGTGGGCAGTTTGAGGAAGTACTTGGTGTTGGACTTACTTTGGCCTCACCGATGTTTTGTTTGATTGCTGCAGTCAGTTCAAAAATAGTATCCTAGGCACAGGGTAGATTGACAGAGAGAAGAAAGCCCCAGTTCATCCTATATAAACGTTACCAAGGTTGTATCAAGGGCCCTGAGATAGTTGTTTGACTGTTAGAAAATACACAAAGGGGTATTTCCCCTATGAGTTTTATCCTGCCCTTTATTTGTATTTCTGCATGCCATTAGTGCCAACGAGCACGGGCTGTATTCAAGGTGTTATAAATTCCTCCCCCTTTAACCACAGCAAGTGTTTTTAAGGCTGGTTGGTGCTCTGAGGCCAGCTTCTGGTCTCTGTTTAGATGACGGAAATGAAGGAAGGATTTACTGCACCACCCAGGGTTTGCTCCTGCACAAGCAAAAGAAGGGGTGGGAGGCAGATGGGCAAAGGCTGCCAAAAAAACAGCTAATGGGGAGCGACAGTTAAAAAGAAACAAAGACTGAGAATAAAACATACAGCAATACTTCTCCTTATGCATAATGTTTTGTTTAAGTCTCTTGATGATGTTTTGTGGGTGCTTTCTCCTGTTCTTATTTTTTAGTCTATTATCATAAGAGCAGGTCATGTAAGGTTTTGAGGTCTTTCTAATACAGGCGCTGCTTAAAGAGGTGACTGAATATTCTACTCTGTGCTTCTGTATATTTTGCTTCTCTGTGGATTTTGCTTCTCTTTGCTCTGTAGATCATAGTTAAAATTCCAGAGGGCTGCCCTCCCATTAGAATACCTTTAATGTTTGATTAGGATACCTCCTACTTGAAATGGTTTAACACATAAAGGTGCTTTGCTCATTTTAGAAAAAAAATTAAGCTATATTTCTGATGCAATGGCAAGATTGTTTGGGCAGCTCTTCTGTAGATTGCTCTTTATGCAAATGGTGCCTTGGGAACAGGCAGATTAAAGTCTTTCAGTGCGGGATGGAGATGCAAATATTTCATCTACTTGCCTGGGAGTGCTTCCCTGCAAGAAGGGAAACAAGCTCTCCAGCACGTTATTGACTTCTCTCTTTCTGTTTGAAAGTTCATTAACTGCCCTAGAAAATAATTACCCATTTACAGTAAGGAAAAAAAAGTCCAGTATGCCTGTTTCTGAGCACTTTGCTTTTTTAAGAAGGTAAATTCAAATGTTTGAATCACTGTCTTCCTGAGAATAAAGAGGGAAAGAAAAGAAATAAGGCTGGAAAAGGTGATGTAAACTTAAAACCAAGATAGAGTGCTGATGAAATCTGAATGTAAAAAAAAAAAATAGCTCTACACTGGTTATTTGTCTTGAATGGCTAGAACAGAGTTTTCTATGACAATGAAAACACATGGAGTAGTTGCTTGTTGGAAAGAAGACCTTACAAGCCAGTCCATGCAAAAGGAGAGCTGCACTTTGGTAAAGGGAGAAGAGACCAGACTACCCAGGATGAGAGCAGAGAGAGGCAAAGAGTTCAGCTCCAAAGATTCAGATTAAACATTTTTTTCCTGAGAATCAGCCTTGTCTGGGTTTGCTTAGCCCTCATTTTAACACACTTGGTGACCGCCTGCAAAAATCATTCTCTAAGCGTTCCTGTTGAGTTTGTTTGTTTGGTTGGTGTGTTTTTTGTTTTGTTTTATTTTTTTTTGTAATAATTATTTATCAAAGCCTATGGATAGTGGGGAAAATTGTCTGTGCACTCAAGGTGCTGTGCATATGCACATTTTGTCAGTGTGCACCTGCTGACAGAATTGTGGTGGGACATTTGGCTGTCTGCTCTCAGGGTCTCCTCTGGGCTTCTGCTGGGGCTCCAGACACAGAGCTGGATTTTATTGTGAGACAGCACATTTGTCCTTACTAAATGTCCTCCTCTAAAGATAGTGGAACATGCTCTGTGAATTGCTGAACTTCTCAGGGAGAATCAAAGACCCTGGAAGCCACCTGACAACCTTCTGAAGAAGCTGGAAGACTTTTACTGGTGAAATAGAGTTCTCTCCAGCTCTGCTCCCTGCAGGATTCTGAGCAAAGGCCTGATTCAGAACCAGAATTCACGCTTCAATTCAACAGCGTCTGTTTGTGCTCCATGGAGATGGCTGCAAAGGGCTGACTGAGCAAACTTCATTTTTCATGCCAGCATTTCAAGATGACAAAAAAGGGAATGGCACCTGAGGGGGTCTGGGGATAATTCAAACACATGGGTGCATGTAGAAAAACTTTGTTGTAGCTACCAGTAACCATGGCACGATTTTTCTGTTTGCCACCCTTGTGCAACATTTTCTTTGTCACTGAATTAGTCTTCAAACAACCTGTTGTTATCCTGGTTGTCAGTGAACTCACGGAGTGCAGCAAAAGATTAAGGGAGGCACTGTGAAAGACTGAGACACCACAGGTATTGCAAAGAGCTAATGGGACTTTCTTCGCTGGAAACAAAATCCTTTTACAGCCCCATTGAAAAGGCTAAACCTTTTTATTCAGCCTCTCTGCAAGGAGTAAGATGTTGACGGCATCCCTTCAGAATGTATTATCCGAAATGGTGCCCGTAAACCAGGCCTCTGCCACTACTATTTTGAAATGTCTGTGTAATAAGTATCTTTCCAGCACTATAATTGAAATATTATTGCTGCTTCTCTCATGACTTTAGTTAACAGCCTTCTGCAAAGCTGGAGTGAACTTGCAAATCCAGTGCTATGGTACAGACCTGCTATGTCTGCCTAATTTAATCAAAATGTCTGGAAAACAGTCAGCATCTGAAAAACTAAATGCCGTTTGTTATTGTGCAATGACTCTTACTGGAACCTCCTTAACTGCTATTGAAAGAGAGCAGACATTCACCACTTCCATTTGCCCTCCCTCTCATCTGTCCAGAGAAGGACAGTCCATTTCCTCCGCTGATTTAATTAAGGACTGAAAATGCAATTTGAAAAGGAAGTGTAGAAGTGAAGATTTATTTTGATATGCAAAAATCTGGAGGGTTGCTTGCTGGCTTTTTTTTTCCCCCCTTTCGTGTCTGGATGAGGGGGGTCCTCTGAGGTGTGATGGCTTCTTGGAGCCAGGTTTGCCAGAATGTGTACTGTCCATCTTTCAAGCTAGAGAAATGATAAGGCAGAGAGGGAATTGAGGGCAGGCTTGAGTGCTGCAAAGGAGGTGAAAGTAATTGTGCATAGAATGAATAGGCAGTCATTCTTAAACAGAAATGGGTCTCCATATTTTCTCCAAAACACTATCCAGAAAAGTAAATGAAAAAAAAATATAAGAGGGAAGGGAATACTGCTCATACTTACAATTTAAGTCTACTGTTAATTCTCCTGTTTAATTCTACTTGAATTAAATTTTCAGGGCAGAAAAATGGGAGGGGAGAAAAAAATTATTCAAGTATGGCATAATATATTAGTTATATTAGAAATAATGAGTGGTTAGACTTGAGCTGTTGAAAAAAGTTAAAGGAAAAAGCTGCTCACAAAGCCCAAAGGGAAGTGTCTTTGAATCAAATTTTTGAGGCCTTGCTGAATGGTATTACACAGGGTATTCAATACAAGTTAATGTGCTCAATAGGGAAGTCTCAGGCAGAGGTGTGAGAACACAGTGAGTAAAGCCACCAAATTTCAAAGAGATCCATTCCTTCAAGAAGAGAAGACACAGAAAAGGTGGCTGGTACCTCATTGTAATTGTGAGGGGCAGAAAATAATTTCAAGTCAGCTGTAAAGAGGAAGAAGAGATCCAGTTGCCTGAGACAGGTGGACACATCAGTCAGTCTGCTGTTTTGGTGGCAAGTGAAGTCGTAGCTGTGATGTTCATGGTGCCTCTCAAATGCTGCCAAAAGCACTGCAGTCCCAGCTCAGCCTACTGTGTTTTAAAGGGGCCTTCAGGTAGGAAGGAAGGAACCCTAAGCACGAACGCGTTGCTCTGGCCAGCAGACATATGGTGACACAAGGTTTTAGTGACTATGTTCATGGCCATCCTGCTAGATGTGAGGGTACCAAACATCACGTGCAGTACAGATTTCTGAACTGGGAAATTGCAAGCCATCTTGGCCTTCAACATAAAACTAAATTAAATTAAGCTCCTGCCTGTGAAAATGGCTAAAAAGAAAAAGCACATTCTGAAAGGTAGGCATAAAAAACTTGCTAAAATTCCGAGGGATTATTTGTTTGGGGTTTGTTGCTGTTGTAGTTGATTTGTTTGGGGGGTTTTGTTAGCATTAGACAAGAAAGCATGTATAAGAGCTGATTTCTTTTTGTTCTACTGATTAAAACTATTTGCACTGGCAGTGTTCTTGTTACCTGAAAGCCCAGCCTGAACAAGACTCCACACAGAAGATGGTTGCAAAAATGACTCCAGAGGTGGCAGTATCCTTTAGGCAGCAGGGAGTCAAGGTAATGCTGACACCTTCCTTGCACCTGGCTCACATGTCAGCGATTAGGGAAGCCTGGGACAGTGTTTCTTATTAGGTTTCTGTAATATGATGCACACACAGATAAGTAAGCCACTCTTTTTATTGCTTTTGTTTTGTTTTGTTTTGTGTGTACATCTGTTCTGAGAAAGGAAGGGAAAAATCTAGGAGAGTCTGGTGGAGTTTCTCCTTTTTTAGGGTCAGAGGCTAAGAAGAGAAGACTTTAGGGGCTACAGGAACACTGTGACCAAGAGCAGTCAGAGGTACTTCTGTAAGTAGTTGTTCTGTCATGTACTACCTTAGAGGGAGTCTCTGACAACTTACTGATACAACGAAGTCTTCTGCATGTCTTGAAAATGAGGATCAGAGGATTAGGGAGATGATGCTGGAAGCCAAGGTAGAATTCAGATGGAGATGTGGCATAGGCGGCTTGAAATCTGCCCAACAAGAACACCCAGACCATGAATTGTTTAATAAGGAGTGTGACCGTTCAAGAAAGAGGAAGAAATCAGCTAGTGGAGTAGGTTGATCTTGAAATACAGACAATCACAAAAACAAATAAAAAGGAGGTGGTGGTGGAGGAGGGAATATATGTTGCACATGAAAAGACATAGAACTCCCATTGAAGGTCCAAAGTTATGTTGAATTTGTGAAGACAAAATATCATTGACAGTTCATGTGAGAGCTCAGCAGTCTCAGTAACAAGGGACAGCTTGGCTGAGGAAGAAAAGATTTCTGGGGGCTTACAAGGGGCTGTTGCCCCCAACATGAAAGCCTGAAGAGTAGCAAAATCTAAGAGAGTCTTTGAACTAGCGGGTTCAGTGGAGGGCCATGGAAATGATCAGAGGGCTGGAACATGTCTGCTATGAAGAGAACCTGAGGGATACGGGGTTCTTCAGGCTAGAGAAGAAAAGGCTCCTGGGAGATTTTGCAGCACCTTCCAGTGCCAAAAGGGGACCCAAAAGAAATCTGGAGGCAGAAATGTTCAAGGCCAGGTTGGACGGACCTTTGAGCAACCTGCTCTAGTGGAAGGTGTCCCTGTACATGGCAGAGAAGTTGGAACTAGGTGATCTTTAAGATCCCTTCCAACTCAAACCATTCCATGAAAACAAAATGTCTATGAAATTTTAGAGCTGGACATGGATCACATTGTAAATGTAAGCAAAAATCTCAGTAAATGGAGCATGAGAATGTTCACAGGCTTCTCCTCCTGGGCTGTTCCAATGGCTCAGATGTCCATGGTTGACCTGAAAGAGTAAAGAAGACCCTACTGAAACATAGGGAGAGTGAATTTGTGTGTGTGTCTGTGTGTGTAAGAGTTTTCATGCATAGAAACTCTGACTGGGTGAGAATTTTGGTGCCTGTAAATGGGGCCATATCCTGGAGATGCTAGGAGAGGCAGCACAGTTTGATGAAGTTTGTGATGTGGTGTAATGTGCAGGTTTCAAGTACGGGTGTTGGGCAGATGGTGACACAACAACTCATGCTGATTAAGATGCAGTAACAATGGGGAGCTGGTAGAGTTCAAGACATTTGTATTTTATGATGTGCTGAGTATCATCCCTGTGCAACACACAGCAGCAATCTCAAGGCTCTCTCTTATCCCTGCTTCCTCTATCATGATCAGTCAGCAAGCACTCAGGCTT
Source organism: Campylorhamphus procurvoides (assembly GCA_013396655.1). Lineage (NCBI taxonomy): Eukaryota > Metazoa > Chordata > Aves > Passeriformes > Dendrocolaptidae > Campylorhamphus > Campylorhamphus procurvoides. Next base: position 1,734,286 of record WBMV01007406.1, read on the forward strand.
TTACTTTTGTAAATGAAAAATTCCTCTGTTACTGCAATTTCGTTTTGGGTCTTCTCTGAAAACTGTTCCACAGGTGTGATCACCTCTCTTAAAACCGTAGGCTCTTGTTCTTTCATTAGAGAAGTAACTGCCTCCTCCTTTGTCATGCTCTTCTGCCTGCATAGAGTGGTGTTTTGGTGCTGGCCAGAAATGCTATTCCAGTGCTTGTATACATCTAGAAGATTTGCTTACCTATAAATAATATGTTTGTTAGTGTAATTTCTTCCTTCTGCCACTTAAAACGTGAGCTTGAACTTTTTAGTCAGTTCTTAACATTACTGATGTCAAATTTGTGTCTGTTGCATCACATGCAAGTCACTGCTGACTCTTCTCAATTTATCTCAATCTGTCCATCTCTGTTACCCCAGAGAACAGGAGAATAAGGAAGAAGGGATAGCTTGGGTAAAGAAAAACCAAGGATAATTCAAAACCTCAGTATATTTACTTGGCTTTTGCCAACTATGATCCTGCTCCTCAGACCTAATTCTGCCTCTCTGAATTACGTGAAATAAGGGTTAAAAACTACTTCTGTTCTGGAGTCACTGTTTAGGGCATCCCAGGAATGCTGGATCTCATTTATATTTATACCACACCTGGCCACAACTCTGTCATGGTCTGGTTGAAGCTGCTAGATGGTACATGATAGACCCAAGTGCTGGAGTGTGATACTCACACAGTATGTTTCTGTCCTTGAGATGGAGACAGTGTGGAAATGAAGGAAAGTATATCTTCCCATAGTGCACCCTCACGTTCCTCTGATATAAATGTAAAATATTCCATATGGAAAATGCAACCTTGCAACTGAAGTGAGACCTTAATTTAGAAAAGCATTAGTTTCCAAGTTGTCCATGGGCAACGACTGGGCAAAAATGGTTGTGAAAGTGGTACCACTTTCCATTTGACTGTGGATCTTGTGTGTATGCTGGAGCTCAGCTTCTATGAGGCCCCACACCCACCACCCTTGATTATTTTGGGATGTGGTGAGGGAAGGCTGGAGACTGGTGAGAGCCCACAGAACACAGAGGGACTCTCTCCTCCCTCCAGCTGATGACTGGCAATGCATTCCCACAATAAAATTTTTTTGCCTCAGGAGTGCTAAACTTACTTCCTGGCTTCAGTAAAGTTTCGCTTTCGTCTCTAATATTTTTTTTTTCTTTCTTCAAACAGGTGCTAGATACACTCCCCTTTCGTATGTCTAAATTGTGTCTCATCAGCATGAGTGAATTGTCTGTAAGGCAGAGCCCAGTGCTATGTTGCCTTTTCAGTGTGGTAATTGGACTCAGAGTCTTAGGGGAGCATAGGGGAGGTTTTTTGTATCTGCTATTGTACATTCTTCTTAGATTAAACATTTACTGGAGAAAAGTTTGGCTACTGTTGCAGGAATCCGTATACTTGCTTCACTTAGCAAACTGCAGTCTGGACGGACCTTGAAAGTGCCACCCCTTGTCAAGAACCAGGAACCACATAACCATACTGAAGCCCTTGGATATCTGTGACACGAACACAGCTTCTTCACAGGTCTTTGGGGGTTTAGTTGGATTTTTACTGTCGGCTTTACTGCAGTTGCAAAGTGCAGGGATTCCTCTGGCATGCAGATCTAATTAGGCAGAAATGTAGAAAAATAATGAACAGAGTCTCTTTTCCCTGAAATCTAACTGTCCAAAGTATGCCATATACTAACAGATGTTTAGAAAGCCTTAGATGGAAAGGATGAAGGATGGAAATTGCTGTCACATATGCAGTCTGTGTTTCAGGCCACATGGGATAGAAACCTAGGGAAAAAACCTGGACTGTGCATATTTAGTTTCTTCCTTTTGACAGAAAATTTTCAGGTACCAGCTTTTCACATAGGCAAAGGTAGTGTTATTGCTACACACTGGGATTGGAACTTTATGCTAATTTTTTTTCTTAAAGTCTAGTATTTATGAGAATGAACTGCAACATATATCGGACAACTAGCTCATAAATCATCAGAATTGTACATTCAAGTATTACCAGGCATCTGCATACAGACAGAAACTGCAGCTAATTGACTACTGTCCCTTCCCAAACCATAGAACTGCTTCATATAATAAAAAAGGAAAATTAAATCTGCGGTCTAGCAAAATGTTTTCTTTTTTTTGTTAAAATTACATGAGAGAAAATTAGAGATCCTGACATTGCCTCAGTTATAAACATACAGAACTTTCTGGCAGTTTAGTAACTGACGCAATATTTATTCTTTGAATAAACTACTTTAAAATTGGTTGTTAAGCCATAGTTATAATCCACGTCAACTAGAGGGAAAATCAGAATGGCTGCAGCACCACTTCAGGATCACAAGGTACTGAATTGTGCCTACTGCTCTGCACAGCACACAGCTTACAGGAGTGCCTCACGTTGTGCTTGTACATTGCACAACACAGGCAGGAGAAATGACATGACAATTTTGACATCACTGCAATGCTTAAATTTAGGGAGAACTGCAGCTTTCCCTGTGGAAACTTGCGAATGCTGTGTCCCTCTAGGTGCTACAGGCCAAACCCAGTGGGTGATGTTTATGTTCAAACGGTATCTGAGAGACTCCTTGGCTTGCCATGCTGATGGCAATGGCTCATTCTGCTGTGGTACCAAACATGGACTTGTTGCTCTACTTTCCAAGGCCTCTTCACAACTTAAGCTGTACATTATAAAGCTGGAAGAACTATCCCAGGCAGATTCTCAGCAAGGCACACTAACACTGGATAGCAGTGAGTTTTTTTACAAGAAAAAAATAAATGTTCTTCAGGAGAACACTAATTGCTTTGGAAAATAAGTGAATATTTTCTTCCAGAATATTACACCCACTCAGAGAAATCCTTGTCTCTGTGCTGTTGTTTTCAGCTAGTGCTCCAGTTCTCCTCTGCACTGGTCCCTCCTTGCCATTCAAGGGACCACTTGTGACACAGCAGTCCTTCGTGCTCCAGTTCCTACAGCACAGCAGCAGTTCTGTGCCCCATCTGCAGGCTTTTTCCAGTGATTTGTTTTCATGTGGAGGGGTAAGCTATGTTTTTCCTCTGCAAAAGAGAAGAACCTGTGTGTGGGCTGCTGCGTGTGTCACGGTGGAGCAGCTGGCAGGTGGTAACTTGTTTATCTGCAAGAAAGAGACTGCTCCTGAGCTTCCCCTGCCTTCCCCAGCTGCACCTAGGCTGTGACTTACCTGTGGAAACAGGGTGAGAGTTAGGCCTTTGAGAACTGCAGGCTGTCAGGGGAGAGAGGTGGAGTGGGCAGGGATGGGTCCAGGCTGTGGTCAGGCACTTTGGGATGTGCAGGACTGTGAGAATTTATGGGAGAGATGAAAAGGGGGATTGAGAAGCTGTGCGTTGATTTGGGTAGACCACTGTAGAAAGACTACAGGGAAGAGAGGACAGGCAAACTCATTAGTCTGCAGAACAATTTCCAGCCGTGCCCCAGACTGACCCTCCTACTACATCTCCTTCTCTGTGTTTGGAAGAAGGCACGAACACATCACAGCTACCTCCCGAACTCCTGCACCCACACTCATAGGCTGCCACAGCTGTCTGGTCATCTCTGCCAGACCAGCAGTGAGATACAGAAGTCTTAACGACCCTTGGGCTGCCCCTGCTGCCTGTTTCCCATTCAAATGTGGGGAAGACCTAGAGCCTCCATGCTCTTTTAGGAATGGGCACATGCTTATACCCTGGCCTTAGTTGCCCATTGCAGATGGAGTTTTCTGGAGCAGAAGACTTATCCTTGCCACCCGCCCTTGCTCTGCTTGAGAAGGAAAATAAAGTCTCACCTTTATTTTTGAGTCCTTTATCAGGGTATAATGTTTTTCTCACTGATTGGAGTGGCTAGGAAATTATAGTCGTCATTGCAATCAGTGGGAGTTGGAGATACTCAGTACTTTTCTAGACGGACCCTGAGGAGTGGGATGCCTGACTAGGGGGTTTGGAAATTAGACATCTGAACCTGAACTGGTCACCCTATATATTGGATAAACCTCTCATTTCACATGTTTTCCTCTGGCACAGGAGACCAGCATGGTTCAGCTGTTAGGTGATTTATAGTGCAGCCACCAGTGAAAAAATCTTCCAGAGATGATGAGTTTGGCAAAATTTACTTCTGATCTTTCATCCATCAGATAAACTACCTTTGCAGGGAAGGCCATCCTCACCATCAGATGATCAGGAGTACATTGCATTAAATCGCTTCTCCTGTTTACTGTCCTGCTGATTGATGGCAGAGAAAATGCATGGTGACTTCTGCTTTGGTTTCCTCAGTTGCACAACACCCTGTCAGTTCTTTTACATTGTAGGAGCTGGGTTTTTCGATGCTGCAGCTCCAGGCTCTTGTGAGTTTGGTTTGTTCTATGTTTTTAACTCTTCTGAGAAGGTTCCAGTGAGTTTTCATGCAGACTACGAGAGCCAGGATTTCTTCAGTTACCCTCCTCTCTGATGAGAAAATGCTCTCCACAGGTCTTGCTTCTTCAGGCAGGAAAGACAATAGGTTTGCTTGGCAATATCTGAATGTTTATCAGATATTCTAAGTTCATTATATGAAATAGAATGGGGCTTTTAGCAGTATTATTAGTAAGATGAATATAATTTAAGAGAGTAGGAGAGTGCTTCATTTCCTACCTTTAGCAATAAACTGAAAATAAAATGTAAATGTCAAATGGTAATGTAGTACTGTGCTTAGCAACCAGATGATCAAATGTTAGGAAAATGCCAACAGCAGTAAGTCAGAGCTGCATGCTTGTGTGTTTGTGTGCATGTAAATAATCTTCCTTCCCCAAGCAGAACCTACGTGTTTGCAAAGGTTATTTTGTTCCCTTTCACTTCTCCGTTTGAGTCTTAATTACCTTAACAAGATTAAAATATAGCAGAGAGCCAATATAACTTCAATGGAAAGGCAGGTCCGAAATCTCCAGATACAGTAATGTGCCTTAATATTAACATGGCAATCAATGTGGTATTAGGCAGGATAGAAATGTGACAGACTTTTCAGACTCTTCACAAGGCTGAAGTTGGTATGAAGAGGATATATCTGATAAGCATGACGTTATAAGCAGTGCCCTTAGGCTTTGAGATGAAGACCCACTATGTTTGTGGGGATTTAGATGAAAAAAAGTACATAAAGGGACAGCCTCACAGCTTAGGATGTTTGTGAGCCCTTCATGTCCATAAGAAAATCTTGAGGCATTCCTAGGCTTTGTGGAAAGTTTGTTTGACCCATCATGAGGAAGTAATGGAATTATTTCACAGGCTATCCAAGCTTTAGTGCTAGGTATTAGTATGGACTCACTAATCACTATTTCTCTTCCTTCGTGTTTTCCTGACTATACCATAATACATTCCTTTCTCAAATATTTGTAGAGTGTTATCAGTCCTTGCTCTTATGCTCTTGAGATTTGTTCTTGTTTTTCTGGTTTGTTTGTGTTTTTGTTTGTTTGTTTGTTTAATTTCTATTAAATCAGACCCTCTAGGTAATTACCCTTTTTTTTGTTGCTTTTCACTGAACTACCTGTATTTTATTAATATCTTATAGAAAATAAGCTACTAGGTCTTACTGTGGTATCTTCTCTCACGAGAGCAGTAACTATTGCTCCTAGTCCTGGAGCAGCTGCATTTTATAGAGCAAAGAGATGTTTTGTTTCGTTTTTTCCCTTCAAGCCATTTCAAGCAGCCTGCAAACACCAAAGGACTAAACTACCTCACAAGAAAGCTCTTCCTGTGTCATCATGTCTAGGTTTTATCCATGAACGTGCAGCTAGACATGGTGCTAGGAAACCGTAAACATCTGTGGGCAATGCTAGTGGAAAAAGGGCCCCAAGGGTTTTCCCAGGTAGCATGGAGATTTTTGGAAAACCTGTTATAAATGTAACACTGAGTGCCTGCTGCTGCAATGCTTCCAGTGCAACCATTCACTGGTTTGACAGGTTTAGAGGCTGATAGATAGGGCCTCGATAAATACATTGTCTTGTCTTTAGCTTTTTGTAACTATTGGATGGATTAAATTTTACTCAGCATGCTCTGCCTCGTCCTGCCCCTCCTCCTGTATTGATTTTCTTCATTTGGGGTTGGAAAGCTTTGTTCACCTGAGAGAAATAACTGTGGTCTGCTTCTGTCCTGCCTGCCTTGGATCTCAGCCCATGCACTGCCTGTCTCCTTCCCCTTTCAGGCCTCTTCTTCAAAGGAAAGGCCAGGGATATGGGCACTGTTTTATGCTGTTATTCATCACCAAAATAAAAGCCAATGTTCTCACCAACTTCACTGAGCACAGAAATTTGTGTTACTTTAGGGCTGATTTTTTTTTTTAGAAGATATATGATTGAATATAGTGTCCTCTGTGTTCTCTTTATATCCAGTTGGTTCTAAGTGAAGGTCTGTGTTGCAAAAGTACAGGTATCATCAGTGAACCCTAGAGGAAGCCTGAAAACACGAGTACCTGACCTCTTTTCAAAGTTTCATCTCCCCTGTGCCTGTGCTGAAAGCTGTATTGCTTGGTAATGACTAGATCTAGGCAGAAACTGGATTATTCCTCTTGTGAGAAACAGCAGGGGTTCCCAAGCATATTATTTGTTAGAAAATTTACTAGAATAAAAGATAAAGTTCTTTTTCTGGGGGAAAAAAAAGAAATGAAAGCAATCAAAAGGAAACAAAAATGAACCTTCTGATTTTGATAGCTGTCTTAAAAGTTTTGAATACCTGAATTTTAAAAGCTTGGAAAAGTTTTGTAAGTCCTTTTTTAAATGAAAGAACATATGCTAAAAAAATACTACTTCTTAAGACAGTGTTTACATTCCAATTTTCTCTCAAAACAAAGGTGCCTTTCCTTTTAAAGAATGTTTCCCTAAGAAAAAATCCCTTGCAAAGTAAGCAAGTGATGTCCAATAGCTCACTTTTCCCACTTGTGTTTTGGTTTGCTTAACTCCTTTAAAGCCTTCTGGGGTGCAAAATTAGCTAGAAATATCTTGCACATGAACTACTACATGGCATATATATGGACTTTCTTTTCCAAGTCAGTGCCATGAAACCCTCAGAAGGGATTCTGTAGGTGGAAAGCTGCTGGCACAGCTGGCTCCAGTTGTGGAAATGCTGCACTGGCAGCACAAACAGTGACAGCCACCTTGGCATGGTCCTCACTGGAGAAGCAAGGTGCTGGCTTGCTTGTTAGAAACTGGAGAGGGATTGGTTTTTAATGAACATTATTATTAAAAATATCAGACCTTTAGAGAAAAAGTGGTTTATGAAGTAGTTATTCTACTTCCATTGAGTTAGTGAAGGAAGAAGAACTATGGCCACCTTCTTTCACTGTCGTTGTTGTTTGAGATCACAGCACTAGCAGCAGAGGACCCTAGTGAAATTCTTCTTTCCTGTATTCATTTCCCTTTAAATTTCTTGCATCCATATAATGACCAATTTATGTTACAGTTATCTGATAAAAGCAAACATAGCTAAATAACAGAATGGCTATCTGATGAAAAGGAGATCTGTTAGCAGCACATAACACACTCCTCTGAAGTCCTTTGTCTGTGTAACTACAATTAACTCTTTTAGGGTCTCCTGTGTCTAAGGATTGGTAACTAGTGCAGTATAGGTACAGTTCTGTGTAACACTGTGATGTTCTGCTGCCTTAAGTTAAGTGAATTTTTGCCCTGTCAGTACTGATCCAATCTGGTCTAAGCTATAATGCAGGAATTCCCTCACCTTCACAAAATTGCATTTGGCACAGACCTGGATCCACAGCCCAGGTAGTTTTTTCCTGTATAATCAATTTGTTAGCTACCAGGGGGCACAGATCACTGCATGACCTTCAGTTTGTTGGAAGAACTTGGATTCAAGGAGAAAAAGTGAGTTAAATGGGGAGCTTGGAAATTTTGCCCAGATATCGAAGTTGCAAAGAGTTTAAAGCATCAAAATATCTGTACCACTGGTATAAGAGTAATTCCTGGAAGCCTGAACACCACTGCAACAATATCAGCATTTTTGCCTCCTAATGCCGCTTGTGCACAATTAATAGTTGATTAATGTGAATAAAACTGCAGTACAGAAAAACATAATAATGAGTCTGCTTGCTCTTTCCACTCCCAATAAAGAAATAACACAAGCCATTAGTTTCTCCTTGATGATTTGAAAGCCCAAATAGTGCATTTATATACTCGTTGTGTGTTTACGTGTATTAAATTGTAAAATTTCTATTAGGTGGATGTTTATGAGAACATATTTTAAGGATTCATGACTAATTTTGTGATTTTTCCAAAATCTCTCTAGCTCTGACTATTTTCCTTTTGGATATAGGAAGACCTTTTTTAGGAATTAAAATCAGCATCACAGTCTGGGGAATTTTTCTTAATGTGCTTGCTGGCTCATGTTTCAGAGCTCTGGCTTTTTGTTTGGTTGGTTGGTTTTTTTTCAGAAGATTTAAAGTGAATACAACTGATACCAGACTTCTGAGTGGCAATGAATGAGTTCCATGCAGGTTTTTTTTCTGCCATTAATTTTAGCCAGTGATATTTTTACCAAAAGCTCTCATCACTGCTCTCTAAATTGCAATTAGTCTCCCAAACAGGAATAAATGTTGCCTACACAAATTATTCTGTATGGGTTTATGTAGACTTAATTTGACATACTGATCTCATCTCACTCCAGGCTAGAAGGAGAGCATCTCTCATATTCTCACATTTTAAAATTAGTCTTGCCAGATTCACTGTGATTAATATTTCAAGAGAATTTAACTTTCAGAAATATAGGTACTATCAGAGGGTTTGTCTTAATGAAGCTGTTTCAATTCTGCTCTTCCATGACTGATAGGTTTTTTCTTAACTAGTCAAACAAAAATGCTGTGATGAAAAAGGAACTTTAGAGAGAAATAATCTCTTAAGATATTCAGCATACCAGAATCATCTCTCTTCTCCAGAAAGCTGAGTATGTGAGTATATACATATCATAATTTTTCAGAGGGTTTTTTGTCTTATTGCTATGTTTTGCACGGAACACTTCAACTGTCATTTAATCAGCTTGATATACTTTCTTAGGAAGATTAATAGATTCACAAAGTTTCTAAGAGGATTTAGATACGATACTAATCACAGAGCTAGAAGACTGGCAGTAGTTAGTATTTAAAAACCAATTAGACAATTTAATGAGACTGCAAGCATAGTTCTGGAGGGTTCAATTTCTTTTGTATGTGTGTGTGTGTGAGGAGAGAAAGAAAATATTTTCTGTCACAATCTCTGCTTGTTTTATACATTGTACATGGGTTGCATCTAGGATGCCAAGTCCAGTGTCTGGCCCTCTGGTCTTTTTAATGGCATGGGGTAGAGATGGTGAATGCTGTGTACAATTAAATGTCAAAAAATGTCACTCTCTTCTCTTGATTCCTTTGATTGGACTGATGCATCCAGCCAGTTTGGAGTCCAGCAGAAATGTACTCCTCTACTGGCACCCACCTCAAAGGTAGGCATGCTCACAGGAAAGGAGAGAGACAAAAGGAAGGTTTTAGGATTAGAGTTGGAGGCATTTCTAGAGCCAATGGCTTAGAAAGAAGTGTATCCTTCTACAGAAAGTAAAATATTTATCAAACTGCCAAAAGCTTTAGCATTCACTATTCTGACCTTCCAGCTACCATCAGCCCTCTATGTTCTTTAATTTCCATTTTGAGTCAATATATTATAGCTCAGTATTTTTTAAAAAACTTTGAGTTATAGAGAAGCTATCAGAAAACCTGAGAGCCTACTCCAGTATCTGGCAGCGTGTACAATTAAAATCTTGCACCTTTTTATTTAGTCTACCCTTGGGTTCCTACCCGTTACACCAAAAGGCTCTGCACCTCTAGTCTTGCTCTGTATAGTTGGTATTTACAGACAAAAATACAGTATATAGATATGCAGCTAGCTGGGACTTGATAAAGATACAGAACTCTGGATATGGATATCTGTGTTTAAAGTATATTTCCCAGTTATTTAGTTGTGTTAACCTCTATTAAACTCTTCCACAATTGTGGGCATTATAATTAGTCAAAATTCTCTAATAGCACACACAACCCATTAAAAACACAGAGGCAAAATGCTATCTTTGATACCACCCCATACTCCTCAGTTGCTCAGCATGGGGTTGTGATGTCTCTTCCAGCTGGCTGCATTGGAGATCCAGCTCACCAATGATCCCCAATAACACCCAATTTCTTATCAAAGCTCTGTTTTCCTGGAAGAGAGGATTTCAGGGTATGAGTCTGGCCTGCAGTCTTTGTTTCTAGATGTTTGACTTCAAGCTTTTGTATCTTAATGTTCAGTTTTCAAAATATCTCTAGTCTTATGCCCCATCCCTCCAGTTGCCCCCTTTTCTGTACTTTGGGTTACTTGCATGCTTGGGTCAGTATCAGTTTTTTATAACTCCATTTCCTGCTAAAAATGTTGCAAAATTAATATCTTTATGAACCTCTTAGAAACCCCCCTCTTCGGTTGTCATATCTTGCTTATAGAACCTGTGCTTGTAATTTTCAATCTGGTGTTCAGTGTGGAGTGGTTTTTCCTCTAATTTTTTATTAAAATAATTTTTTACTATATATTTACTACATTTTACTGTACTAAAATACCTCACATATACCTGAAGTTATTGTATCAGTGCTATTAATTTAACAACCAAATTTGTAATGTCACAAGAAGGTCATCAAATTTATTGGGCAAAATTGATTTTCCATAGATCTGTATTACTGGCATTAGTTGTCTCATCTCCTTTTAAATCCCAATAACTGTCTCTATTTTCAAGTTGTCAGTTATATTGACCAGGATTGCTGCCCAGCTGACACAGTATTTGTTTATTTTAACTTCCTTTAGAAAGGCTTGGCACAACATTAGAACTCTTTCCAACTTTTGGAACTTCTGTAATACCCAACTGAAAATTGACATATTGTCTGAGTTGTATAATTCCTTGATGAACACTTTTTGATACTTGGATACAATCTTTCAGGATTAGAATTTTTAAAAAAATGTTTAAATTTTGTTTAGATTTAACTATTTGTCATCCTTCTCAGTTGCAGATCAAATAAAAAGCTTCTTACCGGGCTCTTAACTATACCATTTGGCTTCTTTTGTAAATTGAAACTCTGCATGGAACTTTTGTACTGTAACTTCCTAAATAAGATACAAAACTGTTCTAAAGCCAAAACAGAAAATGGAGCTGTAAGTCAAATAAAGCTATCTGAATAGAAGATACAAACAGAATATTTGTATAAACCCAAAAGGGGGATGAGTGTGCAGAGGTCCTGTACCTTCAAAGTCATCTGGTAGAAATCTGCTTAAAAAGACTTACATGTAGCATTATATGTCAGAAAAATCTTCTTCAAGTTAGTGGAATTACAAAATACTCAAGTTGCTTAACAGCAAAAGTGGATTAAAGCAGATAGATTCTTTGCTGTGTGATACTGTTCCCAGTGAAAGAGAGAGAAGTGCCAGCATGAGGGAAGGGTGGAAGAGTTTGCGCTTGATGGGCAGGAATGAGAAGAGATTAGGAGATACTCAAACCTCGTGGTTGACTTCCCACTGAGAAGCAGGTGATGTGAACAACCAGGCTTGCAAAGAAAGGTGAATGAAGGTTTTGCAAGCACCAAGAAGCCCTCAGGGTGCATTGCAGCCTGCAGTTCTTTGCATCAGTAAGGTAGGAACTGTGCTATTGCCATGTACCCACTGTGATAAACACACATATCTAAAAATGAAAGCATGTAGTACTTAGAGGGAATTATGTCACTCTGCATGTATCTTTCCCAAGCCCTCTGATGTGCTTCATGTGGGTCAGATGTATAGTGTAGAGGAATAAATAGGTGGTAAGGAAGAGAGAGAGCATCATTTCTGGCTTGCTGTCTTCTTCATATGGCACCTCGTTTTCCTCACCCAGGCAACAAAACAGAGAACTTAGCAGAAGCCTTGTTTTCTAGAGTAGTTTTGTGGTTTCTATGCAGGAAGAGCACACTAGTGGAATAAAACTCCTGCACTGTAAGGTAAATTTGCTTTTTAATAAAAATGGTTCTACAAAGAATATGGAATATTAGACTCCTAAAAACCAGCCCTTTCTTCCTCTTACCCCAGATAACATTTGAATATATTGACCAATTCCAACTTTGCCTGACAGAGAGATTTGAGGAATTAGACTCCTGCTGACTTTGTAAAAAGAGTTGCTGTGAGGAACTGCTCCAGGTTTGATGGAAGCTGCAGCACATGCACGATCCTCGTTTGCCATCAGAGACTCTACACTGTTGCTTACCTTCAGGATGTTAAGCACAGGACATCAGGTTTCCATGTAGCTCACAGAACAGCTACCTGTTGCTTTCATTGTTTATTCCAAATGTCTTTAACTCTGAATCAAAAACATTATGGAACAATTTGCTGGTACATTTATTTACAACATTAGCTGGACCTGAACAAAAAACTGCATTGGACCTTTTTCATTAGAGAAGAAATTTTTTTTATAAGGACTTCTGAAAGTGTGCAGTTCAGTTTCTCTGTAAACATTTTTGATGTTTGTTCATGTTTATGCCATAGCACTCTACCCTGAAATGCCCTTGGGGAGGTGGATTGGTACCTCATCTGCTCCATGAATAACCCTTTTTGTGTGGGAGGGTTGGTTTTACTGATCAAAAGCTGAATTGCAATCTGCACGATTTTAGAAAAAAATGCTGTTCTGTGGTGTTACAAATGTGTCACAGTCTCTTTTTCAGGACCATTTACATCCCCAAAAAGAAGAAAAGAAAAAGGAGTTCAGATCACATGAATCGCCTTCATGAAGTCCCAAACACCTACATGAAGATAAGTTGATTCAGTTGGTTTTCTGGGAAAATGTTTATCTAGGATTATTTCTTCAATTACATTAAAACTCTGATTTGTAATACATCTTAATGGAGCAGTTGCAGAAGTCCTGTGAGCAAACACAAGTCACTCTTTGTCCAGCTGCATTGTTAAAATGACAGCAAGGTCACCTGGACACCTTTTTAGAGGCAGTGAATTGGTGTGAATTCCTGATACTGCATGCACGCCTCCTGTCTCCAGCTGTAAATATGAGAGGAGACAAAAGGGGTATTGCAGGAACCCTTCACATGGGCTGTGCCCCTCTTAGGGCTGAGCCCAAGCCCACTGCCATCCTGCACCCCCTGCAGATGCTGCCTCATTGGAATAGCATTGTCTTCCATCACACTGCATTCATTACATCTCCAGCATTACTGAGGTTCGTATGCAAATGACCACATTAGTTAAGCAAGAGCCCGATTAAAAGTATTTTCTTACTCTGTGTAACTTATTTAAGGGAAAGTGGCATTTCTTTTAATTTTGATGTAACAGCTTTGCTTAAACCCTCGGGTACATTGCTCCCAATTTACTAAAACTTCTATGTATGCCTAATGTATTCTTTCAAGGATAACTTTTTCAAAGTGTAAAAGTCAGCCTAGTTACCATCAAAGCAGTAAAACCCAATATTTCAATGTTCCTGTTAAGACTTTATCAAGTCATTAATTGAGCTGGTGCCAGCAGGGTATCCTTGCAAATTTAAAGAACAAAGGCAGTTATTTTGTAATACGCACATTCCAGGACATTTAAATTATTGACCAGGTATGTAAATAATTGATGGCTCACAAACATATCACTGTAAGAGCCCTGGAAAGTGTCTCATTCATTTGCCAGGATGATGATGGGGTCAGGACTTCTGTAGTGAATAATGATTCATTCTTTCCTTCCCCTGAATGCCATTACCCTGCTCAGCTGCATGAACAATACGTTTAGGCTCAAACCAAGGAAAAAACCCTTGACGCATGCACTAAGTATGGGGAACATTAAGCAAAGGTGCCTTTTAGTGATAAACACGTGAGTCTGTTTTCATTTCTTTCCTGTCCCCAAGATAAAGTGGCCTTGAAAATGAGGAAGCCCTGTGAATTTCTCAAAGTACAAGCTGGCAGAAAGAAAACAATCATGTCTGTTATGGAAAACTGACTCTTACAAGTCACCCTCTTGCTGCCACTGCTTTGTGCCAAGCCTCCTGCAGACCTGGCAGCTCTGTCCTGTCACAGCCATCCCAGGCAGGACTCCACAGAGGGCAATGCCATGGCTGCTTGGGACAGTATAGAGACATCAGCTCCTGAGGGAAAGGTGTGGGAACCTGCCCCACGTGCAACTCGTGTGGAGTATGGGAACTGAGGTGTTTTGGGCTGTGGATTGCAAACAGTGAAGTCACTTTTGGAGAGCTCTAATGCCAGGCTCTCCCTATCAAGAAATACCAAACTATTGGTGGCATGAGAGCAAGCAGTACTCCCTAGGCAGTACCCCACACAGGCAGGCTGAATTCCCATCCTCCCATTATGTCCTTGGCACAGGGCTTGCCAGGGCTGTATTTAGGTCTCCTTTGGAGCCAGATGAGGGAAAAACATGTCTGTGATATAGCTGGTGCCCAGGGTGGTGCCTCCTGAGGCTCCAGTGCCCCAGACGTGGTGCAGGAAGTAGTGTCAACAAGGTACAGATTCACAGCACTAAGCATGAGCAAAATCCATGCTGCACAATTTAGAAACATACAAATATTTGTGAAGTTGTAATATCCAAAAGCATATAGGTCACTTGAGAGGCAAAAGTCCTCTGTTCAGCTTCATGTGGGAAATTTATCCCTTTTCCTAATAGCTCATGGATGCTGTTGAAGTCATGCCTGCATAAATATTGAAACTTTTTTTTTAAAGTCAGTTTAAGTTGTCAGTTGCTTAGGTTGATGCTTTCCCTTCCCCAGCTTTTGCCACAGACTTGCTGACCCTTTTTTTCATATATCTGTTTTAGCCTGATACATAAGATAGAGGAAGGGGGCCCTGGAAACATGAGAAGTGATGGGTGACCTAGAAGAAGAGATGCAAGAGCATGATGAAAGGTGACCTGAGCTCACTCTGGGCAGTGGGGTGCTCCAGCAAAGGGTGAGAAGAGCAAGGAAAGGGCAGTGGGAAGCCCAGAGGAGAGAACACCAAATGAGGCTAGAAACCCTTATTTAGGAGGAAGACATAGTGTGTCCTTCCTTCCCAAATGAAAAAGAGGAATAATTTAAAAGTCAGGAACAGTGTGGAAAAGTGAATTGTAAAGAAAGAGCCTGAGCCTGGTGTAAGGAGACAGCACCTGAGGGGACCAGCAGCTGCAGCAGCCTGAGGCAGGGCGAAGGAGCCTCACCATCCACCTTCCTCCTGGGTTGGATTTTCTCAGCATTAGTTATTACCCTTGTATATCTCTCCAGACTGGCCTTGCCTTTGTCCTTTAAGTGCAACACTCCAACTTAATAGAGTACCTTAGGGCTGAAAAGAATGATATTGTGTCTTCCATCTCTCACCAATGGCATCCCTCTTAGTGTGCCCCAAGCTTACACAGCTTCGTGGTACTGACACATAAAAAAGTTTGGACCCATTTTACAGCCCAGGTCTTTTGAGAGTCAGGTGCTCCTTGTTTTGTACTTGATTTTTCTCTCCTGCAGTATAGCATTAGAACTTGTCACCTGCTGAATGTCTTCACAGTGATTTTATACCCTCCCTTCAAGCTATTATCAATCACTTTGAACTCTAACCGTGATCTCCAAAGCTTTTGCAACTTACAGTTTGGTGTTATCCACTCAGTGTACCATCATTTAGTTGTTAATGAAAACATAGAGTGAAAGGGAACAGATATCATCAGGATTCTGTCTGACAGTCTCTCTCCCCATCTGTCAGTGACTCACCAATAACCCCTGTGCTAAAAGCAGATTTTCAACTCCTTGTGCCCATACCTAAGGCTGATTACAGCTAGACCATGTTGCTGAAGCTTATTTATGAGGATGTCGTGTGAGATGATTGTAAGTCATGTATAGCTTCCCCCTCAGCAACAAGGCCAGTTACCTCGTCAGAAAATGACACTAGATTCATCTGGCATTAATTTTTGTCAAACCAGAAGCTGTTTGCTTGATTCCTTTGTCCTCTTGTGCGTAGATGAGGACTGATTGTTCCCTTGTTTTCCTGAGACACTGCTCAGTCTGTTCTGGCATTCCCATGGACTTCTTTGTAACAAATTTGCTTTCTGGAGGCCTCTCCTCTCTTCCACACAGTATTGAAAATTATTGATAGTGATCTGAGGTTTTGTTGGCATGATATAATGAAATATGCTCATGCACAACCACCCACCTGGTGAACCACCCCATCTGGGTGATGGCTCAGCCAGATTTTCATAGAGTTTCAACAATTGCCAGATCTTCCCCAGCTCTGGGAAGGTCAGTGATTGCTCAGAGTAAATAAGCCAGTAGTAGATGAGAAATAACCTCAGGTAGATGGATGTGAGAAATGCAGAGGGGAGAATTAGGTTTCTTAAAGAAAGCAGTGTTTTTGACAAGCTGACAGTAACTTGGTATATAGGAAAGCTGTTTAAAAACCTGCCGTTGTTAGAAGGTGAGTCTTTCAGGTAGTCTTTCTTTTTGCTGACTGCTGTTTGGGGGCACAAAATAAGTATGATTTAAGCCTTCTTTTTCCAGAGTTGCTTTCATTTTGGAAGCCCTTGAATGTTTCTGTTCTTTAGGGGGTTATTTTCTCAGTCCTGATTATATATATGATATCCAGAAATTCCTCAAAGCCAGGGAAATTGATGGCATTTGTGTTCCCTCTGAGCTTCTGATTCCTCCTAGACGTAGGTATTCAGCTGGGGACAGACGTGACTGCAAAAGTATGAGGAGGGAAGATAACAATAGACTTAGAATATTTAGAGACTGGGGTAACACATCTGAAGGCAGATAGCTCTCCTAAGATTCTGAAGATTTTTCTTAATTAGAAGTATAAACCCTACATATTTTCAGAAAATGGAAAAATAGATGTAATTTAATTAATGCATCACCTTGCTAAGTCTAAGCTAGTCACCTTAAGATTTATTTACATCAGTGGAGAGAAAAAGGCCCTCTGTGGAGGTAATTCATCAGACCTACTTAATTTATACCACTTTGTGAGTCATTCTCTTGAGGTATCTGTAGCTCTCTATTGAGTATAAAGCGAGATTAGGATGACACGGATAACTTCAAGATGTCCACGTTACATAAGACAACTAACTGTTCATCCAGCATGTCTGGATTTATTTTAAGAAATAGTAAGAGGTTTGAGGCTATTTCAGTCTTTGGTTTAAAAAAATACAGTACCAATAGTAATAGAAGAGCCAATCAAAGCAAGTTAATATGCATTAGCTTCAGGCTGCTGAGCCCAGGAGGATTCAGGAGTATTCAAATTTCATTGTTCTGAAAGGCAAACTAATTACCATTGTCAATTTTGATGTTATAAAGCTTCAAGCAAATACAAAAGCATTCAAAGATCAGTCACTTATGCTTTGCATTCAGTACAGAAGTAGTTGAACATTTGTTTTCCTAATCTTTTATGTCTACTTTATTGTCATATGTTGTTTGACATTCAGGAAATAACACAATGTTTTAATCAACAGTATAAGATTGCATTAAAGCTTGATGGTCCATAGCTTAATGGCAAAACTGAGTAATTAAAGCTATGGCGTAAGTAATAGTTGGAGGTAAGTTCTAATAAGATTTCTTCTGCAAACAAGGGAACTTCCAGGACTTACTCACCCACATCCAGGGACACAGAGGAGGAGGAGCCACTAGTATGGTTTTCCCTTATCCTGGGCTGTGTAGGGAGCCCACCAGATCTTCAGATAGTCATGAATAATGTAGTGCAGCACTCCCACACTGATAATGTTAGGTGAGACTATTGCCTAGCTTGCTAGACATGCTACCTGGTGGGCTTGTAGTCCTGCAGTTGGGATAAACAACAGCAAGGATACCATTATTGCTAAATATTGAAGCTCGTGAAAGCAGAGAAGGGAAACCGCTCTGACCACCTCCACATAGATCCCATGTGTCTGCTGAGTTAATGGGAAGAATTTCATTACAAGCAAGAAGAAATTCCATATTGAAAGAGCCTACTATGAGACAGGTTTCCTACTATGTCCTAGAGCTCTCTTCCTTCTCTCTCACTGACACAGGTCAGGTGTGAAAGACGACTTAATCTTCAGCCTTGCTGTCATGTCTGATATAAAGAATGTTTAAAAACTCGTGTCTAGTCTGTAACATCTTGCAACACATGTAATAAAGTAAAACCCAGTTCTGGTACCGTAGAAAAGATTACCTTCCCAGAAGTGTTCATCATCCACATGTTTTCACCACGCAGGTTTCTCTGGTTTGCCCACTGTACCTAGAGGTTAGGAAAGTGTCATGAGAAGGAAAAGGATCATACCACTTTCTCTCTGCTGGCTCTGCTTTTCATAATGCCACCATCTCACAGGTGTGGAGGTGTTTGAAAATGAAAGCTTTGAAACCAATGCCCATGTGGCAATGTCCTTTGAAAGAGTCAGGAAATGAGATGACATAAATATGGCTCTCAGGGGACAGTGTGTGACAGAGCCCTGAAATTTGGCTGGATCTTAGGAAGAACTAAGAGGAGTGAGGCTGCACTGGAAATGTGCTGAACTCTGTCTCACACATCTCTGATGCTGCATTTCCACCAGCAAATTGAACAGAATGTTTAGAGGTCTTCCTTTGTGAAATGTAATCTTATTATTGATTAGAAAAGCTCTCATTATAATGCTGCTAATCCCCCTACAGAATTGAATATACATTAATTTTCTTCTGAAAAATGGCTTTTTAAAATTTTAAAGGTAAGACATTCTTAAGGTTTGTAGCACAGTGGCTGTAGCATCCTGCAAGTTCCTTCCTTTCGCCATAGGGCCTTTTTCTGAAAGAGTTCACTCATTTCACAGAAATACAGAATCACAGAATGGTACGGGTTGGAAGGGACCTCTGGAGATCATTCAGTCCAACCCCTCAAGGCAGTGCCACCCAGAACAGGTGACACAGGAACTCCTCCAGCTGGGTTTGAAATGTCTCCAGAGAGGGTGACTCCAGGACCACCTTGTACAGCCTGTTCCAGTGCTCTGCCCCCATCGTTATAAAGAAGCTCTTCCTCATGCTGAGGTGGAACTTCTTGTGTTTTTGTTTATGGCCATTGCTCCTCATCCTGTTGCTGAGTACCAACAAAGAGTCTGGCACCATCCTCTTGGCACCCACCTTTGAGATACTTATATGCCTTATTGAGGTCCCCTCTCACTCTTCTCCAGACTAATCAGGCCCAGCTCCCTCAGTCTCTTCTCATGATAGAGTTGCTCCAGATTTTTTATCATCTTTGTGGCCCTCCTCAGTACAACTAATTCCAATTAGTTTTCAAAATTACTTGGACTTGGGTATGGGTTTCATGGATCATTGAGGGAAAAAATAAAACCCTGAGCAAAATACGCTCTTGTTCATACAGTGTATGCTTCCAGTTGTACCTTCCTCATATAAAGTGAATTAAGTTCTTGGTGTTTTAAAAGGAATAATGTGATTGCAGTGGCAGTACTATGTCAGGCCAAAGGAAAACTTCAATCTTTTGTTTTTAAATGTAGAATGACTAGGAGCACATCTTTACCACTGCACCCAAACCCAACCCTATGGTACTTGTTTTGGGAATTAGAAGAACTTTCTTGAAGTATATTAAAGACATTTTTCTTTGTCCAGAGATAAACTAATTTAGGTCCTACATGGTACTACTCAAATGTCTTGTAAAAACAGAATTTTTCTGTATTACAGCGTAATAACTAATCTAAGTAGTGAAAAATAATGTAGTCCCTCTTCTTTTTTTCATTGTGGGATGTAGTCTTTGCCCTCTGTCTGTCTGTCTGGATGTTTCTGCTGGTTAATATATATGGAAACAAGAACCACTCCTCTCATCTTTGAGACCTTTCTCTTAGAAAAGTGCGGTCCTAGTGTCCCGCAGTAAAGGAGCTTAATTGTTCTCTTCACATGTGCACTAGAGATACTTCACAGATAGTCTTCAGTTTCTGTATTTCAGATGAGATAGACAGAAGAGATAAAGCAATTCTGTACTGAAATTTACAGCACAGTTCTCCCCATCAGTATTTAGCACCAGAGGTGAGAAGAAGCCCACACCTAGCAAAAGATTGCTCTGGCTGCAATAGCATTCACTTGTTCATTCATGTTGCTCCTTGTATAGAAAGATCATTCAGGACAGAAAAAACTGATTTATAAGACAAAATAAACGCATTTACCTAGCAACTAACTGGATTTATTCCAGTACTTGCTGAACCCCCCATGGAGCAATTCTTATTGATTTGTCATGGAACCCTTTCAGAAGCCTTTTCCCCTTTTCCAGCTAGAGAGGTGCTGTCTGTGAGACTGAAACTGGTGAACCATATCGTGCTCTGTTCCTGGAAACCTTTCTGCTCCTGAGATCAAAAGAAAAAATAAAGTGTTTTATTATTTTCATGTCTTTTTCATATACCGGTATCTCTTAGCTCAAATAATTTAGATGCTTCTCAAGTGAAGTAGGCAGAGTCTTCAGAATGGGAGAAGTTGTTTACTTGTGTGTGCAGGTTTGCTACCAGGCAGTATTCCAAAAAGGAGCCTTGCTAATTATGGGCTGAGATAAGGTCTACATAGTCTGGCTAAGTTAATCATAAACTGGGCTCTACTGGATTTCTGCCTTTCACAACACCATTAAAAAAACCGAAACAACCGAAAACCAACAAAAACATCCCAATCTCTTCTGTAATTTGGAACAAAGTTACAACGGGAAAGGATGAAAGGTCCTTGTGGTGACAATGGCTGTACAACCAAGCAGTTCTGTGCATGCAGAGCTGCGGTCAGGTTTTGCCTAGTGATCTCAGAAGGCTGTCTTGTGATGGCCTGATAGTATTAATTTTTGCCCTGAGACCATTTAGATGTCCATACAGATAAGTAAACAGATTCCAGGAAGGCAATCACTCCTCCCCCACCAAAGTAGTATTTGGAGAGTTATTCAACCATGAATGGGAAAAACACACTGAGAGCATTGCTAAAAGAATATTGAATGGTCTAATTGAGAGGCAAGGAGTGAGCGGTAAAGCTGATGTAACAGAAATTATGGGAATAGACATGTCTGAAAATACTTGATATTTATGGTGTTCACACTTTTTTTTTTTTAATACTCTAGAGCATTGTGATCTACATTCAAACAGCCTGGTAGGTTTAAATTTTAAATGAAGCTGGCTTAGAATTATGAATAAGGCCATTAAGTATTGCCTTAATAACCTTTTATTGCAGGGAACAACTTTTATAATTGCATCAGAGAAAAGAACTTCAAGCATTTGCATTTAAGTAATTGATGGGCAATTTGCAATGTTTGTTTTCTATTTTCTGGGGAGAAATGAAAGGGCTCTAATTCTGTTGTTGACATTTGTTTTTCTCTAATGAGATTTTCAGAATCCAGTCTCATTGATCAGGTGTGCAGAGCTTATAAAAGTAGCCAGCTGGTTTGAACCTTGGAAGACCACAGAAATTCATGGGGTAAGAAGTGTGGGTTTAGTTTGGGCAAAGTAGTCTGTGCACACTTACTGCTGCTCTGTAGGGTTGTCAGCTCCTCCGGTATTACTGGAGTTGCATCTTGCACTTGATTCTCGGGTTGTAATAACCCAGCCACCAACCCTGAATACCAGATATTTCCAGGGGTTTAGGAAATGAGAAATAG
This sequence comes from Campylorhamphus procurvoides, assembly GCA_013396655.1. Lineage (NCBI taxonomy): Eukaryota > Metazoa > Chordata > Aves > Passeriformes > Dendrocolaptidae > Campylorhamphus > Campylorhamphus procurvoides. Next base: position 1,755,886 of record WBMV01007406.1, read on the forward strand.
AACTGAGAAACAGTTCTTTAGGAAAATGTGTGGCAATATCTGCCTTTACATGGGGAAATACACCCTCCCACTGATAAGTGTGACTGCTGAATCACAGCAAGGACTACACTAAATAGGAAGGTTAGATTGATTGGCATCATCCTAGTGCTGTAAAGTGGCATTCAAATGTAGGAACACAGACTAAAAGATTGCAGTGAATCAGAACTCCACCTGACATTGGTTAAGCGAGAAGTTTGGCTTGATACTTACAATGCTGGCTCTAAAAATATCTTGATGGATTTCTTTTTCCGCTCCAGATTCCTTCAGGTCAAGGCTAACTTGTGTTTTGCTGGTGCTGTCCATGCGGTCTTTGTTTGTGGATAAATATTGTGAGTGTTCTTAGCCAGGCAGTTTTCACAAGCACTAAACAGTTTTTAATGTTTTAATTGATTTTTGGCCAAAGAAAGAGAAGAGTGGAAAAGAAATTAGAAGCATGACACAGTGCAAGACAGAAGTACCAGTATTCAGATTCCCCTAATTCAGATTAATTTCTTAGAATAAAATACTCTGGTCAAAGAGGACCTGGAAGTAGTCCAATGTGGAAGTAACCGAAGACGAAGAACACCTAATGAAAGACATCTACAGTTATAGAAATGTTATTTGGTAAGGCAAAACCAGAAATTTCAGATTCCTCTGAAATGCACCAAGTTGGGAGCTTACGTTTATTAATAATACACCGTGTTTTCTAAAGGAGCTCAGAACTGAGTTAACTGTGATCTGTGACTTCTTGTTGATATATCTGAAGAACTAAATGTTTTAACTATGACACCAATTTTTGAAGGTGCTTCAGGAGAGATCTGGGATACTATGGATCTACATCTTCTGTGTCTGTACCAGGCAAATCACTAGGAACCACCCTAAGGAAAGCTTTTAATGTATGCATGGGTAAATATGATATATAGGGGATGAGCAAACAGTGCTAAAACTTATTCCTCAGAAACGCATCAGAGCTTTTTTCTGAAGAATGCAATAGGGATATTGACATAGGAGATACAGCTGCTCAGCCAACAAAAGGCATGCAACAAGGCTTTAAACCAGGCTGCTGTGGACATTCATCTTTGAGATATACAACTAGCTAGATGAAGAGGGAAGAGAAGTTAGGAGTCTTAGATAGTTTTCACATTGAACCCCAGCCAGCAGAAGTTAATATAGCTTTATATTGGGGGAGGGGAGGGTGGAGTGGGATTCAAGGTCACTCAGGAGTCTGAGCAGGCAAAGTGATCAAACTAGCAGTAAGATATTCAGGACAGTAAAGATACGGGCTCAATGTGAAGGATCTCCTAATACTGTGTGATAAAACAGCAAGTGAAAATCGACATAGATAAATATAAAGGGAGGGTAAAATTTGCTTCTAAACTGACAGTGTTGGAACATGAGTTGCCCTTTTTTTCATGTAGAGATGAGACATTAGGGTTAATACATACATTGCTAAGAAACTTTGGAAGGGGGAACAAAACAGATTAGGGGTTTTTTGGCTATTGTGTTGTTGCATACTCCTGTTGTGCTCTACCAGCCCTGCTCCAGCTCCCAGGAAAGGTATAATAGAACTGGGAAAGACAGAGAAGAAATAGTGAAGGGCTGAAAGCAAACAAGGAATTACTAAATATCCAATATTTCCGCCTAGAAGTTAAGTGACCAAGGGATGGTCTCTCAGATATCTACAATACTGCTAGCAGGTATGAAGAAGGTGGCTGAGGGCAAACTGATTGTTGTATCTTGCTGCACAAGAACTAGGAGTCCCCAAACTAAATTTGTACTCAGCATATTCCAAACAAGCAAAACAGATAACTTTTAGGAAACATGCAAATAAGCTAGGAAACTTCTTACATAGGAATTTGTGGAAGTCAGAGGTTTATATTTGTTCAAAAGGCAACTGAACAAATTCTTGAAAAAAAAGATATGCAAAGGTGCCAGCTTTGACCCCAGAGACCCTTGAGTGGGGGACTGGGATATGTACCAAGGAAGGACCTAGATACAAATACAGCTGTGCCTGGGGTCTCTCATCATTGTGAGCCACTGATGGAGAATATGAACCTGTGAGCTCCACAAGTGTGACTGTTCTGCTTCTATATGAGCACTCTTTCAGTCATCAGAAAATGAAAAATGCAAAGGAAATTGAATGTATTTTGCCTCTGGTTCTCAGTGGAGATTACACCTGGTGAAAAACAAACTTTGGACACAAGAGTTCATGACTTGCTGGGACTGGAGTCACCCCAACAGACATTATATAGTGTACTGTCCAAACCATAATTTCCCTATGACTGCCTTGGCATTCCATTTGGCAAACACTGTGTAGCATGTCTCTGGAACTGGAATTTTGATATATTCATTTTTAATGTTGGCCAGTTTTCACAGGCTGAGCCTGAGAAAGCCCAGAGCTTTTGTTTTTCTCCCTGCTAGAGCTAAGAGGTCATAGCGTACAAATTAGCTGATAAGTAGCTTCTGGGAAAGTGTACAAGAAGATGTAAAGCTGAGTAATAATACAGTGTTATACAGGGTTTCCCTCCCCCTCCCACCTCACCCCTCCTCCCGTGGTGATTTGCCTTTTTATACCTTCAAGTGTGGAAGAACAAAATATTCAGCGGTGCTTTAAAAAGGTAACCTCAGACCTGTGTTCTATACTAAACCAATTTTGAGCTACAGCAACCAATACTCAAGCTAGACTAAAAATTTACACAGCACCATACCACACTTCAGAGTGCTTCCTGTGGAGGTAACTATTTCCAAGTTTCAGTCCTAAATGTGCATTTCCTTTTCAGCAGACGCTATCTGAGGGCAGCATCGTGAAGTTCAGTCTGCACTGACTGTAACCCGTGCTTTCCAGACTCCCAGTGCACACAAGGTACCCCCAGTGGAACTCTACACCCATACTACTTATACATAAATCAGCCCATTTAAAGTTTTCTTGGGCATCTCTGTTTCTTGGAAACCTTAAATATAGGCTGGGGAAAAAAACCTGAAAAAAGCACCCCCATAACTGTAAGTATCCTGAGGTAAACAGCAGGCTTTCTCCTTTAGTGTCCTCATGTACAGCCAAGGTTTGCTGCAGGAATTGTACCCTGGGATTAAAATCCTGGTTCATGGGTATGGCCACAGTTTTTAGTGGCTGTGACAGGTGGATCAGACCATTGCTGAAGAGGAAAATAAGGATTCTTGGTACTGCATAGCAGGACTGAAGATCTAGAGGGTGTTGGACTAACAAAAGAGAGGAGTCCTAATTAGGTGTTAAGTGCAGCTTTCCTTGTAAAAGCAAAAAGATTTTCACTGCAAATGTTTTCATAACTTCCAACAATCCAGGAAGACTGGAGAAAACAACCGAATGGGGATTTTGAATCTTGATACAGAGCTGTCATCTGCAAATGATAGTCACAGGCTGTGCTGGAACAGCAACTTGTGTAACAGATCTACTTTTGATGTATTTTTGCATTTTTTCCTTTGCTGCTTTCTTCTTTTCCATGTTTTATATGAGATGATTCTTGCCCCAGGATGCCTGCTAAGATTGTATATATATCTCATTCATTTATAAAGAAGCATAAGGGAAGATTTTTTGCTTAGTTGTTTTTTCTTTTCTCTCTCCCCCATTTTTATATAAAAATAAACTGTGGCACAAAGGCTGATGCACTTGCACAGAATAAGAAATAGGAACAGGTCCAGTTTTTCTCATTTCCCCCTACTGTGGCATCTTATCTACTGATTTGCATTAACTCTCATTCAATAAACAGCATAGCTAATGCCAGGTTTGGCTCTGTCCATCAAGACTTACCATGGACTGCTGCACTTCTCATACCTGCTGGTCACTTCATTCAAAGCTCTCACCCAACTATCATTTCCTAGAGGTCAGTTCTTGCACTTGCCACGCAAAGGCTGATGCATGTTGTATTTGTTATTTACTTTCACAGTTGAATATTCTTCATTTTGGCAAGTTATTACAGTCACTTTCTGGATACCTCTTCAAGTAGAGTCTTCTTCATTGTCACTGCCACCATCAGGACCAGCACAGACATCTGGTAAGGACAAGGCAGGAGACACTGTGGGACTGTGTGTTTTCCTTAATGGTGCAGAAACATTTGTGGTATTTTTTTGTCCCGTGCTTGAAAATTCGTATCAAGTGATCTCTTTGGAGTAACAGTAAATAGTCACTTAGGGCAATTGTTCAGAGGGCTGGTTTGGTGTGCAGTGTGCATTACTGAAAATCTTGTCTGATGCCTCTCGTCCACTTATTTGCCTACTCATTTTAGTAATAAATAGACCACAAACTGAGCACAGAAATATTTTCCTGTTCTTTGACTCCCCTCTGTTCATAGCAGTGCTACTCTACAAGCCTCATTGTATACCCTCTCATGCCTGCAGAAGGCTTTATTCAATAAAATATATTCAAGCTTAAACTAAAAGTCAGTGCATCAAGGATCTTAAAAAAAATTATTAGGAATATTAATGGAAGCAAATTTCTTCCACTACTTACCATCACTTCCCACGCTCTAAAATCACGTCTTAAGAACATACCACTGATGCTGCTCTTTTTTTCAGTTCCACATTGGCAGATGTCACTGGAATAAATGTCTTGACAAGCAGTTGTTATAACTTTTTTTTCCTCCTCCTTTAGATAGTAACTGACTACAGAAATGCCAGTTTTCCCACACACTGTGTCATATGTTTAGAATGCATTATGTATTAAATTACTTTGAAATAGTTGGTAAACGAGCTGGCATCTCTCTGATAACTCCTGAGGAAGCCAAGCATAATATGCATGAACTTTTAAACTATCTATAAGCAGTTCTGTTCAGTTTTCAAGGATGAAAGCTCAGCCATATTTTACTTCCAATGCATTTTTGTTTAAAATTCATATTTAAATGTGAATGTAGTAATACATAGGAACAAAATAAAATTAGTGTATATTGTTTAAAAAAATTCGAATAGTTTCAATTTTTTTACTTTAAGTAAGACAAGGGAGCATAGAGGTAACAACAACAAATTTTGAAAGAATTTTAAGGTAGGATCTAGAGCTGTATAGTTTAAAAATTGTGTTCTCTGGAAAGTGAATGCAAACTCTAACTTTTAATGGCATGATGCCACTTTGCCTTTAAGCACTGCTTTTTCTATATCAGAGCCCAAAACACTTTGGTAAGAAAGAAGAAACCGAGAAACTGTCTCTGCAATCAGAGCTCTGCTCTCTAATCATGAATTGAATTGCCCCTGGGCTGATGGATAAAAGTTGATAAGGCTTTCTTGAATTTTAAAATTACACTACTTACTAAGTAAGTTGGTTTTTTATTAAAAATATACTTAAAAAAATACCTAGATGAATAGCTACAATAAAGCTCACAGTAAATTAAGGGAAATCCTTTTAACATGAAAGAAGATCCTAACATGATGGCATAAGCCAAAGGAAAACATGAGTAAGGGACCCGAAGCTTAGCCCTGCAGAAATGGTCCCCATTGATGTGAGAAGACTGGCTGTTGTGCTTATCCAAACAACTGGCAATAGAGACATTGCAGAATAAGTGGTTAGGAAACTACCCAGTAATGATGTCCCTCAGCATGTCTGCCACAATATGTCTTGAAACAGGCTGCAAATAGCAGTTTCTCTGATTATCATCGAGGTGAGCATTTGGGAGACACATTACCAAAGCTACCCCTTGAATAAACTGCAGATTAGTATGATTCAAGGGCAAGGGGAAGATTTGCAAGTAGAATTTCAAGGTAACCTCAAGAGGGACCTGGAAATTGAGAGGAAAAGAAATAACAGGCTTGAGAAGCTGAGAGTGCCTCTTGAGCTCATATCTTGATGGATCCCAGAAAATGACAAATACTCAGGTACAACTTGTCTGATAGATATACAGACATTGGTTAAGTTAAACATGTGCCTCACTTCTGTCTTTAAAAAAATCTTTGAACTGCCTTATTGCTTTTCGCTTCCACAAATAACCATAAAAGAGAATGGAAGCATTTATCCTGGCTTGTGCTAAGAGTGATTTTGATATATTAGTTAGCATCAAGTTATTTCATGGTTATCCTGGTAATCTTGAACCACACAAGGACCCTGGCACTTCAGTTCTTCTCCCCAAAGTAGGGAAACTGAAATGTGGCACGTTCACTGAAGTTGTTGCCAGACTGTTTGAAAATTGATTGCATGGAATTTTAGTATGTCTCCTCAAATGACAACATGAAATAAAGAGAATCTGCTGAACCCCAGGCAAACCTGTAAATAGCCTTTCCTTGACAAATTATAAGCACTATGCTGTAGATAGATGTTTAGAAAACTGTGTCTTTGAGAAAGTAGTAGTCTGCTACCTCAGCACTTGCTCTAAACCAAAATATTTGTTACCAAGACCTGATTATGGTAATTTAATTTCCTTTGTACACAGAATAAAACAGAGAAATGGCTTGCTAATGGATCTTGAACACAAAGACAAATCCCAGTCTAAATAACTAGTGTAATGTCTCAGTGTACTTAGAACTAACTCTGAAGATCTCACAGTCTCTGTGATGTGGTAGACAATCTGGAGGATGCTTCACAACAGGTCTGTCTGAGGAGTACTCAGTACTCCGACATCATTCAGTCTCCGTTTAAAGAAGAGAAGCAGCATTTCCCTCTGCAGCCCAGACCTTTGTCAGTCACTTGTGTTCTAGTCTTTTTCCTCTCCTTCTTTCCACTTCACTCTCTGACCCATAAAAGAAGTGCCCTGGCCCCTTTCCTTACTCATCATTGATTGCTGTCATAAAGCTCTAGGAGGGCCTGGCATCCTCAAGCATCATCCAGACTCTAGGTGGATGTTTATGTTATTTTCTTCCTTTATATTTTCTCCACAAACTGTTCAGCTGTATTGTTTGTTTGGATTTTGAAAACAGATGCTTTTACTTGCTTTTGTTTTCTTTATTGAAGCCTTGCTTGCCCTAGAGTGATTTTGAAGTAATCATCTCTTAAAATCCTCCTGGCAATCTTAAAAAATAAGTTACTGGCTGTTATTCAGGTTCACAAGCTTCACACTATACTCCACAGGTTATCGACATTCAAAGAGGCTCTGTCTCTGCCTGTCTGCGGAGAATAGTTTGAGAGCTGATTAAAACAGGTTTGGGAAGAAAAAATGTTTCCTGCTTACCATTGTCAGCCAGGAAAGTGCTCTTGCATGCAGCAAACAGGGAGGAGCACCCTTCATCTCCAAGGGCATTTTGAATTCCTCCTTAACAGATTGATTTCTCATCTGAAGGGAGCATCATGTGTGTTTTGAATAGAGGACAACAGTTCCTCAATACTCCTCAGAGAGTACTGGCTGTGATGTAATAGTGCAACAGTTCAATTATTTCAGTCCATATTTTCTCCATTTAGTCCGTTTAAACTAGAAAAAGAAAAGAAAGAGGAGGTTGTGATGGGAAGGCAGAAATGAGATAAATACAGCTTTAGGCTAGCTAATTTGGCATAGCTGGTAGTCTGACTGCACCAGCGTGGTACTGAATTAAAAGCATTTACCCCTGGCCTAAGGAGGGTTTTCAGTCTGTGCTGTGCTCAATATTCAGGCATTTTGCATTTAATGCCTGCCTGATCCAGCCAGTTTAGGCACATCTACTCAACCTGCACTTTAGCAACTCACATAGTCGTAGCATTCATGTAATGGGTAGCATTTTGAATATTCATTGGGAGTTAATTCTGCTTCCTGGAAATTAAATGGAGTGTGACTCTCAGCTCCAGTGACAGGCAGTCACTCACACAAACATCACCCTGCCCGCTCCTTGAATAATCAGTAAGATAGTATGGCTTGGAGTATTGTGTATGATGGTTTTAATATAATCTTGGGAGGGGGTGTGGCTTTTAAATTGGCACCAAAGTAAGCAAAAAGCTGTGGTAGGGTACTAAAAACTACATAAAAATACAGTTGGCTAGCTTAATTGTCACTCACAGTGAAATTACATGCCTTTGGTAGTATGATAGAGTTGAAATATTGCTACATTACTTGTGCTTATTACTGTGAATCAGCCTCCTGACTGGTCCATGGCATTTGGATAGGCACCAAGTTTATATTCAGAAACCATTGACTCTTACAGCTGCATATCCCATAATCAGACATTGAGGAAGGAGGGGCAGTCAATGCTCTCCCATACATTATTTTCAATCCCATAATTTAACTAACCATGGCTGGGAAGGGATGAGCACTAGAAAAATTACTTTCTAAGTATCAGTTGAGAAGCCTTGATCTTAGTGTTGCAAGTGGCTCTTTTCTGCTAAGTAATTAAATATAATATGCAAAAAGTAGGTATTACATAGCAGTTGACTAATCTCTAGTAAAGAGTAGAGGAACAATTTTACATTCCCAGATGCTGGAGTATTTGCTTTGGACCATTCCCCAAAGATGACTTTATGAAATGTAGCCACTGCTGGTAATGGGGATCTCCTAGTTTCCTTCCTCTGGTTCTTGAGAGGTGAGAGGAAAGAGATCCCAGGCCAGATGTTCATATGCTACAAAATGCCACTGCTCAGCTGGATCTCAACCGTGCTAGGCCAGTCTTTGCCACTAGACCAGGAAACTTAAATAAATTTTATAATTATTGCAAACATTAAAATAGGCTAGCTTTTCCTTTTGTTTACAGATGGATTTAATACTGAAGATAAAAATAATAAAAAAAAATCCTTAGAATAAATACAAGAAACCCCATGTCATGTTATACCCTTAAAAGTCCTTTTCATGAAGCAATAAATCATAATGCCATAAAGGCAGCATGTATGAAAATTTGCTGATTACTCAAGATCCTGATCTTTCAGATTAGTAAGAAATTTTAAAAGATTTGTAGATGTCTATATCTGAGCTACTCACCTTCAGCTGTCTTCATAGAGATATAGTTGAAAATGAAATAGATTCATGATGAATATGATTCATGTCATCTCAGAGTCGATTTTTAAATCTAGCTCAGACGAATTGTTCCTTCTAAGTACCTGTTTACCTCCGTCATATATCAAGGAGTTTTGACATCTACAGTATAATTATCTACATCTGACTTAAAGTCAATTGTGCCCCATCATCAGTGACTTCAAACTTTGGCCTGCAACTACAATAACAAAAATTATTTGGAATCAATAAGAGTGCAAATACCAAAACTACCTAAACCCTGGCCTAGGTTACAGGTTGGTTTCATAAGAGAAGACTATTTTGTATCTTCATGTGGCCTTCAGATAAGGTGGAGGTTATGGCTAGCAGGGCCTGATGGAAAGTAGATATTTATGTGGCAGTTTAGGGTTGGGATTGGTAGCCAGAGGGTAAGAGCTCATTCTTTTTTCAAGCTATGATAAGTATCTTGGGACTTGAACTATGGCCAGACATCATGTTAGGGAAATCGACAACAGGAACAGAAGACCAGTGTCTAAAGGCACAATAAAGAAGGCACTGTGGACTAAGATACGGGCTTGTGCCAGGAGGCAAGAGTATTTCATGCTTCTCTAAGGCAACATAAGGGTTTCAAAGATATAGTCAATTTTAAGGTTAGAAACAGCAGAGCCCGAAATACTAGTTTGACTGTTTGACTCCTTAGAGGTGCCATGCCTAGGAATCAAGCAGGTGTAGGCTTTGTAGCTTTATAATCCATATATATAACTATTCCAGCTGGACTTTGAATTTTGGAGTACCAGGCCCTTATGAGTTTGGCTTACTTTGAGACCACAAAGACTGTCTAGAACAAAGGGCTATGTAAGATCTTGGTGAGAATGGTCTTCACTTTACTTTGACCTCTTCCAGAAGGCTATACACACTTATATTAATGATGTATGTGTACATATACTTTATTAGTTTATTTTCAGTGTTTGGGTAGGGGGTTAATAATCTACCTTGTGCTAGGTCCTGAAGACTTCAGGCTTCATAGCTACAGTCTTCAAGGCTTGATCTCTTACCATTTGGACCATATCTAGAAGGGAAGAATAGCTTAGTTTCACTTTTTTTCCCTCCTTTGTTTTGTCTTGGTTTGTTTCTGTGGGTTTTTGAGGGGTTTTGTTGGGGTTTTTTTGTTTGTTTTTTTGGCTTGGGTTGTGGGTTTTTTTGGTGGGCTTTCCTTTGTTGTTTGCTTGTTTGCCTAACTTTATGGGTGAGAGCAAATTTAAAGTTTTTGTATGTCAAACTACATACATTTAAGTATATAGAACTAGTCTAAGCCAAAGTCTTGTCAATGAATTTTGTACAACATTCAAATTTAGAGTGAATAGTAGAGAGGAACTGTTTTGCCACCACTGTTGTGCAGTAACCATGCTCCTAATGCTGGCTGTACAGAAAACCACATCCCAGTAGCAGATGGATAAGGAGCATAAGGAGTTAGCTTCCTTTTGGTACCAATCCTCATCCGAATCTGATAGACCTGAAAAGATACAAGGCTTCCAGTCTCTGCACTCTGTAAACCCAACCTTAACTGTAAACATGACCACAATTCCTAGCCACAGGCTTAATAATAATAAACAACTGATCCAAACAAGAAGAAAGACCATACTTTGCTATTGGTAGTAGTCCAGCCCACAGCCATTTCAGTATCTGTGAATCAAACTAGCTCTTCAGTTAAATCTTGTCTTAATTATACAGCCCAGAGCTCTTTCTTCTCTTTAGTTCTCCCTTGAACTTAGAGTAACAAAATCATCCTCACACATGGCCCCATATCTCATCCTCAGCAGTGATCCTTGCATCACTAAATTGAGATCTTCAGCTCCTTTTCCACAGTTCTCATCCCTTCTCCAGTCTTAATCTTAGGTGTAAAAAAATTTTCAAGAGATGTAAGGATCATTTTAGCTACAGAGATGGACTTATGACTAGCCTTAAACCAGTTTCTTTTCATCATGAATTCCATCCCTCTCCTCTGCACATGACAGAACGGTGACAAAGCTGCTCCTGCACTCTCTAACTGTAGCCATAAGGAGTATTCTAATCTTTCTTCACAAGTGTTCTAGAAATCAGAAACTAAAGGAAAATACAAGCAGGACCCATCAAATATCCTAGCAGTTTAATACTTTGAGTTCAGTCTTACATCTAAGTCCATCCTGAACTTAGACTTGTCTAGGGCTGAGGAGACCTCTGTTACGGCAAGAATAATTTAATTTCAGCAATGATCCTCATTCCATCATAGAGTGTCTTCTATTTTACTTTAACCTTCAGTTGCCTGCACTTTGCAATCCTCTCTCCAATACCAGTTCTAGCTGTAAACCTAGTAATAGTCCAGAAATGTCCACCTGGACAAGAAAAAAAAAATACAATTCACTGTCCTTTGCTTGACCACATTTGCTTTCCATATCAGTCAACCATGCAGAATTGAGCCTTGCCTCCACTACTGCATAAGTTCATGCCTTATCTCTGTTCTTGCTCATTCTTTTCCTGCTCTACAAGTGACACCATGGTTGCTGCCTCACCTTTGAGTTTTGTCTTTGGCCATGTATGCTGTGTTGGAGAAGGGTGGGCTTAATCTTATAAACACAGCAGCTGTTCCAGGAAAACACCCAAGATGAACTACTTGTAGACCCCTTGGACATGATTTTCCTTTAGGAAGAAGACAAAGACAGTGAGTTCCTGGTAGCCTTTGTGTTAAAGATCTCTGAAGCTGTTATTCAAACTCTCTACTTCTGGGTAATGAGAGTGGAAAATGAGTAAGAACTCACCCAGGCATTTTCTTTCCTTTAATTCTGGGGAAATACCAATGCTTTTCATGTAGTCCAGCTGGTTCTTGGCTGGGGGCAAGCAGAGCTACATCAGCCTTCACCTGTGCTGCAGCCTCTGTGGCTCATCAGCTGGGCCAGTGAGACAAGCAAAGAGCTGCCAGCTCTCTGGGGAGGGGGCAAGTGAACTCCTGCAGCGGAGGAATAGCTGTTGCAGTCTACCATCACACTTCAAAATGCAAATACAGTGTCACACAGTCACCAGCCAGCTAGGGGGGAACATTATTATCAACAACTATGGGATATATTAGATTAACTTTGTATCTGTTACAAATGAGCAAAACTGCAGTCGAAAGAGCGGATCAGATTTTTGTGTCATCACAGAATAACCCAAGTTCTTGCGCTGTTTCTCAAACTCTGGCAATGCTCCTTGATGTTGGATGCTGATAATCTCTCTCTAGTTTTCTTCCCTGCTTGTCTTTTCACATCAGTTTCTCTTTACAAGCTCCTAAGTACTATCAAAACAGTTTTTTACACTCAGTCAGAGGTTTTATCACATCTACTATGGATATCTTACTGTGAGTTGTTATTTCTTGTAACTTGCTACAGTCTCCAAACTGCCTCTATCCAGTTTATGTTCTTACTGAGCTAGATTAAATACAAGTAAGACCTTTTCTCCTACAAGGTCATCTTTTTCTCATGTCCTTGCACAGCAGCTTATCTAGCTAGGTTGTTTTGGGACCCACAATACCATGTGAATAACAATGCCTCCCATTGCAGCTTGTGACCTGCTTAGGAATCTCCAAGAACAGTCTGTCCTGCAGACCTTGGTACATTAGCAAGACAGAATTACAGACTCATATGTCCCTCTAAGGGTGAGAGTACACTTAGAGTGGGCCTTTCAGGTTTGTTTTGACTGAAAAGAGTCTATTTACATGCACCAAAGCTGTATATGCTACAGCCCAGTGTAGAGTAAGTGGGAATGATTAGTGGATTAACTTTAAAAGCATGTTGTAGGTCTGATTAAAAAAGCTGTTGTAGGCTTACACAGTAATATCCTTAGACCTACTCCAGTAAGCCCTACTTGGATCAACACATATATAAGTCATTCTCTGCCCTGATAATGCTGCTGCTTTAGGGCCACAGGCAATACAGGCACCTCCTCCATCTTTCACACTCTAAATTTTTGAACCTTCCCTAATTCATTAGCAAGAGGGGAACCCTCTCATCCCTCCTTGAAAAGCAGCATATTTTGTTTGCTTCTTGTCCTTACTGTGTCTGAGCCTGCTGCCCAGCCCCTGTTACCTCCTGCCAGGCCATAGGCAAATGAGGCCTGAGTTAAGCTTTAGACCTCAGACACAGATCTTACAATTTTCAGATCCTCCTGCAAAGTTTGGACCTTACTGGCAGTAACTCCTAAGCCCTTCTCAACCTAAAAGCTAAAGTTAAACCTTCCACTCCATACGCTATTCATATCACTTTCGCCTTACCACAAATCAAACTCCTTACTCTGATTTCCTAATCTTAACCTAGCCCTAATCCCAGTGCAAGCAGTAAACCTATTACCCCAGCATGATCTTGTGCTGGCTTTATGCCAAATGACTATGAATTTTTGGAGCCTGATGCTTAATGTTGTTTTGTTGTTTGTTTGTTTGTTTTAATTGAACTGTAGGTCATTATAGTCAGTGTTTTCTGTTCTCATTTGTTGTCAATTGTTTTGTTGATGCTAATGAGCAAATAAAAAGCACATGTAGCCTGGCTTCGCAGTCAGTTTATGGTGATGGCAGGGACTAAGTGTGTGGGTTGTTTCATCATTCAAGGCTAATAGAATTAGAATTTGGAAGTGGAACTAGGTGTCAAGCTAGGGCAGAAAGGTTTGTCTTTAACACTGGTTGTATCTGTGTCTCTGGGCAGTGAAGAGAGTATTGGGTAATTTGGATTTGGTGTTAGGCTGTTATGTGCTAAAGAAATTGTTTTGCTACTGGATCCCACAGAGCCCACAGAAGTAGTCCAGAAAGGGCTCTCCCTTCAAGGATACTTTCCACACCAGCACCTAGGGCTCTTCTGGGAGTGATGAAGGGGATTTTGTGTTTCCTTCCCTTGGTCTAACTTGGGGTGGGGCAGTTCGGTGGGGGACCCCCTGCACCAGGGCACTGAGGTGGGTCATTGGAACCTAGGGCAGTGAACAGCTTATGGATAGAGAAAGTCCTGCTGCAGTGTCTTTATTACAAAATATTGTTGGGGAGCAGATGAGGTGCACACCTCCTTCAACAGACATGGTAATCAAGAGTAATCAAGACTTTAACTTAGAATTAATATTTATGCTATGGTAGAGTCACTAGCACAATGCAGGCTCTAAGAGTCTTATTCCCACAAGGGTTAGAGAGAGTTAAGGTACAAGTGCCTCCTTCATCATCCCTGTTAATTTAAGTGAGCAGCTGAAACTTGCATACCTTGCCAGCAGACCTGAGCCAGCATAACAGGTTCTACTTAGGGTTGCCATAGCATCTTGTTTAACCTGAAAAAAACAACAGAACCTGAAATTTTCTTGATGTGGCAAGAGGCTAATTTTTATGAGCCAAAGGGCCTGCAGACAAACAGAGGTTCCATGATGAAGATAAGGAGGTATTTGCAACGATGGAGGTCCTGAGGTCCTTAAAAATGCTGGGAGTTATATAAGAAAAAAATTATACAAACATATTAACATGATACATTTAAAAACTGAATGTAAGTCTTGTTGAAACAGGTCATATTGACAAGCCTACAAAATGAATTCACTGGTTATATAGGGCTAGCAGCAATTTATTTACCACAATTTACAACATGGGCCTGTGTGAAGTCTAAATTCATTATGGTGGGTTTAAAGGGAGACTGCATATACATCTCACAAGTAGTTGGATTTTTCTGAGTGATGATGAAATTGAGGATTTAAAGGGCAACTTCCCTTCACCTTTTTTTTAAAATATATTTGTATTTCCAAATCTCTCAGGTGCTGATGGAGAGAGGGTAGAAGGACTGTGCTGTGTGGCCTGTTTTCAGCCTTGTGTGGGTATGTGGCTGTGTCCCAGCCTGAGACATTACATACAGTGTCTAATCCTCTAAACCATAAAATCTCACGTGAATAGTGCCATTGATGAAGTCTGCAGGTAAGGGCTGCTCATGTGAATGACTGCTTGAAGGATCCAGCCCTCTAATTTCAGTCTGTAGAAGAATTTCCTAGCTGTGTTTTGTGTAAAAACACCTAAAAATCAGATCCTAATAACATTCCTGGCAGGCTTTCTGCTGTGGTGTAGAAGGTATTGCTAATATTTAGCTGAGTGCTATGATGGCGAAAAATGATGAAGGGATTAAGGCCCTGGCCAGCCTCTCAGCAGAGCCAATCGATTGCAACGGGAGCAGATGCTACTCCCAAATGCTGGTGAGCCTGAACCCCGGGACCTGGGATAGAAAACAGAGACAATCCTGGAAAACGCTGAAACACAACGAAACCAAGACCTTCCAGTCTTAGTTTGATGCCCAAAGAAGAAGGTGGAAGGCAGGGAAGAGGGAAAAACTCTATTTAATGAACTGGCGTTAATGGTGTGAGTCATTCCTCCAATGTCTGCAAAGAAGCAGTTAATTTATCTGCCAGGAATAAGTTAACACTGTAACTGCTTTGCCAGTCTAATTACCTTACAAGCTCAAAGGAAATGAGGTTGTTGTTCCTTAATAGCTTTTCCTACAATGAACTGCTTCAAACATTTGCACTAAAAATAGTGGAGATGAGGAAGTGTATGTGGAGTGAGACTGGTGTCTTGCTCTAATAGCAAGGTTTGTTCATCCTTACAGAAACTGAAGGGAGGAAAGTTTTATGCCCTAAGGTCACAGATACATTAGATATATGTGGCACACAACTGCCTCGCAGAAAGATGCTTGGGGAGACAGTCTTCTTTCTCGCCAAGGCTGCTCCATTGCATACAAAGATGATTTCATTCTCCTAAATATTTTAGGTGAATATGTACTATTGATCATTCCAGCCAAACAGTTTGGGGTTGGTTTTGTGTGGGGTTTTTTGGTTTTTTTTCCCCTTGCCATTCAATATCCTCTCTCAGGCAAGGCATAAGAGGAGAGGTAATTCACTTCACATAATTGTTTGACCTCATATTCCAATACAATACTGCATTTTTTGTCAGTAAACACTTTTTCTAGTGCACCTAAGGTAAGGAACATTAAAAACAATATATTCCTGGGAAAGTTAATTGGAAGGGTTCAGAGAACCAAAACTCTAATCCTGTGTCTAGTTGCTCTTTGAAAGTTTCAAATGATGCCACAAGATTGGTTGTGGACACTAGCTATGAAATGTATCCCTGGCTATAGCATGTGCAACTTCATGTGAGGGAAGCTGACAGGTAGTCATTTATCACATGATAAGCTTATTCCTACATGTTTCTCTAGGCAGAATCAAACCCTTTAGTATGATTATAAAGACCTCAGTAGGCAAATTGTGAGATTTAAAACTTTAGGCTGAAAGTCTCACAGGATTCAAATGTCAAAGTACTAAAATGTTGCACTATAGGTAAAGGAGAGATGAGTTTCTTTGAAGGCAGTAGTTGAAGCAGAAAGAATCAAGAAACTCACACTGGGAATATTTGTACCTGGAACTTCCCACTCAAAACCAGTATTTACTGTGAACAGGCTTTCAGAGGCTGTCTAGTGTGACAGTTGCTTGAATTAAGTGCCAATTATTCATTACTTAGTCACCGAAATGTCTGACAGTGCATCAGTTTTTTAGCAATTGTACAGCTGGTTAGGAAAAAAATAATCAATACAACACCTACTCAGCAGAATTTATTGATTTTTCTCAAAACTAAAATGTTATGCGGAGATGGTTCTGATTCAGTGGAAACCACAAATAGATATTCTCTCCCAGGACCATTGCACTTAATGAAAGGGGTTGTTGCAGCTCTTCTGCCATAGGCTGCCACCCCAGCTGAGCTCCTGGCTGAGCACTCCCTGAGGCCCATCCTGCAAAATTAATCCCGACAAATCATAGGGGTCGATGGGGGAAAATGGGCTTGGTTGTTTTTTAAGAAAAATTGGGGAGTGCTTGTGTAAGAAAATCCTGGAAAATAGCAACCTCTTCCACCTATATGGCTGGATTTAGAGAGAACACCCAGATGCTGTTTCCTTGGTTTCTCTGTCAGATAGTATGACTTGGGGGTTTCCAAGACCCACAGCTCTGGGGCACTTGACCAAGTAGAGGCTCTTTGAAGGTATTTGGTGGTGATACTGTTTCTTATACTGACGGTTTTGAATTCTTCTGCGGGCAAAACCGTTCCAAAAGACTGAAGTATTCTGCACAGAGGAGTTTGATCTCTCAGGATGGCTCTGGCTGTTTCAAAATTAAAATTACATTTAGATTGAAAGTGCATGAAAAGGCAGACTCAAAATGTGCTGGAGACTGCACTATAAAGGTGGTTCCTGTGCAAAATAGGCAATTCTATTTAGCTGATGTGGGGTTGTAGGAAACTGAAAGGGTTGTGGAATTAATTTGGAAATTCTCTTCAGGGAGAAATAATTTCAGGAGGCTTTTGAAAATCTTATGGACTTTTACAATAGCCTCTGTCACCCTTCTTCCCCTGTTATGTCTCTGAAGTAGAAAGAGCAGGGTAGAAGTATGCAGTAATCTTCTCAAAACCTTCATGAAGAATGTACTTTGGGGCAAAGAATTGAACGGAAGCAATAGAAAACTAGTTTGCCACAAAACACAGTTATGGCATTTCTCTGAATTGCCTTCTTACTGAAGAGTGTTTGAAATACAGAGCCTTCCTGTGTTATGGGTCTCTACATTGTGGTTATATGGGATGGAGATGCTGATCAGGAAAGCTGCCCACTTTTTTGTATCTTTGTGAAGTATATGGTTTCTATATGAAGATAGGTAAATCTTAAACTTTTGCCCAGAAAGCAATAAGACCAGCAGAAGATGATTTTATCCTCAAATCTATTATTGAGAAGATCAGATATTCAAATTTTGAAATCTGGCAAATTTATGTGTTTTGGGGTGAAATTACTGGGACCTTGTAAAGAATTGCAGAAAGAACTGTGCTTTCAATCTGTATTTAAATCCATTAAATGCTGTTACCTAAGAAAACACTTTAGTCTTCTAATTCTATATTTTCAGTAAAATGCAGTCCTGTGTTTTCCTTTGATTAATTTCTCCTTCCAATTTTTTATTTACATGCCTATTAATTAGGTTTTTACGTACTATCTGAAAAAAAACACATTTGTTGTGGATTTTCTATTTAAGAACCAACATTGCCTGAGAAAGCAGGGGTAGTTAGAATTTGTTGTTAGAATTCCAACAACAATGTTCTTGTGCACTGGGTTTGTTTCCTGGCAAATCCTGCATTGGTTGGATACAACCTTAAGTATCACCTGTTGGTTTTGAATGTGCTGGAGATTTTTATAATCATCCTTATATTGTGGAAGAGAGGAAGAAGAAGACTGAGGGCTAGAGAATTAAATTATAACTGAGTATGATTGATTGTATCTGTATTTTTTCCACTTTGTTTATCATGCATTTTTCTCTCAGAATAGTTTGTCTTACGTGCCAAGATGTCAGGAAAGTGTTCAGTACTATGAGTCTTAAGTTAGAAAAGCAGATGACTAAGTAATATCAAATCTGTCTTAACTTTTTATATATGTTCTCACTTACTGAGTATTTCCATACAAAGATCTTTTCGTATCTCGCAGATACATTGGTGTGTTATACTTTTAACCCCATTATCTGTCTCATGCACAAACATTTTGAAGATTGCAGTGCCATTATTAGGCCATTCTACTCACCTGTTGAGTTGGGGTTTTGTGTATATTCAATACCTTATAT
Organism: Campylorhamphus procurvoides; assembly: GCA_013396655.1. Taxonomy (NCBI): domain Eukaryota; kingdom Metazoa; phylum Chordata; class Aves; order Passeriformes; family Dendrocolaptidae; genus Campylorhamphus; species Campylorhamphus procurvoides. The sequence goes on from WBMV01007406.1 coordinate 1,774,401, forward strand.
CTCAAAAGACAGGAACACTTACAGATTCCAGAGAGCAAAAGCAGAGCCACTGAATTGACTGTTTAGTGTTACTGAAACCCAGGGTTTCTGGGTTGAAGGTGTTGCCTGCAAATGCAAGGAAGAATGAAGATATGTCTGCATACATGTGTGTTTGTTTTTTGGTTTTTCTTTGGTTGATTTTAATTACTAGAATCTGAAGATCTCTGGGTAGATATACTGTGTTTATAAAGAGTTATATTTATGGGATGAATTGGTAAATTTTGAATGCTAGGAAAAATATCATTTCCTCAGCTGCAGCCTTACATAAATTAAAATGAATATATAGGCTGGAATGAGAGCAGAGATTGGCAAGTGGGTCTATAAGTAGCCATGACACAGAAGCAAAAAGCCCAGGATGAGTTTCTGTGACTCCTTTTTGATGACCTTCAAGGGTTATCACAGTTGCATGCTGGCAGAATTCTGTGACCAAGAGACAGTTGCCACTAAACAAGGACAAGGAAGCTCTGGAGAACCTAATCCAGATGTTGTGGTGGGAGCTGAGTGAGGTCCTCCCATCATTCTTGGAAGAGAAGGTTGTCCTCCAGGTGACAGCAAGGGGTCTCCATGGGGTACTCTGCACTATGTCTCTCCCATCAGGAGATACTGCATGGGGACACCATTGTTTCCAGTCTAACACAAGGGCCAAGATGTGTATCAACTGACCAGATCTCTTGGAGAATGAGGGGAGTGAAACAAAATGGAATCAAACTAGTAAAGTTGATCAAAACTCAGTAATACATTACTACTGGCTACAGTACTGGCATTGCAGCTGGCACTCTGGTTTTAACAAGCATGCTGTCCAGAAACTTTTATTGCCTTGTGGAGACATGAGTTGTTATATTAGAGTTCTTCATCTTAGAAGGTGGTCATAAGAAAGTTTAGTGTTGAAACTAGAAGAATTATACAAGGAATAAAATGCATAAGGTCATTGAAAATGCTTACACAAGCATGAGTGGTTATTCAGCTATAAAAGCCTTTAACTTAGTTAAATATCTGCTGTTTAGGAAAGGCTGGAATTCATGTAAAGGTTGCTCTGGGATTTAAAATCTATTAAAGAGACTTGTGACTAATTACTTACGGTAAATGTTACTGACATTGACTCATAAGGTCTGATGTACCTTGGCTTAATATTCCAAGGAACAGATCTTAAAATCCAGATTCTTCTACTTTTAAATGTCCCTAATTGTCTGATAAATGATGCCTTAAATTAAGACTTTGTGGTACTAAGGTAATCAAATACATACTTTAGAATATGCATGATGCTTATTATAAAAGTTCAGCTGTTTTTTCCAGAAAAGCACTAAAGAAATAATTAAAAAATGTTCAAATTTATTGATGCATTTTGGAAGACAGAAGTAATCTGGAGTCTCACTTTCTCATAACCTCTGAAAAACGGATTATTTTTTCTTCTTTTGTCTTATTCTTTCTTCATGTAGCATCATTCCTTCTTTGCTCACATAAACAGTGCTGCTGTGCAAAGACAGATGCAGTGTATTTGTGTGTCTTCAGCTTGGGACATGGACAGCAGTCGTTGCAGTGGATGGAGAAAGCAGAACAGGAGAACAGGAAGGGCTCAGGAATACCCTGGGACGGAGGACTGTCAGGTTTTGTGAGTATGTGGCACTTTCTCTGTGACAGAGAGAGAACTATTTTGTAGTGTGAGTTAAGGTTTTAGGATCTATCTTCAGTGGGATCTGTTTTCTCTGTAGGCACTTGTCTTTAGCATGAGGAGCCCTAGTCCTTGGATAAAACCAAGAAAATCTGTCTTCTAAAGAAAAGGCTGTTAAACCATAGCTGAGGATGACAGACTTTACCCATAAAAACACTGTATTGCACTATGCATTAAGTGCAGTACCTGTACCCCAGGTGAAGAAATCTGTGAGGAGGAGAGCTTCTGAAAAGTTAATGGTAGTGACTGTGTAAGTATAATATGCTTTATTGTGAAAATCAGTTTGACATTTCATGAATTGTGTTGTGGTAGAGTGTGATGGAAGGCCATTTCACTCAGGCATGGCATGGAAATTTCTGTGCAGAAGTCACAACAAAGCCCTCTGGATATGTTCATCTTGCAGCCTATAAATAGGTGACACCACCACCCCATAAAGTTACTACGTTACTAGCACTTTCTGAGCAGGCAGAGAAGTAGTAAAATGAGGATTTCATTACTTGGTTGTGGAGCTGGCAAGAAAAAATATTGCTTTCAGAGCTGCAGAGGAGAACCAGCAAGAGTTCAGAAAAGACACGAGAAGGAGAATGCCTTCAGAAGACCTGGAGTGGAGGCTCCATGGATGTTGTCCAAAGGCTTGTGGTTGAAGGCTGAAGAGTCCAGCTGAGTGAACTACAGATAAGGATTTTATTCCTCTAGAAAGACTGTCTGACTTCCTCTCACAGACAATGCCAAAAGGCCAGGTGCCCACTACTTATTGAGACACCAAGTCTTTTGAATTTGATCAAATAAGAGTTTACATTGCAAAGGATCTGAAACATTGATTCCACATTGAAATATGCTTCACATTCACTTTCATTTCTAATATAGCTATAGCCTATGTAAAAGACTAGAACCTGTGATTATGCTTAATTGCTCGAGCTTCTGGATCTAGGGGTGAGTTTAATTCCATTTTTCATTCCTTAAATATTAACTGAATAGAGTACATCCGTGGCCTGCAGGCTGATTGTGAAATAAGACCAGTTTGAAACAGTAGTAATGTGTTATTGGTTTGACTGGTCTCTGTGGATCAGGACCATGAGTATAGAGGTAGCATTTCCCCCATGATGTCTGCTCCTGTCTGTGTTGGAAGAAATGCTCTGTATTGCCTTCCTGAGAGGAGGAATGACTTTGCACAGAGAAGTTTAGGTGCATGAACATAAGACTTATCGGCACGTGCAGAAAGTATTTCTTTATGGCTAATGGGGTACTGTCAGATGTAAAAGAGTGGGAAAGCAGAAGAGATTAGAAAAAATAATTGTAATATAACTTCTGCAATAAAAACTTAATAGGTTTTCAGAGACAACAACAAAAATAAGTGTTGTAAAAGTGTCAAACAGCAATCCTACTCTCTGCAGCCATTTGCATAAATCTCTTCACTATGACAGCAAATTCAATATAATTTTCTACTCTTTTCTGAAGCAGCATAGCCTTTTAGAGTGAGAGCTCCATTTACTGTGGATAACATGATCCTCTTTCAATTTAGAAAACAATTAAAGATAGTGGCTACTGATGCATTGGAACCTGGGAAATATCCAAATGTTTCCAACATTTATTGTTGGGTAGATAGAAAAGAAAATGTGGTCTCTACATGAATATTTTCAAGATCTCATTGAAATTGCATCATGAATATACAAAAATGTAACAAATACACTACAGACAGATGTCTGGGGCTGCTGCAGCTAACGTTACTGCTTAGAAACCCCCATTTTCATGCAAATCAGTAGGAAATACGGAACAACACTTGCTTCCAGCAGCTTTTCTAGATTACAGGAAGCTTAAATCAGGGGACAAACATACTCCTGAAGTTGATTTGGCAAAACCTTTTATTTGCTTTTCTGCAAAAAAGCTTGGAAATTATTCTGTCAGCACTCAAAGCATGGAAATATCAAGGTGCACCTTAGTAAGAAAGGTGGTTCTCTCTCTAACATGCAGTAAACAGGATCTTAAATTATTTTACAACTCCTAAAAGTTATTTGTGTCCATTAGGTAAGGTTAAAAAAATTAAACTTTGAAAGTCTCTTCATCACTTTAATAAACAGTTATTGCACAATGCTGCACCCTAACAGCGTGCCATATGCTTTCTGATAGCCTTAAAACAAAATAGCCACATCTTGACTGTGATATGTTGGAAGAACTGTTAAAAAATACATTATACTATTAAAAAACTGATACTAAATTTTTTGGTCATGTGTGCCTATGCACAAATAAATCACTGCCCATGTGATAGGTATTTCAGAGCTAGCTGAGACTGAATTCCTTCTAATTTCAGAAAACAGTCAATTTAATTCAACCACTTTCCGAGAGAAAATAGTGTAAACTTCAGGCGATTCTACAGTTTACTAGAGCTTACAGATTTGACAGTTTGGATGCTCAGTATTATGTGCTGAGAGACCAAGGAGCATGTGTTTACATGCTATGGCAGTATTTGGTTTGGAAATTATATTATTTTCTGTACTGTAAAACCTTATTTTCTTGATTACTCAATGAAGTCTATAAATATTACATTCATATCTCCTCTTGCTGTAATAGCTGAAAGCCTACTTCCATTGGGTAAACTGACTTGGACATACTGTGGAAAACTGATTCTAACTTTGAACTAATTTATGTTGCATGTATAAAGAATGGGATTTTTAAAAACATCTAAAATGGATAAATGTTACTTCAAGTAATAGATAACTGTATTTGAGTGCAGAAAACATACATTTGCCAGAAAAGTAGCTGACCCATTGAGAAATATTTTCCTAAAACCGCTTTTAAATTAAAATTTTTTAATGAAAAAGACTTTTGCAAAGAGGAATGAATAGTTTCTTTTGCCTGGGGGGGAGACATGACAAGAAGGACCTCTCACCTTACAACAAGGTTAGGCAATAGGACAAGCATTCCCATTGTTAAACTAGTGAAGTAGTGGAGCAGTTTGCTTGAGCAGTCCTTCAAAGTTTCTACACTTCCACTTGTACAGAGCAGATTCAACAAGTACCAGGAATTAAATGCATGTACTGAGTTGAACTCTGGAAGAGAACTGGTAATTTATTTCCTGCGATCCTTTTAGCTTTGCTTTCCTTTTTTTGTTCTTTCCCATCACCTCACCACCACCCCCCTGCCAAGAGGTTGGTCTTTAGTCATTTCCAAAAACAGAGTGAACTTTCATAGACATGCCTGAAAAATCTGTACTGCTTGGGTTATAGCCCTGAGGTTTCTGTATTGCAAGCAATGAGTCAACTATTAAGCCATGTGCTAAGATGCCTCACAGAGCTCGTTCTTTTTGAAGAGTTTTTGTTCATGGACCTGCTTTCCTGTCACTGTCAGACTGAGCATGGAAATCCCCAAGTATGGGCTGTCCTCCATGGCCTGATTATGGAGTCAAAGCAACTCTAGAGTAACCCTCTGAAGGCAAACGGGGCAATCACTACTGGCTTGTTCCCAGGGAAAGTAGGTTCATAAAACCAACCTTTAAAGGCCATCTGGATTTGAGATGGAACAGACTAACCAAGATAAATTCAACTGCTACTTAAATATCAACAGAAATGTGCATACTGCAGTTATATGGAGTCTAAAGGAACTTGTCTTTGTGTGATTTTCATTTCAAATAGAGAAATGCTCATGGCTGACAGTTAATGTCTTGTGATGAGTTGATCATTGTCTTTGGCAAGATGATCTTCTGATGATCCTGAGGCCTTCTGACTCAGGATCAGGTTTTAATCCATTTGTTTCTCTCTTTCAAACAGCATGAGAAAAAGATGAGGTAACCAGGGTGAGCATATAAATGTAAAAATACATTCTACAGCAATCTCTACTAATTATTCATTAGTAAGAGGTGCTTTCACCATCTGGCTTTACTGACAGTGTTCTGTCAACTTCTACTTATCTTGTGATATGCTGGACACTTCAGAACTTGAAATTATGCTGAATGGCCTGTAATTTTCTCGGGTCATTCCACGTAGCCTTCTTTGGCAATCAGGTTCAAGCAGGCAATTCACTTGCTTTCTGTGTGTTTGCTAAAGGTTTTGAAACCGCTTTGTACTACTTTAAACAATGATATCTTGATGTTCCTTCAACTTTTAGTGCGTGGTGCAATTTATATTGCATTTAACCAGTGGTACCTGCAAGATTGCCTTTGTTCCTTTACACTGTGAGTTAATTCCCAATAACACTACTTAAAATAAGAGCTATCTCGAGAAGTCTGAAAAAGCGCAACCTCTTTGAAAACATTCGAATAAGTGAGAATGAATGAAAGTTTACTCATGGATTTATGAAAGGGGAAATTAAAGTTAATTTATAATGACTTATTTAATCTCTAACTGAATGTAGGCAGTAACTTTCTAATGAGAACAAATACACCTATGAATAGAATAGTAAAAAATATAGTACAGATGTTTAGGGATTTGTTGACCAATGAGTCTGGCTCTTTTAATTGGTGGCTCAAAAGTAATAATAAAGTAAGCATGTTGTGCAATGTTACAGGTGTAGGACTTTTAATGCTGGCAGAGGAGTGCTTAAGGAGAAGGAAGAGGTTGGTTTTGCCTTCTGACCAGCTGCAGGTTGTAGTGCAGATAAGAACTTCCACAACCGCTGCCAGTGTGGTCATAAAGGGAAGCTACACTGAGGCAGAAATTTGGTTCAGTTTGGGTTTATATTGTATTTTCTCTCCCTTCTGAATATTTGTACTGGAGTCTGGCACTGTCTGAGAGAATAAACTCTGTCTGAAGATGGACATGAAGGGATTGATCAGATAAAATATCGGATGCAGAAACATTTCACTGAAAATTAGGTATTTGAACCACAGCCACATCAAGCCTTTTCCCTTCTTATAGACAACAATAAATCTATAAAGATTAAACTATCTTTTCCTTCTCAAGTTTTGCCAAGAACTTACACAAATCTCTCTGATCAGCATTTTTTATGCTTTTCCCAAAGCTCGGCATTATAACTCATCTTTATTTAAGCCTGGAATAGTGCCAGAAGAGTTGTATCTCAGTCCTTTCAGGAGGCAATTTTTGACACTTGCCCAGTCCAAAAGGAAATAAACTTCCAAAAAATTTATTTGCAGTGACTGAATAGTTCCTTGTGATTGCAGCCCTTGCAAGGGAGAGTACAGAGCTTGCTTCCTCATGGTGCCTCCAGGAGGGCACAATATCCAGAGGGTTCAGGGAGGAGATGGAGCTGAGGTGACACTGTCACCCTCAGTATTAACCCAGTTGTTGCTGGCTTCCACAGGAGGGAATAAAGCTTTAGTAAGGTAGATGGCAAAGCCCAGCTTCTCTGCTCCTCTACACCTCCACATATATCCTTTGATATCCTTAAAATCAAAGGGAACTCATGAAAAGTCTGCCTAGGACTTTCTAAAATCCTAATCAGCCTCCTTTCAGGTCAGATAGCATCTGTAGCTGGGTATGCCCCTGGTTTTCATCTTTTTTTTTTTTTAAATCAATACAACTGCATCAGAGGCAGCTGGTACCTGGAGGAAGGGAACTGGGTGCAGTATGACACATGCTTATGCATCTCAATGAGCTGTGTGACCAGAATACAGCAGCACCGGTGTGTTTGGGATACACAGACCCTTAGAAACCAAGACTAACAGTGTTAAAAAGGGTCTAATTGTTGAGAAGTACCGGCTGAACACCTCCGCAGCTTTTTGTAGGTTACATTTTCAAGCCCTTATATTTTATGAGCGATGCTTAGGCACAGTAGAAGTGGCCAGGATGTGAAAAGAACAAACAGTTCAATGTCAAGAGCAAATCATGTGGCTGCCAGTCAGCCTGCTTGCTTGCTGCACTGTAAGTGCAGCCAGGTTGCAGCTGGAAATTCCCATTTGGGACATAAAATTGGAAACTGTTTTGGGCTCAAAGCAGTGAACGTGTGGTGGGGAGACAGCCATCCACTACAGCAGGGAAGCTCCCATGTTCTTGAGAGAGTTTCAAGGTGGGAAATCAGCTTCTGGGGTTAAGGTGAAATGGCAAAGGTAACCTGAGACTTCAGTGCAGTCCACCAAAAATCTGGAGCTGGAGCCAGACCATGCCACTCTGCCATGCTGCCCACACCTGTCTCCAGGCTTGCTCTGGAAGCAGCTGCAATCCCATTTGGGCACCCCAGTCCTATTGCCTGGGCCCATTGTCCCTCTGCCTCCAGGCAGCTCCTGCCACACAGGGGGTGGTCACAGAAGGGCCATGTCAGGCAAAGCCAGTAAGGATTTGCTACCAAAGCCTGCTTTACACAGGCATATGCTGGCAGAAGAAAGTCAAAGAGCTTTAGGGTTATTTATTTTCTGTAGAAGTACTTCCCTTCTTCTTGCTTGTTTTTGGCAAAGATATCCCCTATGCTTGCCTTAGCAGAAGATTGACGAAATGTAGCCATCCCTTCTTGACATTTTGCTGTTCTCAGGGCAGCAGGACTCGCTTCTGCTTTCTTCCCTGTTTAACAGTTAATGATCTGGAAAAAGAAACAAGGGGTAAGGTGACATTGGCAGCACTGCAGCTCCTGAGAGAGATGGGCTCTCTGCAGGAGCTCATGCCCTCTCTGGATGTTGGTGGCCAGTAAGTAAAGTAGCTGCTGCTGTTCCCAAATAGCAGCCACTTCTCATTACATCTCTTACCCTTGAAACTGGGATGGGAAGCAGTACTGGGAACTGCAGAATTTTTTCTTTGAAAGCCATTGCTGAACTAGGCTTGACTTTATTTACCATTCTGAACTTTTAGAAGATACATTTTCCTAGAGAAAATTATATATGTTCAAGATATATAAACAGCCAGCTGCTATTCTAAAATTATCAGTTTGTCATGACTGTTCAGGTGTCAAGAATGTCAGCAATACAGAAGGTCGATGAGAGCAAGGGACTTTACCTCCCACCCTGGATAAAAATACCATGACCATAGTCATAATATTCTGATTCTTTAGTTTATAGCAGAGAACAGAATCAGAGATAGCGAGGAAGCATATTTCAGTTTTATGCCTTCAAAAATATTTCAAGTATATTTATATTTTTTGGTTGAGTGAATTGCTGGAAGATTAAAAGTTTTATTTCTTCCATGAGCCCAAGTAGATGTGAAGCACTGATTAAAAAATAAATAAGCATTACTCCTTTTAGTCACTGTCACTTTAATGCTCACAGTGGCAGTGCTGCTTGGAGAAGGTGAACAATGTACTGTGCTGGCTTTTAAGTCGCAGAGCAGAGAAGACAAAGCTCTTCCTGCTCAAATTCTTGATGGTGCACTGCAAAATGATATGATAATTACATCACATTGAGCACATGTTCACAAAGTCAGCAGCTCAGTTTTGCTTAGCTTGCAGCATGCCATGGGCATTTAGGGATGCTTTTTCATTCACTGATGGGATGGAATCTTTTGTACATCAGTGTGGCTTTGGGACCGTAGTCTGGAGATAATCAGAAGGTATCCACATGGTATTTTCAGTTAGACCTTCTTCTGCTGCTTCAGCCAAATCGTATATGTATACTCTCAATACTAATATTTCTGTTTTGTTGTCAGTCTCTTTTATCCTCTGTTTCTGTGAAGAACAGTTCTACTACATTTTTTTTTTCTGAGGAATGATCAAAAAATGCAAGTCCCCAGGCTTGAAAAACATAAAAATGTTGTTGGTTCAGGTGCTTCACTTTAGAAAGGTGACACCACAGCAATTCAGACTTCTCAATTTCCTTGTGTCCCATCATGTGAGACACCTTGGGTCAGGTTATTTGATCTGGAAGGGCAAAATGCTTGCACAGCTGATCACTTGTGGGAAAATGCGATGAGGCATGGGCTGGTATGTCTACTCCCCTGGTAAAAGACCTGGGGCTCAGGAATGAGTGATGTTGCAGTGGGGCAAAGAGAGGCTGTTGCACAGTGCTCCTCTGGCTGGGGCACCAGTGACACTGGAAGAGGAGTGCAGAGCTGCAGCTGTTGGGAAGGTCTATCTCTGAACATGGAGCTGAGTGGGCCTGGGGGATCTGGAGTCAGATTCAGGGAAAATACTTCCTTACACTATGCATGGTACTTGCTAAGTGACGAGCTCTTCGCTTGCCAAGTAGAGTAATTAATTCCCAATAACCATGATCGTGGTTCAGGAACAGCATCCATGAAGGCTGCTGGGAACTGGGTGCATCCTCACTACTTGTGCCAGCAGGTTTCCTGACATGAGCTGTTCCTGCTAACTGCGGTAAAGGACGTGGACAGGGCAGGCTGATCAGAGCACCTCCTTGGAAACCATTAAAAGCTTTAGGAAAGAAACTGTCCTGTCTGTGAGCTGGGCATGGGAAGGCAGGGAGTAGCTGTTGCTTAAAATGCAGTTCCAAAATGCGGACACCTGTTCTAGTTTCACCTTTCATGCTCTTTAGGACATGCCTACAGAGCACAGCTTATTCCGCTACGGTCTGTCAGATAGAAAAAGTGGTACGAGCTCAATAAAGTGGGTACATTATAAAGCAAGTAAGGTTTGCAAAGAAAAGTAGTAGCCCTTGTTAGAGCAACCAGTGTACTGGAAAAACCAAAAGATTTCAGGTACTTGGGCATTTTCCCAGATTGTCTGTCCCTTACACAACCACAGATGGACATGGTTACTACAACACTGTACAGGTGCTCTGTAAGACATAGGAAAAGGAAATACACACTAACTTCAGTAAAACAGGTAACAAGTCCTGCAGTGGGTGATTGTATTTAAAAAACCCCAAACCAAACAAACACAGAGACGCAAAAGTAAACCACATTTACTAAAACAATTGAGCTCTTCCCAACTCAGTTTGGCTTTAAAACAAAGTTCATTCTGCCACATATTACAAACACGTGACTTTGCCAACAAGTCTCAGCTCTCTATGTCCCCTCCTGTACAGCAGAAAAAAGCATAAGCTTTTCCATTGGAGTGTAAAGCTGAAAATATCTTTTGCTGACAGATCAATTCACACAAGTCATGTACACCTGAATGTCTGGTGACAAGCAGGATCATGACATGAGGTCAAGGTAGGCTGGAAGGTCCAAGCAGCCACTCTGAAAATTGCTAAGTTTTGTACAGTTGTGAATAATATGTTCATAAATTTGTTTTCCTGATGCTTCTTGTATATTCAGTGTTTTATGTAGTGGCTGGGTTTCATGCAATCTCAAATGTCTGTATTGCCAGTTCATCAACATGCCATAGGAATTGCGAAGGATGAACGTGGGAGGTTTTGACCACTGGCTAGAAAGAAACTGGCATTCAAAGAGGAATATATTTTAGTAACACAGTCGTTGGTGAAACAGCTAAAAAACCTCATTATCCAAACGGTTGTCTAAAGCCTGATGACCAAGGAACCCATTGAAATGCATGAGGCAATTCGTACTTTCCGAACACCATTGATTTAGTCTGGCTGCCAAATTTGGGAATTAACATTGTAGCGATTTGTGGTTGTTTCATGTTTTCGTAGCCATAGATCTGGAGACATACATCCAAAAGTAAAACTCCTTAAATTTTGGAGGACTGGGGCAGTACTGAGCTCTGTGGAGCACTGTTGAAAGACAATAAAATCCTGGATGTTATTCAACCATGCTTGTTAACGCAGCCTGTACCTTTGTTCTTTGTGGCTATTTTCTAGACTTTTAAAAAATTTATTTCTTTTTGTTTCTTCCAACAGACTGACAAGGACATATTTTTGAACTACAATAGCCTTGCAGTGTATTGGCCTTGAATTGAATCAAGTTTCTCTAGGCATTTGAAATAATGAGGAGGTCATTAACTGTGAGGTTTGTATTGGGCTAAGCAAAACGAGTAAGAAGTGGTTACAGAGAATGCAATAAACATCTCGTAAGTAAGAAAATGCTTCAGATGTGGGAGGAAAAAAATCCTGGCTTTTAATGTGTCTATATAGACAATAGTTCCTTTAGGACACTCAACTGAAAAGTTGCTTATTTGATCTCCCAAGAAGATGTAAGATCTCTCAGCACAAAGTGCTGAGCCATTAGGAGATTTGGATTAGGAAAGAATCATTTCTGTTCTGAGAGTAAGGGAGTACTGCAGCTGAGATTTTTATTCTACAAAGACATATAAAGGGCTAGCAGCAGAACATTGTGCTACTACATTGGCAAGAAGACAAGATTTGAAAGTGGCAGATTTTAAATAAATAGGTGGAGATGCAATTACTTAGAATAAATTGGGGGGTTGCCTCTTTTTATTTCACTATTTTTCTCACTGTCTTTCATTATTGCTGTTAAGTACTAATTACACTACGATTTGTATTGCAATCTGTAAGAATAATTTGTCCTGTTTTAAAGCACACCCTGTAAAAGGACCATTTTACAAGGCATTTGACAGGAGAGTGCTAAAGCCATTCTCATTAGGCATCCAATACCTCTCTGGTAAGACAGCACGAATTTCAAGAATGGACTTCTGTGGTTTTGATTACTTATACAGAATAACCATCCTGATGAAATTTGGGATCATACTGGAAATCAAAGACAGGACTGCATCATTAATGCCTGAATTTATGTAGAATAAAAAACCTTTCAACCTTTAGCTGCCCTCTGATATTTTTAATGCAACATTTCCTATAAAGAATGAAAGTTAAGAGTCAGGATATGGATACACACAGAAAATTATTTTTGCTTTAGAGGTTCATTCCCGATTACCCTCATCTGAGGTGCAAAAACTACTCATGGAGCAAGATCTTGTTGGGCTTTTTCTTAAGGGGGAAGGGGTAGGAAAGCCAGCATATGGTCAAGTATTAACCAGAGTAATGATAGAAACCACTTGTCCATGTTGAAGAAAGGCAGCAGGCATAAATATGTTTAATGTCTCCTGCCTTTGACTGCAGGGCAGAAGGGAGGTTCCTCTTCTTGGAGGGTTTCTGGTGGGCAGGCACCCTCTGAGCCTGCTGGGGGAAACTCTGCCTACTTCTGCCTCTGTGAGAAAGGGACTGGCAGGAAACAAATGAGCACCCATTTAACCCCAAACTGTGCTGTGGTGAATAAAACCAACTCACGTGCCCAAGGACATGAGAGGGAGAATTTATGTAGCTGCTTAAACCAATTCAAGAGTCCTAGATAATAAACAGAGGAACTGGAATTGCTCACTTATGAGTGTAAATTCAATAAGAGATGACATGGTTGGAACTTGATGGGAAATTTCTGGTGACTGAACTCTTTAAATCACTGGTTATAATCTCCTAAGAAAGATTTAGTGGACAGAAGGGGATGAGAAATGACACACTATGACCAAAAACAACAACAACAAAAAACACAAACAACCCCCCTCCACAAAAAAAGAAAAAAAAAGAAAAGATTAATTTACTAGTGATAAATGACAAAGAAATTATCTCATGGACTGATTTCTCACTGTGAAAAGTGGAAAGTGGAGCAGGAGCTTCTCTTTGTGAAAGAAAAACACCCCTGCTTTTATGGGGAATAGGTGAATGACTGGCTCTTTCAGTTACTATCTCTGATGTATAGGAGGAAAAAGAAAGTTATGGGTTTTGTGGGAGATGTTAATCCAAATGCCATTTTCTGGCAGTTTCATGGTACCAGCACTGAAGCATCTTCAGAATCAGTAAATAACATTCTTAATATTCTTTTAAAAAAAAAATTGCTCCAGATGCCAGGGAAAGTCCAGACTAGACTTTTGCATCAGCAAACAAAAGAGGGAAGGAACCACAGTAGTAAAAACAAGTGGTACATTAAATAAAAGTATTCTTAACTTGATAATAAATTTTCAAGGCAAAGAAAATGCAAATTAGTAGCTTTAGCCGATACAATTTCACAAAGTGGAAGGCAATCCAGTTGGGGCAAAAAAATGTGAATTATAATTGTAAAATATCTAAGAATATTTTACAGGCTGCCTAATAAGCCATAACTGGGAAAGAATATGGGTGCATCATTTTCAAGGAAAACAACAACATCCTGGCTGAAAGGGAACTGTTAAATCAATAATCCTTCTCTCTGTGAATATAAAACAAATGAAAGAATGGGGAAGCTGAGAGTGACAAGTATGAGACATAAAATTCTAACCAGAAAAGCTGATACAGCTCTTTCCATAGGGTAAGATACTAAATACTTGGGATAAGATATTAAACACCTGAGCCCTAATGTTTCTTAAGAATAAAAATCCATCTTCCTTTCTCAGCCCAGCTGTGCTCCTGGTCACCTACCAGTGCCATTGGCAGAACAAACACTTTGTCACTAACAGCAGAGAAAGGACTTAAGGATATTTACAAATACAAAAAAGAGAGATGCCATAGCCATTCACACGACTTTATCTTCCTCTCTGGCAATAAATTGGAAGATTGCTTAATTGCAGCTAACGTTCGAAAATGCACACCATCACCCCAGGAAATGGTAAGGGGCCATGAGCCTGCTGTGCTGAGTGTTGTTGTGGCCAGTGGGGAAGCCCCAAGGAAGGAGGGGAGGAAGCTAACATGTTAGACCTGTTAGGATTTCAGTGGGTACTGCAAACCATAAGTCTGTTGGATCTTAGTCACAGGAAAAATAGCAGAAACCATGATGGAGGGACTGGACTGATAACAATTTGAAAACAACCTAATGAGTGTCAACAGATTGATAGAAAAATGCTTCCCATCAAACTAACCTGAGAGCTTTGTAATGTTGTTATAAGAGGTGGCTGATAAATATTATGTTGCCATTGTATACTTAGAGCTGTAGACTGACTTTTTTTTAAATTTGGATGGTATTTGACACCTGTGTAGAAAATGGGAGTGATACAAAAGCAGCATAGCACACTAAAATAAATACAGCCTCCTTCAACAGAATAGGAAGAAAAATTATTTACTGTAAAATGATGCAAGTGCAATCTCTGAGTACTGGCCTTGTCCTTGTAATGTTTCATCAGGCTTCTGGAACGCAACCTCAACTCTGAGGGCTGATCAAGATTTCTGAAGTAGTGCCATAAGTAGAGAGATAAGTAATTTCTGAAAAAGATCAGTTTGAAAATTATATCTTCAGTTTCTCTATGCAGCTGATCTTCCACAGTACAGCAGAGAAAACCAGTCCATCCTACCTATCATAAAGACTAATTTCTTGGAAATAGAAAAATATATCATATGCTACAAAAGTGGCATATGGGTAGGGATCTGACAATGTTAGCCTTATAGAAACAGTTAGATATCTCCAAAGGCTATTCATGAATAATGAAAGTAATTTTCAGATTTCATCTTCAGAGAGTTCATAATTTTTTGGGACTGTTTCTTGTCCATGTTCTTTAGTGATAATTATAGAAAAAGGTTAGTGCTTGCAGCAAGTCCTAGAAAAAAAAAAAGACATAAAAATGAAATAGTTCAATAGACCAATTAAGTGGTATTTAGCCTTTTTCTCTCCCACCTATACATTGTGCTGATACTTAGGGCAATGACAGCAATTTCTGGCTGTAAGAGCTGGACTTTGAGATGAGTTAAATTCTCATATCTTTAGTAAGATTGAAATATGCCCTAAAAGGGTTTCAAAGGGTGTTAATTCAAAAGCACACTCACTCTGATAGTAATAGACTGCATGGAAATGTGATGTTTGTTTAGTGAGTTTGCTCCTGAAAGCCACTGCTAGTGGTTTAGGAAATGTCTGTGCTTTCAGAGAAAAGAATGCATTACTGTATTTGATGAGGTCTTTTCTTGATAACAGCATGACCATTCCGTTTACACCAAGCAGAACCAGTTCTGAAAGGTTTCCTTTGCTATCTCTGATCAATCAATGAATTCCATGTTTATTGGTCAGATTCATTAGGAAATCTTTGTTCCTCTATGCCATAATTTGTCTTAGGGTATCACTTTTAAAGAAGAAAAGGAAATACTGTTTTCTGTATTTTCAGTTAGGGTACTAGTTAAGTGCAGGTCCAGCTGAAGTCTGTTTTTTAACAGGTTTCAAAGTGTGTGAGGTCTAATCCTAATTCTTCAGTGCTCCAATCTGGTCTTGCTGAGGCAATGGAACTGGAGCAACACATCTCCCTTTCATCAGGCTCTTTGTGAATGTAACTGCTTGAAGTCAAAATGTATTTGAGTATTTTGCTGACTTGCTTGCAAAAATTATTCCATCCTTTGGTATTCCATTTGTCTCCCCTAATTTTTTAAGGCATGCTATAAATTCCCCACTACCACCCTTCCCTCCTGTGGCATATACTAGAAAAGGGGAATTCGATTTTCAAGAAAAACATGCTGAGTGGGAGAAATACACTTGGCACCTGCAGTGTCTCAGTTCTTGTTCTAGGGACAAAACAAAGAGTATTTTTGTTTAAGAATATTGTGTTTCACTGAGTTCCTCCCCCAAGAGAGATCCTCGGAGGTGTAATCTCCTCTCCCTTTGGCTGAAGATCAGTACAGATTCTTTGCTTGCTCTGTGAGGGAATCCCTCCTGGCAGGATGAGCTGTGTTCCTGCTGGTCTGCCCTCAGGTGACATGGTCTCATGGCAAAGATGTACAGCAGTGTTCACTACAACACAAGGTGCATGTGTTTTTTTAGCTTAGAGGGTGATTCTGTCAGATGGATACTATAAGACCCAAATCAAACAGCCATGAGGAGACCTGTGTTTTTGTTCCCACCTGAGAATGTTTAGGCATGTCCTCTGTGGAAGACCTTGGGATATGTTATTGCTTTGACTGCACAGTCTGTTTCATATAGCCCTTGTGGCTTTTATATCTTCCTCTCACTCACCATGTGTGAGCAGCTAAGAGTGCTCTGAGAACCATGTGATCAATTTAAGATTTGTGACTGGGATGGGAAATGAAGAAATACAAATTTCTCCCTGAGTCCTCGGAAGCCAGATGTTCTGGAGGGTCACTAGGTCTGCCCTCAAGTCTCCCCAAAGACAGCCTTTGCCCTGTTGTAGTGGGCAGCCCTCTCAGGGACAGTTTTTCCTGCTAAACATGTTGTCTGACTTGTGTAACCAAGCAGGTGGAGCCCAGCACTTTCCCACCTCTGCTTGTCTGCAAGCAGGCAAGTTGGTGTCCCTGGGAGCAGGCAGGACAACTCAGAGATGGTGCTTCTCACTGAAGGACTTTTTGAGGTACTTTGCACACTCCCTGAGCCAGGCTGTATCAGCAAAGTCCACAATGTCAGTGTGGTTGTGAAGCACAGGGGACAGACACAAGCACAACCCTAAATGGAAGACCTGAAAGTGTAGCTTACAGCTCAGTTCAACACTGAGGACCATCCCTCTGCCTGCCACATTCTGATTGCACTAGACAATTTTGTTACTTGTCTGTTTAAATGAAGTTAGATGTTTTCTTCTCTAAAAGAAATTGTTTTACATAAAAGACATTTGTTTTATATGCTGTGAGAAAAAAAGCACAGCACAAACTTTACAACACAATTGTGCTTTTCCCCTCCTGTTTTTTGAGTTAATAACTGCCAAAGTGCTATGACACAGTATCCTTTCAAAGTACTAGCATCTTCCTGGTGTAAGTGATGCCATTTTCCTCTATGGCTTATTCTGTCCATGCCTCCAGGGCTAAGTCTTAATTTTTATCACTAAACAAAATTCTACGTTTTGTGTATGAACAAGAAAGTAACATAATGGTCCCTCCTTCTAAGCCCAGTTGCAGTGACCATCTGGAGACCTCCCTGTTCAACTTTGGATGAACTTCAGCTGAAGTATGAGAGGCAGTTTGGCTCCATACAAGCTGTTCCAAGCCTCATTGTTGCTATTAGCAGTTTGTCTTAGTGACAAGGCTGCATTTTGCCTATTGAAGGTTTGGTTTTAGTGATTCAGCGTGTTTCCATTGTTCACAATTGAGAGTAGATCATTCAGGCTCTTATGTTTCCAGTGCTGTGGGTACAATAGCTCATTATCCTGGGGTGGCTTTTTTGTTGGGGTTTTTATAGGGGTTTTGGATAGATGCACAATAGAAGCAAGCTCTTTTGAAGGGCAAGTTCTTTTCTTGATATCTTTGAACAGTGTTTATTGCAATGGGACTCTGTTTGTTTTTAGGTTTCAAAGCAAGCCAATCATGGGATAGAGTGAGGGTCAAAATCCGAAGTTTTTGTTAAGGATGGCCGCAGCTTCTCAACCTGTATCTAGCTGTTGTCAATAGGAGGGTGCATCATCACAATTCATCAGGGCACAGGTGAGACCTACAGAGGCTGCACAGGAGAAGCTGGATTTTATTTTTCTCTAAGTCCATTGGCAGCAATGGCTTGAAAAGTTATTGCAATGAGGGTAAAGTTATAGTGATAAGGAAAGTTATTTGAAGGACACATTCTTTGTTTCTGATGACATGAAGCTGGGAGTTACTGTCAAAACAGTGGAGAGTTGGACTCCAAAAGAAAAACTGGAAAACTCTGATAAACTTGAATAGCAATGATGAGAAAGAGTGCAGGGTCATGAACCTAGAGGCTTAATAATGAGCTCTCAGCTCATATGAGAAATGCTTATCCATTGAAAGCAATGGAGGCAGAGCAAGCCCCAAGTGCATTGGTTAATCATAAATTGGCTCTGAGCTACCGGTACGGTGTAATGTGCCTGAGTAAAAGATAAGTGTGATTCCAGAGTGTTCTGGAGAAGAATTTTTCAGGACTAACAGGGAAATATTAATGTTGTTGTGCTTGTAAAACTGCACCTGGAATTCTGTTCACAATACTTGTCACCTATGTAGGAAGACATGGATTCAGCTGGAGCAGGTGCAGTGAATGGCTGCAGGGATTAGTACAGGGCACTCATACATAGGAGTAAACTGTTCTAGCAGAAGAAAGGCTAAAGAAGAACACAAATGTACTCTATAACTACAGGAGTGAATTAAACACGAGTGAGAAGGCATATTCAAACAAAAGAAAAATAATGCCTTGAGCAAATAGGCGTGTGTGGCTTGGCCATAATTTAAGTTTCTAAACAAAAGATTCTGAAATATTAAAGGAGAAAGAAACCAAAAATACTCTTTAGATAGATTTTAATAAGTTTATGAATATGACTGCATGAAATAGTTACCTATGAAGAGAAATCAAGTGCACAAGGTCCCTTTTGCAGTGTGTTCCTAGGTTTCCTGAAATACATAGTTAATAACATGTTTTGGTTTTGGTCTTTGTTAAGCACCTATTTTGTGTGCCTGTGCCAGGCATTATATGTGCCTGAGTAGCCCTCACTTTGGCACTAAAAGCTTGCAAATATAAGTCTTCAATATTTTGGTCTTGGACTAAGTCAAGCAAACTCTCTCTTCAGAGAGGTACAATTCACAAAGTTACCCATCTTCAAAGAATTCAACTTAGGAACATGAAGTCAGGCCCCCCTCCTTCACCAGAATACTCCTGATGATTCTTGTGGGTCCCGTCCAACTCAGAACATTCTGTGGCTCTGGGTACTTCCTCAACCCCATGTCCTTTATCTCTTCAATCTTCCTCTCCCAAGTCTCTGGCTTCTCATATGAGTTACCAGTTTCTATGACACTTAATCCTTTTCCTCTTTTGTGTGTTCTCTACCTCCCAGTGTTTCACAGCCTGCCTAGACAACCTTTCTGTGTTTTAATGTGTCACTTCCCAAGCTGTAACTTCCCTTCCTGGGTGGCACAAAGAAGTGCCTCATGCTTTCACTCCATACACTGCAGTGCAGGAGCTTGTCTCCCCTTTGGGATTGGTGTTAGCAGCTGCTCCAGTTCACAGTACAGTGCAGGCAGGTGCCCAGTTGCTTCCAGTGAGTACTGACTGCCTACTACCTCTGCCCCACTGCCTCATCACACCGTCCTGCAGCAGCCTTTGAGACAGTCTTCCTCTGCCCTGTAATCCCAAGCCCCTTTCCTCTCCCACCATGCTGCACCATGCCCTGAAGAGAGGCCTCTAACGCAGGAGTCTCTGATGCTGCCCCAGGAGCTTGAGCTGGCACGCATGACAGCAGCCTGTGCACCATATGCCACTATCAGTGTGGCAAGGCAGGACACACAAATCCAGTCACCACTGGCTGTGACACACCAGAACAGTCTCTTTAGCTGAAAAAGATTCAGTTCCCAGCTCTTCGAAGCCTATTTCATCACATGTAGTGCCACAGCATTGGTTTGTGACTATTTGCACCCTTATTGTGTGGGAATCAGACCACACCCCGGGCTACAAAATGTCACACAGGACCCGCACAGCCTCCTGGATGGGTTCCTGCTGCTTTCCCTGAGCAAAAGACACCTTTTACTGCTGTTCAACAGTCAGTACATGAGGGTGCCTGTGCTGGCTGGGAAAACCCCCTTTCTACTGCTTACAAAAAAACGTTAGTTGGAATTGGAATTGTTTATTTGCACCTGGACCTTAGAAAATCGAAGGTGTGATGAGCTAATTAAGAAGCTTGTGTTTTTCATTTTGCTACCTCTTTCTAACATTCTCGTAACTGAATATCTTTTTTTTATTATTATTATTTTATTTGAGAGACAGACTGAAAAATAACAAAATTAGATAAATCTTTTTTGCTCCTCTCATATTTTTGCTTATTTCCTTGCCCTCCCTGGTGGCATTGTGGACATCACTTTAATATGAAGCATGACTGCCAAATAACCCCAGCAGAGACTTTTAGGCATGCTGTGTACACCTCTTCCTCCTTTTTCAGCTGCCCATCTATATAGGTAGTACTGCCCCCCAGTATTCTGGGGGGCAGAGCTGGGGGGGAAGTATGTGCAAAGCCCATCCCCTATTGCAGCTTTCCAGACAGATTGGTTCCTAGGTCAATCATAGAAGTCATGGAAAAGTAACTAGCATTATGTAAGGAGAAGCTACAACGAAGCTGAAGTTACTATTAGGTGACTAATGCCTGAAAACTGAGACAGGCAGGAATAGAGAAGCAGCAGCAATCGGGTTAAATTTTGCTTTGAATTTCTCCTTATTTTGAGTGCTCTTAAGGAGGGTGAGGGAAAAACACGTATGGGGAAACCACAAAAATGGCAGTATCAGATTGCAATTGTATTTAAGAACATCTTAAGCAAAAAGCTCTTAACAATTTTCTTCTCAGAAATTACTTTTCCACTATACAATGTCCTTACAGTTTCTCATTACCTGAAGAAAAAACAATTTGCAGATTGGTTGTTTGCTAAAGCTCTAGCTTTTGTTTCCTTCAGGAAACACTGGAATTATCTGGGCTCGCTGTGTGCTAAGGTTACACCTACCCCCCGCTGTGGCTGTGCTGCAGTGCCATGAAACTTCCAACTCTATTATTTCAGTGAATTGTTTTTCAAGGCAGCTGTACAAAATGTTTGTATAGGCAGGTGTTTGGTTTTTGTTGGGGTTTTATGGTTTTTTGTGTGTTATTTGTTGGTTTGGTTTTGTTGTTGTGTTTTTTTTTTTTACCCCCAGACCATCCTGCTCCTTGGAATTCCTTTACTTCTCTAACAAGGGGTTTAAAGAGTCTAATTATCTGGCATAGAAACTTCTCTGTTCATAACTCTGGAGACATGACTTGGCACTGGGAGCAGCTGCACAAAGCTCTGCTCTACCTGTAAGTATAGTGGTTGTGAGGGCTAGGCTGGGGTGTTAAGCTCCTTCAGGAACTGCTGAGGGGCCCAGAGTGAACTAATTTGAACAGTTTTTCTAATTTGAAAACAGCAGAAGTCTCTTAGCTATTCTCTTGCACCACACAGGGGAGTCTTGCTGACATCTTAAAGCTGCTTGACTACGCTCCTTCCAAAGTTCTTACCTCTGGTTTGGTGAAATTCCAGCCTTGAAAGGGGAGGGAAGAAAGAGCATTACACATATGGTCCCCAAAAATGCAAAGCAGCTAGGACTGGGAGTGGGGTAGAAATCTTGTTGGGGCTGCCTTGAGTCTGATAGCCTAGAAATTTAAGTATTTACCCAGGAGTTCGGTTTTCAAGTCTCTACAACCTTTAATTCCAAGATGGGTCTCACCTACTAAGAGAAAGGCCACGCAGAATGGATGTCTGCTTGTCTGTTTGTACCTTCACTGTGTATTTCACTGCAGATATTCTACATTCAGAAATCTGCCAGGAGAAGAAACTCTGAAGGACCTGTGTCAGAATCGCTATGATCATCCAAATGCTTGTTCAGGGATTTTGAAGACTGAAATCAGAGCCCTGTTTCAAAAAAAAAAAAAAGTAGTGCAGATATAGGGACAATTCCCCTTCACCTGCCCCTCCTGTAGCTGCTTGGGAAACATAGAATGGAGATCTTTCCCTTGATCCAGTTTTTCCATCGGATTTCTCTTTATATCAGAGGAAGTTTTAGAGAAAGACTGCCAAGCATAAGCAAGGATTTTCCAGCGGGTCAGTCCAGAATTAATTTCCAAGCGAAAGCACAATTCTCTGCTTGTTCTCTTCTGTAACACTCTGAGCTCCCTTATGTTCCTCCAGGAACACTCTCCACAGCCACAATTTTATCTCAAGCTCTGACAAAAAGACACTGACCTTTTCTTTCAGAAACAGCAAGTCATAGGTCTGGGTTTGGGACATGAGCACGGATCAGAGAGCTGCTATTCCAAGTATATATCCAGGTATATCAACTTGGATAAGGGATTACCTCACCAGGAGCTATGGTCAGCAAGCTGCTGTAAGACAAGATGCGTGATTACATTATATCTAACTTACTGAACAAGACAACAGTGAAAATGGTCTACTGGGATCTTCAATTCATCATCACCCACTAAGAGAAAAATCAAGTTCCCTGAAGACTGCTCTGGGGAAAAAGTCAGATAGAATCAGGCTGAAAACAGGCTGTACCCTGATTTCTAGCAATTAAAAATTTAATTTCACTTTTTAAATTTTTATCATGTGGGATTTTTAATTGTGTACCATTTTAATCATATGGGAAAGGTATTGAAATAGCTCACCTTGGGGTATGAAAAACTCACCAATTCATGGGCAATTTTTAGAAATAAGGTTGTTCTTTTTTTATATGGGTGACAATATAGCCTACAAGACGACTTAATTCAGGAAGATTCTGTATGTGTCCATAATAGACTACATCTCAGTCATTTCCTCCACCCTACACTTTCTACATCTGTGCATGCTGTAGACTACAACTGAATCTGATGCAAGAATAGATCTACAAGCTTCATCCTTCATTTTTCTCCTCAAGACAATGGAAACTGTAACATTCAAAACAGGTTATTTGCTGTTTAGTAAGCCTTCCACTCTACAACAGGATGGTTTGGAAGTTCAGTTCAAATTACTACTGAGTTGAATGACTGCCCATGAAGGAATAGGTGGTATTACTGTCCTAGTTACAGCAGCTAGGATCAGTTTATCACTGTGTGGCTGTAACCAAAACTGTGTGTTCTACACCCTCTGTGTCACTTCTGATGAACTGTTAATAATGGATCATCTGCAGTAGCTGCCCAGGGCACACCTGACACCTCAGGCTACATGGTGGATATTAAAGAACCCTGGGAGATAGAGGAGGCATTAGCACCTTCACACTCAGCCGGAGGGTTACATCTGCTAACGGGCCATCAAAGATTCCAAACATATCCCACGACTCACAGAGTACACCACCCACTGTGAGACTCCTCGCCCTGGGGGAGGTACTGAGCATACCCACCTGGACCTGAGCATTTATAATCTTGGGATTTGGGGACTGCTGGGACCACTCGTCAAAGTCAGAGGAGGACCAGAACTTCAACAGGACTGTGACCGCCACTCTCAACCAGACTGTGACCATCATCCTCACCAACAGATTTTCCTTTCCTTTTAAAACTGCCCTCAGGGGGACCACGTGGTGCTCAGCACAGTGGCTAACGAACACCATTCTGTTCGTGCCCCAGGGTGCTGGGTTATACATCTGGGGTTTTTGGCTTAAACCCAATTTCTTTCCGTATCATTGTATTTATTGTAATCTTTTTAGTAAATTGTAACTCTGAGTTGTAATCTCTTTTTGAGTTGGGTTCATTTCTCCTGCTGGTTTACTGTTAAACTGGTACAATTACTCTTATGGAGAGTTACACTGAGTGAGGTGATCTCTTTCTTAATAAGTATTAGTTTTAAGTGCTGATTACAAAGAACAGTAATGAAGAAAAAAGGAAAAACCTACTCAAGATCACTAGGCATCCTTCCACAGAAGAAATTCGTAATTTTTACATGGATGTAACCAGAGTAATCTGCATGACTTGTAAACCTGGAGGTTACACCTCCTGCATGCATTAGCTTGAAGTAGGGAATATTTTTATTTTTTTAAATGAACTAACGTTTCCACATCTTGAATTTTGATAAAATTGGGATCTAAATGCAGGCCTGATTTAGCTTTATCATAGCGGCCTTAGTAAGACATGCAGATGTGCCATTAGGGACATGTCTGAGTGGTGGACTTTGCAGTGCTGGGTTGGACTCAATAACCTTAAAAATTTTTTCAAACCTAAACATTTCTATGATTCTCTGTTATTCCCTTGTTTCCTTTTATATTTAATTCTTGGCAAACAGATCCTTGATACCTTTGTTCCAACAGAGCTTGTCTCTTGCCATTACAAAAGTGCTCCAGAAGGAAACAAAGCCCTTTGGCAACCATGAAAATTTCACACAAAAGTTCAGGTTCGTTCTTTAATAGGCCATATACCTTACACACCTTCCGGGGGTGGAGAAAAATGGCTCCACAGCCAAAAGATACATAATTTCAACTTGGTATTTAATATCAGTTAGAAATGGTCCTTAATAACACAGATGTTTACTTAATGATTCACTTTGCCTTAATTACACTATAACAAGTTGTGATTACATCCTGCTTTACTGCATAAGGTCTTCTTAAAACAGATTATTTCCGCAAAAGGCAATTAACTGCAGGAGCACATCTTTAGATCATCCCCACAGCTTTCTTACTTTAGCTGACCAGAAAGTCCTGTGTTATGAAAAAGAAGCAGATTTCTGATGCTGAAAGACACCATGATCATGTCTATTTACTTCTTCTAGTTGGATCATTGGGAATTGTACTTGTTTTTCAAACCATTTGGCTACAGTGAGAAGCTGCTGCTCCTGGAATGAGCGTCCAATGAACTGAAGCCCAACTGGCAAGCCTCTCTCTGAAAGCACTGTAGGAACATTTATGGCTGGCAGTCCTGAAGGAAAAAAAAAGATACACACATGCAAAGACTTACTATTAAACAGTAGATGGAGTAATCTTTGTAACAATTCTAAGAGAAGCAAAAGAAAAATTATGTAGAGAAAAAAGACTAGCTTAAATAATTTAAGTGAATGAACTAAGGATACTGCTAGATCATGATGAGACATGAATTAGAATGATTCAAGGAGTCAGCATACTCTGAAGAGGTAATCAGCTCTCCTTAGAAAGAGATTTCTGTCTGTAGAACCTGAATAGATTCGCCTTACCTGCAGCCCACACTCAGCTGCAAGATGCCCCACTTTAAAATCTAGTCTTACATTTTCAAGCATTTAATAAAACATCCTTACACTTGGCCATCATTTTAAGAGTTACAGCATGGAGGTGGAATATCTTGTTCTAAAGAGGAGGTTAAATACCTAAAGGGACCAGACATTAAAAATGACTGGGCAGGGGAAAACATAGTTGAATTCCTGTCCCTACTCACCAGCCATGTTTGCAGCCTGTGTTAGGATGTCATCTTGTGCACTGCGGGTTCTGTTGTCTTCTTTGATGAACTCCACATAAGGTGCTGCATCACTCAGAGTGGTAGGAGTGAGTAAAACATCAACACCGCTCCTGAAAACCTTCACAAAGTCATTGGCAATGAGACGCCTGACTTTCTGTGCCTTGATAAAATACTTCTCATAGTTCCTAGAAAGAAATATGGACATGAGGGCCTGACATTTTAATTCCAAAAATACAGCACTGAATTTCTTGGGTACTGTAGAAACGACAAGCCCAGTATTCCTTTTGGATAAAATTCTGACTCACGCTGGAACTTATGTTTCTGATAGACCAGATGCTTAGTCATCACACATGATGTTTACACTCTCATAGCAGCAAAGCTGTCAGAGAAGGAAGAGATGAGGACATTCAGCTGGAGAAAAGTGAGGGGAAAACAAAACCCTTACAATAATCAAAACAACCCCTATAAAATCACAACAATACTTTTATGACCATTTGGAAAATAAAGTGTCTACTGAATTTCACAGAATCATAGAATTTTCTGAATTGGAGGGAACCCATCAGAAGCATCAGGTCCAGCTCCTGGCCCTACACAGGACACCCCAAGAATGTGCCCCATGTGTCTGAAAACACTGTCCAAACGTTTCTCAAACTCTGTCAGGCTTGGTGCTGTGACCACTTCTCTAGGAAGCCTGTTCCAGTGCCAAACCACCCTCTGGGTGAAAAATGTTTTCCTGATATCCCACCGAATTTCACTGCAGGGCAGCACAGCAAAGCCTAGAAACAATAAAGAACTAAACAGGCCTGAAAAAACAGGAAGTCATCATTTAGGATTCAATCCAGCAAGATACTTGAAGCATATGAAGAAGTCCCATCATCTGTGGAGGACTCCAAATGGACTTAAAACTATGTATGTGTTTGTAGTATAATTCTCTGCAGAATACTATAAAGACCTTATTTTTCCCTAACCCTTTTTTTTTTCTCATGTAAACATGTGGTCTATGGATTTCCATAGGAAGTAGAAACACAGTAGTCAGCTTTACGTCTATTGCTTCTCCTAACTTCATACACAGAACCGGTAAATGTGGAATCCTTAAATTTTGAGTTCAGTTTCAAAAGTAATCACCATCTAAACCCACAGCTATTTTGGAAAGAAATAAAAGGAGATAAAAGGAGGAGGAAGAAGGAAAACAAGGAAAAAAGAAAATAGGAAATTAGCAAAAAAGAAGAAAAAAGAGGAAGAGGGGAAGAGAAGAAAGCAAAAACAAAGGGAAAAAAAAAAGGGAGAGGTGCATTAGCAACTGCTACATGCCAGAGTTGATAAAAGAACCGAAATTGCCCAAAAGCTGCTTCGTTAGACTAAAGATTTCAGATTCTGAAAAAACTGCAATGAAAATGGTTATAATCAATAATAAACAGCAGATTCAAGTTAAGTAGTTATATCATGGAAATTTGACCTTATTCTACAATAATTTCTGAAATTAGCCTAGCTGTTAACTTGAAAGTCCCCAAGTGCCACATCCATACATATTTTAAATATCTCCAGGGATAAAAGCAAGATAAAAAGAAGTTGTAAAAGACAACATTTACAGGAGACACAGATGGGTTTTCCTCACTACTTATTCCAAAAATGATTTCTGAACCGTGTGCTCTGCTCTTCAAAAGTAATTGACTGAACAGGAACAAAACTCCCCTGTTTAATCTCGATGGAAGTCAATTGTATATTCCTTTACAAAAGAGTTAACTATATGAATTTTAAAGCAGCCTTAGGAAAGCTGATCTGGACAGTTGTAAGCAGAAGGAGCACACTTGGCAAGAATATCAGCATTCCATAAAAGCTGTTTGTTACAGACTGACTGACAACATTCCTGTCTCTGAGAGCAATTAAGAAGTCACATCTGATGAATACTCATGCTGACAGAGCTCTTTCAAAGCAAGTGCACTACAGAGACTGATTACACGACTAATATTTTTGTTAGTATCTGAACAAATTCAGACAGAGAAAAACAGCTCTTTTACTAACACAAATCACGACTGTTGGATAAGGATTAAAAACTAAAAAAAGTAAAACTGATCCACACACTAGCTTCTATTTGTGAGCTGGACAAAACCCTGTCTTCTGTAAAGACATCACTTCACTACCTTTGCCAATGCCTCTTTCCCTGTACACGGAGGCAAAGAGCTACAAAAGTTAATTTAATTGCTGTATTTTTGGCTTTCTCTAGAAGACCTTGCTAAAGTGCACTAGCAGTTTTAATGAGATTAACAACTACAGAACTTTCAGCACTACAGCAGTAATGGCTTCAGTATGACTTCAATGTCATACCACAGGGTAGAGATTTTTGCTTAATTTAACTAATGAGTGCCAGTAATATCCTGGTAGGGAAAAAAACATCACTAAGTTGGTTTACTTATTTAATTTAGGAGGCTCACTGGTAAGACTCAGGGAAAACATTATCATTCGTTATTAACAGTTCACTACATATTATACAGCTAAAGCAATAATAAACATACAAAGAGCCACTAGTGTAAGGATAACCTTTTCTTCCTATCATGATGAACAATTAATCACCATTTGCTTAAAAATTTGTTAACTTGACAAATTTGAATTTCAAGATGTTCTGCTTACTGTTTCAACAAGAAATAGTTTCCTGATAGAATTCTTCCTCTTACAACATCATTGAAGCCTTCTCGTCGCGTTGCAGCATACATACTTTCTGTGGACTCGTTCATGTCAGAACGGTGTCCTGAAAAGAAAAAGCATTTTGGATGTTAATACTTCTTGTAATTCTTAAGATTTAATAACATCAGGTAAGGTTATATATAGTGTTACAATAGGCCACTGTTTGCTGCAGTCTAACATGCTACTGTTCTGTAAAAACAACAAAACATATTCCTGTTTTATTATAGAAATACTAAACCAGAGTTTGAGCCCAGACACTCAGGTGCCTAGTAATAAGATATATTAAAATACATATTTACTCACACATTTTTATCTGGACAAGATTTTTTCCTCTATTCCATCACAGAGAAATAACAGCAGGCATTGGACCATGAAAAGTACATCTATAAAAGCTAACACTTTTTCATGGTATCCAGCAATGTTACTACTGTCTGAGAAAAAAGTTTTTTCAAAGGTCTTACCATATTCCAGTCCATCAAACCTGGCCATATTTGATGCCACTTCTGCTGTGCACAGCACATGATAGCAGACAATTGAATAACGAGTGTGTGGTAGACTCACTTCAACCACTTTAGCACCTGCATTCTCAAAGAGGTCAGCAGCCTTTGACCAGATAGTCAGAATTTCACTAGACAGCCCTGGTGCATGATATTCCTTAGAGTCAAAACAAGAAGGGAAGTGATTTTACATACTGGTTTACCTCTAGGAAAAACCAAAATGCAAACAATCCTTGCTAAAAATACATTGCAACCATTATCTTACCACTATATGACTTTAAGTACTTATTAAAAGCTTTTCACATCTACTAAATACTATACAATCAAGCAGTATTAAATTAACAGGATTCAGTCTTCTTAAGAGTATTATGTTCATCTCAGTAGGATCAACCTACATACCGCAATCATGGAATTTCAGCAGTTGCTCCTAAAGCAGAAGTTACCCAGTTATCCCCTTATTTATCTATTCATTGAGACTGTACTGAACTGCTCTGCAGTCATGGGTAGAAATTCTTCAGATCTAAATCCTAAACTAGGGTTGCTGTGAGTAGCAGAGATAAAAAGCAATCACAGCGTATCAAGGATAACTGGCCCCTGCCAGTGAAACATACAAAACCCCCACCAAAGAATAACTACAATCAAAGGGTTGGGGGAAGACTTAAAGCTACATTGCTGTTAAAGATATTCTATTAAAATTCTCTCTTTTACAAGACACTTGCTTCAGTTCTAACCCACAAAAACGGTCATAATACTGTCTGACTTCTGAGTACCTATGATACATGTTTAATGCATGTATCTGTGTAGAATAATCTGTAGCAGTAAAAAACATCTGTCCAAAGGATATAAATAATTCATCAATATCACTATTTTAGATTTATCAAAATCTAACCAGTATGTAGCTAATTAATTTTCTAGGCATATCATTTTTGCTGCTTACCAAATTAAATATTTTGGTATGCCTGTTCTAGCACAGGTTCAATAATTGAGAATCAAACCAATAGGTATTTATCCACATTGTCACTTTGGAGGCAGAGACTTTATTACATTAAAAATAGGCTGGAGTCCCAAATCTTGTTTCTAAATTGCAAGCACCCTTACAGTTACAAACATGATTGAATTGCATACATCCAATGCCAGATTACAGCCATCTTTCAATCCTTACTCGAGCTCTGCAAATCACAGCTCCTTGTGCCATTCAATTACCTTTAAAATTCTGCTTCATATTAACACAGTGCCATTTGGACAAGTACCTCAAAGCACTGCACAAACCAGTACCAACCCCACTGTGTGAGAAGGCACCAAGAGCAACTTGAGGTTACAGAGCTGACTAATGAAAGAGCAACAGAGAGAACCAAGAACTGAAGTTCTCCACTTCCCTTGAAGCCCTTGACAGTGCTTCTCACAATGATGACAAAACGTTTTAGCTGACACATTAGCACATGTTTACTCCAAGCCACCTGAAGAGGCAACAGAGCAAATACTGTTTTTTACCAGGAGCTGCTTGTACTGTCTTCACAGTTTTACATCACAAGGGACTGGGAGGTGATGGGCAAGACACAAAGATTTTTTGTTAGGTGTCTTATTTATTGTTCCTGTCCACAACTGTTGACAGGATTTAAATGTTACCTTTGGAATTCCTATTGAGAGCTTGCTGACATCAGTCAAATTGGGTAGTTCAAATGGTTTAAAGTTGTCCTGAATTGTGGTAGAGTCTTTAGGATCATGTCCTGCAAGTGAACCTAAAATATGACACAACATATGGAGAACACGAAAATGCACATTACTTAGCCAAAATACAGTTTGTTTTGAGATACTGTTGTAAACAAAGACATATGAGGAAGTAATACCTAACACAACTGCTGCGTCATCCACACATCTGGTTAGGATTCCTGGCACATCCATGGAGTTCACTAGAGGAATGAGACCATGGCGAGAGATCAGTCCATATGTTGGCTTTAAACCTACTACACCACAGTGAGCAGCAGGGTTTCGAGTAGATCCTCCTGTGTCTGACCCTAAGGCTCTATGGTTTCAAAAGGATCATCATTAGTAAAATAATTCAGAACAATTACAAATAATAAGAAAGCTTGGCTTTAAGATGCATGGATTTAAAACTCTGTGAATTCTTCCAGATTAGAAGTCATAATCACAGTCTAAATTTCAGTCTGCTCCTTATTTTTTATCTGTTCTTCAATTTTAATTAGGGTGTCTGTATTAGCCATGAGGAGAGCCCAATTCTCTTCACAAAGCAGAGCCAAATAGGTAGAATTAAGACCACCTGAAGTTGGCCCCAAATACCTTCTTCTGCCTTCTCTGTTGGCCTGTTCCAATACTGTGGACTCCAAAAGATATATCTCGTGATTTAGGGTACAATTTTCAACAATGACATCTTATTTGTTCAGTAGCCAATGCACTGTGAATCAGCATCTTCCAGTACACAAACGAATAGCGACACTTCCTGCCCCTAACAAGAGGGCATACTTTGGAAAGTCTGGGATGTTTTTCCTGTTTCCAAACCTACAAAGCATAGCATCAGAACTCCCAGTTTACAATAGCTTAGGTACAGTATTTTTTTTATTAGTTTTTTGTTTTTTACTTCCTTTTTAGTTCACAGGTGAAACCTTGCTCTTTCTAAATTGAAATTTTTATTTAAAAAATTGTAATGGAATTAGAAATTTGCATTGAAATTGAACACGCTAGTCTCTTGGTTTTAATAAATTTACTTCAAGCACCATTAAAAAAATAAAGCATATTTCATTCAAATCTTTGCGAAAACCAAATTAAACTTCAGAAGTAGGTATATTTTTACTGAAGTGAGTGTATGCCTTTTCCCACTGACATCTGTTTCTGAGGTGGCTCAACCAATTCAACTGACTTTGCTGAAGCGGAATTTTTTTCAAAGCTTCTATGTTGATATTAAACATCCTCAATTTTGTACCATTTTTGTACATCCAAATACCAAACTGAAAAGACAAAGACTGACAGTATTCCTGATGCTTGAAAGACACTAATAGAGTGGATATACAATAGGTTATAAAATAGCTGGACAAAAATGTCTCCTGAATCTGACAATGTGCTGAGCAGTGCAAAATGGGAGTTCAGTATGGCCAGCAACATAAGAAAAGGTGCTAGACCCTATCAGGGTCAGGCCATGACAAGAACCAGCAGTCCTTGGGAATGGCTGCACTGAATTCAGTTTCAACAGCATTAAAATGTTGAGCAAAGTATCTCCTAGCAAAGGGCAATGAGATTAAGAGATGTATCATTTAAAAAACAATTAAGAAAAGCTGTAATCAATATTAACAAAAAACATTTTAACAATAAAATAGATGCTTGTAATGTAGTCTATGGATAAACAAGGACAAAGTAACTAGAAAGCATTCTTAAACACCTTCCAAATAAGAGCACAATTAAAAGAATCTTCTATAAAACATGCTCAACCATGTAGTTCTAAAAATTGCATAAAAAGCAAGGTGTAAAGTTTTAAGGAACACTTTTCATTTAACAGTTAGATGGGGAAGATGGTATAGACAACTGATTTACTAAACAGTATGTTGCTATTCCATACAGTCAATAATTACCATTAAAAAAAATCCATCTTCTTTATATTCCTTTAGGAAAAAAACCCTCAAACAACCCCAAACACACACCTACCAAAACCCCCTCAAACACGAAAACTGACAAGTGGATAAGTATCTGTGTAGTAAGTACTGTGTACCATTTTGTTAAATCAGGGATTTGAAAGCTTTTAGATCCCAAATCTCATGTATTATTAGGTAACTATGCTATAAAAACAAAAGGAGGGGAGGAAAGATTATTATACTGTTAAAAATTAAGGGATCTTCTAATTTGCTGATTACATTTTCAGCATGTGTTTGTGTAACACACTCATCAAGGACGCGAATGTGTAACAAATCCCATAAGACTTTTAAGAGATTATGTGGAAATCAGAATAAAACTGTCACTCCTTTACTGCTATTGTAATTTTATTTCATGCAGTGCAAATTGGCCATTTCAGGACACTGAATAATGCTTGAAATAAATAAGCCTAAATTTGCCTGCATGGATTAATTCTGGCTTCATGATATGCCACGAATAAGCTAGGGATACTGAAATAAATTCTTGCATACCAGTGCCAATAACCCTCCCATTTCACACTAGCTTATGAGAAAATTACAAAATTAAAACATTCCAAAATATTTTGAGACATTTCGTGAAAAACTTTTAAAAGCCTCTTACGCAAAACATGTGAAAGACGACACAGCAGCTGCACTGCCTCCTGAGCTCCCTCCTGTTATTACCCAATCAGGCTCTTTGTCCTCAGAATGGGATTTTGGGACAGATTTTTCCTTGTATTGTCTTGAATAACTCCAGGGATTTCTGACTGGTCCAAATACTCCATCTGTACTCCCAGATCTAAGATAGACAGGACAAATGCAGACAGAAGTGCTAGATGACACATCTTATTCAGCAATTTTATTTTTTTTCATCCAAATCCTCATCCTTCATCCTAGCAAATTCAAGTTCAACACAAAAAGACTGGTGTGTGTAAATCCATGTGCAGTCAATTTCAACATTACACATAACTGTAAAGTCTATAGCTCTTCATCCCTTTCTGACACACAACCTGAACTTGTATCTCTTTCTAACTTCTGCTAATGATACTGAAAGAATATAACCATAAAGATATAAAACTGATTTAAGCTATGTAAAAGTAAAGGTGCACCTCTCCTTCAAATCAAAGGCATTCTGTTTTTCTAACCCTGCACTTGATGAAGACCACAGTCGTGGGGAAAACCATGCTGCTACAGGTGGTGAATAAGCTCCACAATAGCAAGAACAAGCTCTTCTCTGTAAATGACACACTATTACTCACTCTGCAGACATCTGCTGAGGCCAAAGTTTGCTAGTTAAGAGTGCTAGTCTGGCTTCTCAGAAACCGGTTTCAGTCAGACTGTGGTCACCTCAATGTGAGCTGCCACCAGAACCAGGGCCAGGGGTTACTTTCCTCCTTCCTCTCCATGCCATGTTCCTCCTGACCCCAAAGTGCCAGTGTTATTAGCCAAATGATCAGACCAAGAGGGCAGCTGACATCAGTTGGGAACTGACCTTATTGAGATATCATTACTTCAGAGCTGGATCCGCTCCCTGGTCAAGCTCATGGTGCAGCTATGCTGGTGTTAGCATAAGAGATCATGCAAACTCACAGACCCAAAATGAGAAGCCAGTGTTGGGATAAGCCTTTTTAGGAGAATCCTAAGATTTAATGAGCTTAGACCAGTTGTAATACTGCATAATCAGATTTTTCCCATGCTTTTTGCCTGCTGTTCCTCTGAGGAATATCTCTTTTACATGGAAATTACTTTATTCAAAACAATACAGTCCAAGTATTTCCACTCCATCCACATGAATTTCCAATCAAACCTCTGTCTTTGGTTTAATAAAACCAAAACACAGCACTTACTGTTTTTCATAGGTAGTTAAAATCCCAGACATTCTCTTCCAGACCTAATAGCTGGTGTGACAGAAATGCCCATCCCTAACAGCCCGATGCTGTTCCCTGTTACAGCTTGGCTGCTTTCACTGATTTGCTGGAGAATCAATTTGTAAGAGCATTTTTCACTGTGCTTCTGACAAAAAAGTGACCAACATTATCTCAGGCAACTTAAAGCGTTGCTCTTTGTTTCTTTGCAGCAACCTGGGGAGTACTCATACAAATTACTCCAGTGGCTGACTGGCAGAGGCAGTGGCTGTCATTGGGGTCATGATAATACTTAGCTAAGGGCAAAAAAGCAGGAGTCTCCCTCCCACCAGTAAGGAGAAAGAAAAAGGCAGCAATTAACTGTGTTGTAACCAATTCTACTGACACAATACTGGATCTGCAAAAAGGCTGCTTGTCCTTGGCCTTCTACAAAGGCTGGACCACTTCCTCCCTCTCAAGCATAGCTACAGTCAAACACTATGTTCAAAAAACTCAGCATCTGTGTCATTTACACAACAGTATAAATGCTTAGGGAGAAGTTTATGCAACTCTACATACTATTCATGGGTAAGTATTCATTATTGTCCAGCCTCACAGAAACACGAGTTAAGGATTACAGTACATTGGAACAGATGATGTGTATTCTTTTTTATGTACAATCACACATTAAAAATAATAAACATCACTCACCCCATTGCAAATTCATCTAGGTTTGTTTTGCCTAAAAGCACAGCTCCCTGATCCAGTAATTTCTGAACTACTGTAGCATTGTAAGGAGAAATATAACCTGAAAACAATCAGAACAATTAAGAGAGATTCCTGAGACATGAATTATTTTTTACAAGTAGCTATTCTGACCATCTCAAAGTTATCATTATCTGTGCATAAGAACTGTTAATTCACAGTGTCAAGAATCTTGCTTCAAGGTAACATGAACAATTTTCAAAATTTAGCAAAAGTAACCCAAACACTGTTTAGTTTGCAACATCATTTCTTTTTCTCCACAATTTACAATCCAGTAATTCTGGATTATACGTGTCTAGAGTGTGGGGCTAAGACTTCACATAAACAAGACACCACAAGGGTAGCAAATTTCTGCATTCAACCAATTTGCAGGAACTGTCTAAAATAAGAAGAGATGAGAAAAAGCTGTTCGCAGGAAAATGCTAATCTATCCTAAATTATCACCCATTGCCATGAGATAAAGCAGCATATGGTTAACCACAAGATGAAATACTAACTGGGTATCTTGTGGTCAAATATGTGCACCCTTCGCCACTTAGACCTTACATAACCTAGGATGAGAATCATGACATGAGATTTCAGATAATAACCAACTCATTTTGTGAATACTGACAGGGGTTTCTCCATCCTCACCTTCAACAGGAACAAGGATATCACTTCTAATACTCATTGCAATCAATCACAACAGATATTTAATGAAAAGCATTTCAGCTATTACAAGACTTTTTAAAATAGCAAAGTCACATTTTGTTTCTTCTGCTACTAAAAACCTCATGATCAGATTAGGATTCTGCTAATTTACTTTTGTTATCTTCCACAAAACTTTATAAGTTTTACTTTGTGCAGAATAAAATAGATACAAGAAATGTTTTCTACCTTTGCTTTTACTATGAAAAGACTGTAATGCCTAGAAAATGTTCATGGCATATTAAAATAAAGAATGAGCTTAGGAAAAAAACAGCCTTATACAACATGTTTGCATACTGAGATTGTTAATGTCTACTCTTCCTACAGCCGTATGAAAAAACTACTTCACAATTGTCAACAGAACAACAACAACAAAAAGGCCTATATTTAGATTTTGGTAGGCAGAAGAGTACTGACTGCTCTCCTCTTGACCTAAAAGTAATGTGAAGCAAAACGCAAATTTTAGAGCAATTCTATTTTAGTATATAGGTTATAATAAAACTGTGTTGTTAAAAGCATGTAACTAATAAATATAATGAGATAGTGTGCTTAGAAGAAAAAGATGTATCTGCAATACCAGATGAAAACTGGCCACTGAAATTAGATAAGTGTATTTCCTGAAATGAGTCTAGTTCATTTTTTGAAAATATTTAATTTCTAGAAGACCCACTCCACAAACCCTCTGAAGAGCAAGAGTTCTGAAGAGATCTGATTTTACTTTAAAAGCTTTACTGTACCTCTTAGCATGTTTGATGCACATGTTGTCTCAATGCCAGCTGTATTAAAGTTGTCTTTTACTGCAATAGGAATTCCATCTAGAACACCCAGTGGCTGACCTGCATAAGGAATAATTGCAAAGACAAGAGAGATTAAAGCAAAGTGTGCTGTATGTATAACTTTCTCATCAATTACTGTTTACTGTTCATATTCCTACGGGTGGTTTTTAGAAGTAAGACTGCTATCTGCTTGGCATTTGATGATTGTCTGTTACATTTTCAAGAACCATTCCAACTCTAGCACTGAGCATTCTGCCCAAACCAGACGTGGCTCTGCAGATGTGCCTAAGCCCGCAAGACAGGCAGCTGCTTCCATACAGGTTAGCTATCCCAAAGGCGTCCATACCTCTTCCAATGCAACCACACAGTGCTTATTTCAGCCACAAATGCTGCTAAACCCATCACTAGGCTGAGAGCCATAAACTCTGCCTATCTGACATACACAGTAGATGTGACCTGAAAAAATTACTAAAGCAAGAGAAAATCTTTACTAATTGACTGGTTATTAATCATCCAGAAAAAAAATGAATTAAAATTAAAGGCCTATATCTGGAAGCAAAACTTTCTTAAGCTGCTAGAGGGCAGCAAGTGTCACCCAGGAAGGGAAAAAGTACCCTATCACATGAAAATTTACCTTTCCTCTCTTGTTTGAAACACACAGGAAAATGATGGCCAGCCTCCAAATGTCGCCGATAACAGGACTGAAAGCTGTTCTGTTCACCAATTAATAACTACTTTGTTTTCTTTCTTAATTAAAAACCCGAAAGGCTGAGCCAGGTATTTGCCTACCCCAGCCAACAGGCCTGTGAAGGACCACTATACCTGCCTGTTCTGTGGTACCTGCTGGTGGCTACACGTGCAAAATAAATTGCTGAGGAAGAAAGAGGCACCCTGTAGCTGTGCTGCCCAAGAGGCACAGAGCTTGTTTAACCTGCAGTGCCTCATTTGGTCCAGTTTTGACTTCGATTTCTGAATTACTCTCCTGAGTGCCAATTGTACATCCACAGAAACCTCACCCACGAGCCTCGTTCCCCAGCAGTCAAAGAAGCAGCACAGACACCTGCTTTAAAATGGAAAGATGCTTCATCTATGACAACGAGCTCCTCCACAGCATCTTTTTAAGGACTGATACTAGTTATAAACAAACATACCTTTTTTGTACCTCTCCTCTGATGCCTCAGCCTGCTTCAAAGCAGTTTCTTCTGCTACAGTAATATAGGCATTAAGAAACTTGGTGCTTTTGATGAGGGACAGGCACCGCTGGCAGAGCTCTGTGGGAGTGACATGTCCTTCCTTCAATGCTGCTGCCACCTGAAAGTATCACCAAAAACAGCTGGGAAGAAATGAAAGCCTCTAATACCACCTTTAAAGTGTTAATGAGACAGGCATTACTTTATTCTGGCCAGAGATATGCAGCAAATCTTCCCAGCCACATATGTCCCTTTCTTGAAGTTTTGTGTATTTATACATTTTAACAAAAAAAGGAATTAACGTTCATTGGTTCTAAGTTACGTGATTCTCTTCATTTAATCAATATTCTATCCCTTACTGGCTAATTCGATCCACATTCTTTGGTTCTCTTAAGACAGAGAATCTCCAGCTTTCAGGCTATAATGTCTTTCTTAATGCCCTCTTCATCTTCTGGTTTCTGCAACTCGTATTCGAAGAACCGTACCGTTGAGATCCAGATGTCTAACCTTTAAATCCCCCAAGCTTTGCCTACTGAAGCTCATCAGAGCTAATTCCAGAGACACTCAAAGCTTCAGTGATTTAAAAGGTCAAACCGACAACAACCCGTAAGAAAAAACAAAGCGAACCTAGCTTACCACTAACACCGATTAAAATTTTAGGGAAGTTATATAATTTCCCCTAAGAGCGCAACCCGCCTCTCAGGGCGGGCACCCCCCTCTTTCGGGGGGATGCACCGCGACCCCCGCCGAGGGAAGGAGCCCAAGGGAAGCGCTCTCAAGGGGGCCCCGGTCACCCTGCGAGCCCGCCCCGCTCCTCGGCACCCCTGGCGGGCGGGCTGGCCGTACTGACCTGGCGGAGAGAGGCGCGCAACAACATCGTCCCCCGCCGTCTCCACCTCCTCCTCTTCCTCCTCAGGCCCGCTCAGCCACACCGACCCCGTCCCCAGCCCCGTCCCGGCAGTCGCGGCTGCGCGCCGCCATCTTGCCGCAACACCCTGCGCCGCCATTGGCGGGGCCGCCAAGAAGGAGGNCGGTACGGCAGCAACGAGGTGCTGCGCTTCACCAGGGACATGGTGTTCCCCATCATACACTTCCCCAACGAGGTCATCATTAGGGTTCACGCTGCCAGCCTGAACCCCATCGACCTCAGCATGAGAAGTAAGTGCGGGGCCCGGGCCGGAGGGGCCGTGCTGGGTCCTGCCCCCAGGCTCGTGTAGCCCTGATCCCGCTGGGACCCCGCCGGGAAACCTGGCTGCTCTCACCTTTGTGTCGGGGGACACAAAGCTCCTTTCCAAAACGCTACAAAAACCCGCTGACGAGAGCGTGTGTGTTGCGGGGTGAGGTTTTAATGGAGTGGCGAGCTGTGGAGCCCCCCAGCCGTGCGGCTCGCAAGCCATTCCCTTTCCAAAGGTAGCATGACCGTGGTGCGGGTTCCTCCTGGTCCCCTTCACTGTCCCCGCCGTGTCGGGGGTGGTGCTGCTCCCTTGGCCATCCGAGGACCCATCGTTCCCCCTGGGAGGTGCTGGATTTTCCCGTCCTTTTTGAGGTGAACGGGGGTGAAGGTCAAAGTTAGAGCGAGGCCGGCACGTGTGACCGAATACAAGCCGCGTGGTTCATTGCCATACCCATCCTGAGCTGACGTCTGGGTACCTGCTGTCGTCTCGCCCAGGAAATCTATCGCTCACTGTCCAGCTCTTTGTATTCGAAACATTTATTCGGACTTTCTTCCTCAATTTCAAGGTGCAAAAACAGGAGAAAGAAATTGTGGTGGTAGAATGCATTGTATTTCACGTTGAGAAGTGATCTTGCATATCAAACCAGATTCAGTAGAATATGCAAATATATCTGCGGAAAGCCTGCTGACAGGCCTGTAATCTGTGCTTTGGGTCTCTAATAAATGAATTTTAAATCATTTTTATATATACTTGGGGCTTTGATTAACGTACCTTTGGTATCTGAGGATTCTTGTTAAATGACCCACTTGAACTTCTGGGCTGCAAGTAGTAGTTTGAGTCAGTTGTAAAAGTATTTGAAAGAAACTGCATTTTCATCCTGCTTCCAAGCTGCCTGCTTTTGTGTCTGTTTCTTTTCAGTACTAAGACACTTTCTATCATGACAGACCACCTAGGCAGATTTGTCCAAACACTTGAATGGATGTGTGTGCCCAAATGCAGACTTTTTATGGGCTGAGCACAGTTATTAGATGGGTAATTCCAAGACTTCACAGCATTTATCTGTCTATTACTGAATAAAGTTCAGGTTATTCGTCTTAGGAGATGTGCCATAATATCTTTTAGAAAGATGTTTGTATTGCTTTTACAGTACTTTATTTGGAAAGACAAAGGAAAAGCTTGGAGTTCTTTTGGATTTGTAGCCACAAGATGCTGTTGGAAAACGGACCATTTCCAGCATTTCAAGTAGACTTAGAATTTCTGACAGTGTTATCACATACTCATTATTTTTATAGTGGAGAGCCATCTCATGGATAAATAAGCCAGAACAGGATTTGCTCTTTATTTATAAAATCTATGAAAGTGTAAAATATTGCAGATTTTTTGCATGCTTCAGTTATAACAGAATGAGGCACATTTTGCACAGACAGTGCTTTCTAATTGGAATTGTCCAGTTAATAAATGAAAACTCAATATGGAATGTTGTGGTTAATTTCGTGTTTTGCAGGTGGTTATGGTGCAACGGCCTTAAATATGAAGCGGGATCCCCTGAAACTCAAAACTGAGGAGACTGAATTTCCCCTAACACTTGGTCGAGATGTCTCTGGTGTTGTTATGGAATGTGGACTGAGTGTGTCTTATTTCAAACCTGGAGATGAGGTGATACCTCCAATCTCTTTTTTTTCTAACATGGATAGTTAAAATATACTATGAGATGTTGAGCTTTCGTTTTCCTCCTAATTTTTTTTAGTGTTTTTGCACTCTTAAGGAGGCCTATCTGGCAGTAAATTCCTAGAATGCTTTCTTCCCTTCATTTTTTCTTGGAAAAACATGGTCTTTCAGATACTTGCTTCTGCAAGTTAATTTTTTATCTGTTTTTTAGTTTTTGGTCCATTGCAATGGTAGCAAGAGTGGAATTTATTTATTTATAAGTGCACTCTCAAAATGAATCTTCACTTTGACTGAAGATAGAATTCTAACAGGAAGGGATTAGTTGTGTTTTTTCATGAGAAATTTAAGATAGAAACTTCAGCTTCACCCAAGAACCACTTCATGGGTCCCAAAATAAATACTGATGCTGTTTGCCTTCACCTTTACCAGTTGCTTTCACATTTCACCAGTTCCAGTATATCAAATTCTGACTCTGCACCACCCCTCTAATCTGGGCTTTCCTGGCATGGAAATAGTTTGGGGGTTTTGAAAAATT
This sequence comes from Campylorhamphus procurvoides, assembly GCA_013396655.1. Classification (NCBI taxonomy): domain Eukaryota; kingdom Metazoa; phylum Chordata; class Aves; order Passeriformes; family Dendrocolaptidae; genus Campylorhamphus; species Campylorhamphus procurvoides. The sequence continues at coordinate 1,814,999 of WBMV01007406.1, forward strand.
ATGTCTTATACACAATGCAATGGTATAATTGAACAATCATGAGTTTTGTGATGTTTTTTGTGTAAAGTAAGCTGAAACTGGTTTCTGATAAACAATGAAGACATTCTGCAAATTGGAAAAAAGATTTCTTCAAGGAAGAAGACTTTTCTGTGTACGTACAATCGTGTACACAGTTATAAAAATTGATAGTTGTTTTCTGTTTGGTTTTAGGTCTGGGCAGCAATACCTCCATGGAAACAGGGCACTCTGTCTGAGTTTGTGGTAGCCAGTGGAAACGAGGTAAACTTTCAAAACTGTGGCTAACAGACAAAACGCCAAAGCTGTAAAGACTGGCATTTTTCTTCTTCAGTGTCTCAGTAACTGTTTATTTCTTAATGCTTTGTTTCATTTGTACTCCAGCTAGTTATGAAGGTGGTTGAAAGAGTGCAGTACACCATCTGCAATTCAGTAAAGCTTGCTTAAATATTTCAGTGTCACATAGGATCTGTTTTTTGACTTAGATATGTTTTTTTTCAGGTGTCTTTTAAGCCAAAGTGTCTCAGTCATATAGAAGCTGCTGCCTTACCATATGTTGGTCTCACTGCATGGTCTGCACTGAACCAAGTGGGAGGACTGAACAAAAGTAACTGTAGTGGGAAAAGGTAAGAAAAATTGATCTGGTGCTAAAACTAAAAGTTTTTCATTTTTGTATTGTTGGCCTGCTTCTAAAACATGTTCAGCAATGATGAAGACTATTATACCATGACATTCACAAAGACAGCTGCCTGAATCTGCTGGTTCAACCTACACAGCTGAGAGAGGCTTCTTTAAGGAGGCTCAGATGAGGTCTGTAACTGAAGTGGATATGGAGTCACTTGTTTCTCACTTCCTCTATGTAGTGACTGTATAGAGGTAGAAAATGCCCAAAGTTGTGGCTGCCCCATCCCTGGAAGTGTTTTAAGGACAGGCTGGATGCATCTCTGGGCAGCCTGGTCTAGTGAAAGGTGTCCCTGTCCGTGGCAGGGGGTTCAGAACTAGATGGTCTTTAAGGTCCCTTCCAATCCAGGCTGTTCTGTGATTCCATGCTAATGTAATATATATCTAATGTATGGACTATATAGAAAATTTAATGATGTTATCTCTAGAAATTTATAGGGACTTGGCCTTTCTGCTTGTTGGAACAGTTAGCCAAATGTCATAATCCTCTCAGTTATTTTGGCAACTCACAGAAAGCCCTCTCAAGCACAGAGGCATGGTTCACTCACTTCCTGCTGCATGAGCCATTTGGAGCAGACTGTTTTTCCAGCATTTTGGAGGAAATTGAGTAGTTGACCAAGTCTTATTTGACCTTCAGACCAGAACTTTGATGAGGTCAGGAATGCAGACAAGAAGAGGAGAATGTGCAAGGCAGGCAGCCAATCAGAGAGAAAAACTGGCTTTGTTTATCAGCCTGTTCATCTGACAATGGCAGATGAGGAAAAATGCATTGAAAGATTGGAGCAAATACCATTTTTCTTCTGATAATTGAAATTCACAGTTATTTTGACCTTTGGATGTTTGAGTAAATAGATGGCAAGATCTTCAGAAGGGAAATAAGGGCAGAAGTAGAAATATTGGAGTTGAAAAAATAATTAATATTACTACACTGCACCAAAAATTTAAGTCATTAAGTAATTACTGAGAGTAAGTGTCTAGATGCCTGACCCTCTTTTATTTGGCTTATACTTTGTAGTGCAAGACATTGCACAGAACACTAGATCTATTGAAATTCTTCACCCACATCTTTAGAGGGTAATTGAGTGAGTGGTCGTTCATATGTCACAGTAAATTCCATCATGCAAATATTGAGTAATTGTTTGTTCTAAAGATAAACAATGTTTTGAGAAAATGAAATGGCAAAATTTAAAGGAATTTCAAAGAGATGTCATTGAAATTAACTTTCAGCTAGTACTAAAATTCTAGATAACATGGCCTTTTTATTTTTTCAGTATTTAGACTTTTTTATTATCCTAACTTTCACATGTAAATAGAATTAACCTAAAGATATGTGGATAGGCTAGCCTTGTTGAAAGTTTCTTTCCAATCTTCACTTAAGTGCTCAGACTGTTAAAAGTAAAATTCAAACTTCATTTATAAAATGTCTTTACATTTAATATCTACTTTCATATTCCAAATATTTAATTGCTCCAAAATTTCAGCAAAAAAAAAATTAATGTACTTATAAAATATTATATTTCCTACCTAGACATTTTGAACTGTAAAACCAGCAGCGAATGACTTATGTGATAGTACTTTTAACCCCCTGAAAAGTTTTTTGTAGGAAAATATATAAAGCTCATTGAAGGGGCTGTGCAAAATTGTATTCCATGAACTCTCCAGACAATAATTTGAAAATACAAGCATTTATACAATGTTTCTTAATTCCTTTAAATAATATATTTGGTAAGAAGTTACGTACATACGTATTTTATGTTGGTCTTTTTGTCTCCTGTAGGTATATGTAAATAGCTATGTAGAAGGGTGTATGTACACACACGAGTGTGCCTTATTTTGACAAAGCAGCTGCATTCCTTGATGAAAGCTACTTCACTGAACTTTATTGCAGTGTTAAGACATCTTAAAAACAGTGAGATTTTTCTATTGGTGTGTATTGTTTTCTTTGCCTCTTTTAAGGTGGAAGGGTGGGCTTACCAGAAATGCTTGCTAACAGTCCAGCATCTGAGTGTACATTGATCTGACAGGAATATCTGCTGCATCTACACACACTTTCACAGATTCTGTTGTTGCAAGTTACCTGGAGAGTGTTCACATTGTTTGTGAAGCCTCCTGCTTCACTATAATTCCAGTCGTTTCTCCATAACTTCTATTCTCTACCACTGTAATTAATGTCAGTATTCTTACACAAGCTATAGGTGAATGTTCTTCCTATCTTAAATGTTCAAAATTACTCTGGTGTGGTTAAGTTTGCTGTGGATACCTGAGAGATTCTCATATGTGCCAGTGACCTGTTTCAGTAGAAAGGGGATATTCTTGTTCAACACTACCTTGCTGTATTCACAAAATGCACGATAAAACCAAACCTATAAGTTTGAGAAGTTCTTAAAAGTGCTTACATTACTGTTAAGTAAATGTCTTTATATAAATACAGAGGCAGTATTTTATAGTTTTAAGTATGCTGGAGAGGGACAGTGGATTCTGTTACTGTAAGCTATTAAACATACACTCCTGATTTATATTGTTACAATGAAAATTTTAATAGTATAATATCCCAAGAAAATATTTTTTTCAATGTCTGTGTGTTACTTCATCCTTTTATCTGTTGTACAAATTGAATGTAGGTTGTAAAAATTCCTGATAGGGTAAACACTTCCTGATCCAGAAATAAATCTCTTGGGGACATTTTGTTGGTATAATAAAATGAATTTTAATTTTATATCTAAATAAAATTTATTTATTCGATAAATAAATTAATTTTATACCCATATAAAATTTATTTATTCAATAAATATATTCATTTTTATTTTGCAGGTACCTGAGTCACTGAAAATTGTTAGTTGTTTATAATCCAGAGAAAATGTTAGTCCTTTATTTGTATACCCACTCCCCACTTCCCCGGTGTTTTGGTGGGGGGGTCACCAGCTCAAACAGGTCCTGGCTCTCTGATGCTATTTTCTGACCACACCATAGAGTGAAGCAGGGCCCAGGGAGAAGGGCTAAACTCTCAAATCTCATGGTATGCTTATCTGGAGAGATCTGCTGACTCTCTGATCATTTGAACTGCTAGAGCCTCATATGGGGCTTGGTGAATGTTGCGCCTTTGTCAGAAGGGAGGAAAGCCTGGGGTGCAAATGTTCATTTTATTCTTTTGAGAGAATTGGTTTTCTTGGATCTCTGTCCTGGTCAAGTGATTTGTTAGTTTGTTCCCTTGTGCACGTAATGTATTACTTCTGAGCTCACCTTTGCAGTGAGAACAGGTAGTTTGTATGATATTTTTTCTCCTGGCTGTGTTTTCCTGAGGCAGTGCAAACAAAACTGTTCCTACTTTGGCATTTGTCATCCTCTGTGGTCCTTCAGTACTGTGCTAACGGGTCCTGCACCTTCAAACACTTTCTTGCTTGTCCTTTGCCAAACAATGTGTCTTGCTGTCATCAGTGCTGTAAAAATGGTGATCTGTTGAGCTGCAGCACATGGATCTCCTGTGCAGACATAGTTTGTCTCTGAAATGAAGATCTTTCTTGAAGTCACAATGTGTAGATAGAGTTTTTAAAATAGAAGCTTTGGTAGAAAATAGCCCTTGTAACACAAGAACAAACTGAATCTGGAAAGTATTTCTACCTGAAGTATCTTAAGGATTTTATTGAAGGGGAAAATAAAAAAAGTCCTAGACAAGCAGCTCCCCAAACTGAAAACGTTACCTAAACCCTTTGACCAAAACACATTTTAAAATTACAGCTTCCCCAAAATGTGTAGTGGAAGAAATACCTTTTAGAGCAAGAAGTAAAATTGTAAATGCGATTTGAAAAGGTTTTTTGAAAGGATTTAATTGTGACTGTCCTTTTTAAGGATAAAGATGGGTTGAGTGTAGCATCCCTGAGCCTTTTCAAGTATAATATAGTCAAAATATGCATGTTGCTTCAGGCATCTGTCGTTAGAAGCCTAGTTCTGAGGATAAGTACATTTTGGCAGATTTAAAAGCTTCAGGCACTATGGTTTCATATTCTTAATCTGAATTTTGCAGCTTGGATCAGTGAAATCAGAGGGAACAGAATCTGATCAGTTACAAAAGAGGAAGCATTTTAAAATGGATGCTGTGACCAAAGCCAAGTCTCTTAGGTTACTTCAAAGAATTTTTGTAAACTGAGACTCTAGATTGTATAGTACAGTTTTGTACTGTAAAAAGCAATTTCCTTCAACATCTAGCACACTGACATTTAAAACATGAATGTCACCAGATTCTGAAGATTCTGAAATTTTCCTGGCAAACAGAAGTTGTGAGAAACTTGATGCCCAGTCCTATGCCAGGACTTAATTGTGAATCTTCCTTTTGTCCTAGAATTAGCACAGAGGTAAGGTCCAAGCACTGTTTGTAACTTGGGCTGCAAGGCTTTCTACTAATTCGTTTTCTGATGTTTACTTACTTAAAAAATATCTGAATGAAATTTTTGAACATTGCCAGCAGTAAGGTCCTCACACGAGTAAACTTGCATTATTTTTTTTGAAATTTAGGGTGGTGTATTCAGTTGAAGTGAACTCTCAATTGCTAATAATTTGATAATATATTCTTTAATTTTCTTGCTTGCATACCAGTTTTCACAACCTGGCATTCACAGTTCTTGCTGAGATATACTGAACTAGAAAAATTCTACTGCCTTTTTTTTCTAAAGAGGAAGACATTTTAATAAAAATCAAGCTTGTTCATGGTGGAAGTACTTCATTGTGTTTTTGCCTTTTAGATAAATATTATGCAATATGGGAAAATTACATTCCATATATTATGAAGTTCACAGTTCTCCTTAAATAATGTCATACTAAGCTATTTTTTCTCTAAGATAAGACTAGTTTGTGTAAAATAGTGGTGAATTGGATTTTTTTCTTTAGGACGTAGGACAGTGGAATCTGGGAGACAGAAAGCATTGTCAGCTGACTTTGTCCTGAACTAAACAATTATGTTTGGGGAAGTGAGGACAGGTACAGGGGTTTTCGATGATGTTACTGCCTGACAGTTCCACTGCCTCATTTAGTGGAAAGCACGTATGAGGAAGTCCCTTTGGCTATGCTGAGATAATGCTTTTGGCACAGGACACATGATCAGCAATGTTAAGTCACATTATTGGCTATCTGAAGAGTTAGCCACTCTTGAAGAACACTGAATAACAAATACAGTCTTTTGCTTAAAATAGTTTGCTGTCAGAGATATATAAGGAACATTAGAATACATAGTTACTGTAGAGTTTATTTAAAGAACTATTTAATATATTTTAATTTTCTCTTACAGAGTATTAATATTAGGAGCTTCAGGAGGAGTTGGTACATTTGCTGTACAGGTAATATAAACCAGCATGCCCAGGATGCATCTTCAGATGATTCAGTATGGGGAAAAAAATTACAGAAGGGAATTGAGAGAAGGAATAGAGACATATCAAGTTACTGATCAATATGTCTGATTGAGCTGGTTGGTATTTCCAAACATGAAATATTTTCAGATTTATTGCTTTCCATCTGTTGCAATGTATTAGTTTAAAGTAGGAAGCAGGGACTTTCAAAGACAGAAATTGTGTCTAAGATTGCATTTCACAATTTGGATGCAGGAAATCTGATTGTTGTAACTTGAAATATGTAGCCTGTTTTCATTATCTTTCACTCAGCTTTGCTCTATAAATGTGAACAGAACTTGGTGTATGAGTAGAAAAACTGTTGGGAGTATCATCTACTATAACTATTGAGCTGGTCAAATGATGTGAGAGGCCACCAGGCTTTTTTGTGCAGTCTATGTAAAGCACAGTGGCTTAGATGAACTTTCCCTCACTGTCTTTGCCCTGCTACCCTTTTGTCTGTCTATTCCAGTAGTTCTAAACTTTGGAGAGTCAACGTGCTCTTTTGTTGATTCATTAGTTGTGGAACATCCTCTTCTCATGCTCTCAGTTGATTTGGAGATTTTTATTCTAATCACTGTCATCTTGCGCTGAAACATCTTTCTCTGAAGAATATGAAAAAAATACAGAAGTTGGGTGATTGCATTGCTGCATTCCATGCTACTAGGCCATAAACACAGTGGTTTTAAAGAGGCTTACGGGAGGAGTTTTGTGGTATGCTATTTGCCTGATCCGTGATAAAGCAGGTGACTACTTTCAGTACTAAAGGCTGACCAGCCACTGACTAGTTATGATTTGTAACTGGTTAATCGTGGTTAAACTATGTTAGTTAATCTGGAATCAAAGTAAAAAATATTACTGTGAATGAAAGAAATGAAATACCAAATGAGAGAAATAACTAGCAAAAATGCCTTACTTTGCTATAGCTTTTGGAGTAGAAGATAACATGATATCATCCCTATGGTAAATCAGAGATTACTTCCTTTTTCTTCTTGTTACTAGTATTTAACCTATTTATAGTAAGATAGATATATGAAATACTTAAAGGGCGTATTTAAAAATATTTAATGGTTGATCTGGTGACAGTTTTGTAAATTGGCAACTTGGACAGTACCTTGTGGTGTGCATTTAGCTGGCAGATTCAGATGGCAAACTGAGTATTTTATCTGGAACCTTATTTGTTGTGAGACCTGGTATCTTTAAATGGCATAAAAAAACCCACCTTCCTTCCTTCACATCAACTCCTTGCTCCCCAAAACCACCTTAAATATTGATAAATTCTAGTCATTATTTTGTCTGTGGGATGTGTGACAAATTGTCTTTTATTGAAAAACAGTCTCCCCATTCCCTATTTATGGTCCTCATTCGTTATGTAAATACAATGAGTGACTTTTTAAGTTGTTCTCAGTGTTTCACTAAATTTTAATCTTTGGACTTCTCTTTTTTTTTCATACTTGCTTTTAGCTGGTGAAGGCCTGGGGTGCTCACGTGACTGCAGTTTGTTCTCAGGATGCCAGCACACTGGTGAGAAAGCTTGGAGCAGATGATGTGATTGATTACAAATCTGGAAATCTGGAAGAGCAACTTAAAACATTACCCTTGTACGTGTCTGTGTTGCTTAATACTGAGATGAAGGAATTAGTGGTCACGCTGCCTGTCTTTTGATTGCTTGACTCCAGTCTATCAGAACTCCCTCATTTTTATTTTTCTTTTCCCATCTCTGAAGCATTAGTTTGTAAAGCAAATTCACTGCAACTCTTTTTGAACACAGTTTGCCAAGTGAATATCCCTACCACAGATTTCATTGTAAGACTAAGCCAGTTAATTGGGCTTGTGGTGGCAAGCTCACTTCCATGTGCTTCTCTTCAATGACTGATTTGAACAGTTTTGTCAGCTTCCATCCAAGTATCCTGGAGCATATGCAGTGCATGAATAAATTAAAGTAAGTCTCCAAAATCCTGTGTGAGGTTGGTAAATAGTAAAATTGATCTTGTGGAGGGAAGAACTATGTCATGAAGCAGTGAATTGACTTGCCACTGTGCAACTCAATTGGGAGTAAATTTCTGTAACATTGGGTACAGCTGCTTCTGAAAAATAGTTACACTTATCTTGTCACAGTAGTTACATTTAGACTAACTTGGGAGTTTTCTTTATAACAGAAGTATTTTTTGCTCTTGTAATCTTTCCATCTGTTTAAACTTAGTCTACTTTGACACTTATATTGGAATATGGTATTGATATTACTCTTTTTAGCTAGGTTGAGGTAATTTACTGGGAGGGGAAATAGAAGCTGCTCCATCTTTGAAAGAATTTACTGATAACTGTGCTAAGAAGCCATGTGCCCTTTAACTGTAGTGTGATTGTCAGCAGGCCTGAGGCCAACTGTGAGGGTACTGACACTGTATGGGCAGGACGTGCAGCAACTGACTTCACAGTTTGCAGTCAGAGCTAAATTTGCCTTTGTGCAACTCAACACTTTAAATGCTAAACACTCATTCTAGCAAGTGACCCTTTTTAAGAGATACCAGCAGTAGTGTCCTGGGGTGCAGTTTTATGATACAACGAAGCTGATCAGTCAGATATACAGAGAGGGATTTTCCTGCTTCCCTCCCCTTTTCAGTTGTACTGACCCTTCAGAACCCATAGTGAACTACCTTCTCCAGGAGCGTTAGTTTTCATGATCTGTTCTTGTTGGCAACTAACTGTTATATTGACTGAACTTAAACATGAAATTACATCCTTGGAAGACCAGACAGGAAAACTGCCAATCCAGAGATAAGAACTTTTCTATTTAATTTGCATATTTCCCCTCTTACTTGTAGTTTAAACTTGTAGTTTACTTGTAGTTTTACTTGTAAATAAACTTGTAGTTTATTTAGATTAGAAGTATATATGTGTATATACATATCTATTGCAATATGGAGATTGCTAGAAATTTACAGATGCAAATGAGAATGAGTTGCGTATCTAACAGAACAGGTGCATAGCTCCCTGTTGCCCTGTTCAGCCTTTACAGGCTCACATGCTGGGATAAGGAGAAAGAACACTGAAACTGTGGCTTGTTGCCACAGCCTGCATATACCCATTCCATGGGGGGAAGGTTTTAAACCCTTTGGATTGTTAGTTTCACTGGTAAATAGGTAGATGGGAAGAGTTGTCAGGAGAGGTAAAATGGCCCCAAAACAAATAAAGAGGTCAAAAAAAAGACCTTTAGAAATGAATCTGAGAATTGGATGAGAAGATAAGGTTTAGCAGAATAATTTGTTTACACAATTTTAGCCCCTGGAACTGACTTCATGTGAGTACAGCATGTACAAGAGATGTTCCTAGGGAGGGCATGAGTCCAGAGTAGTTTTTACATGCACATAACATATTATTCAGCACTAGGACCAGACCTCAAGGCTGTTCCTGTAGTCCCATGGGAGGGCTGAAGATACAAAGCTCTAGAAGGCTTTAAGCAAGTAGAGAATGTAGTTGTGCATCTGTGTCTGCTTTTTGGAGTTTTAAGTGCCATTTCAGTTATTTAAATAGCCTGTGTCTGCTCCACAGTGATTGGGCAATAACCTGTAAGTTTAAATCCCATTGTACAGTAAAGCTGGGATTTAGCTGAAGTCTTGGAACTTTCTTGCTACTATCTCACAGGCTGATTATTTTATTGCATTGCAGTGACACGCAAAAATGTAAAGTATAGCCAATTTCTACTATTAATTAGCTTAATTATGTTGAAATTATTTTTTCCATATCATGACTTTAAACCTGTTCTTTATATGTCTGCAGATTTGATTTTATCCTAGATAATGTTGGTGGATCCACTGAAAAGTGGGCATTAGATCTCTTGAAGAAATGGTCAGGAGCAACATATGTTACCTTAGTGACACCTTTCCTGATCAATATGGACAAACTTGGAGTGGCTGATGGCATGTTACAAACAGGAGTCACTGTTGGTTCTAAAACTCTAAAGGTATTTGACAAATCCTATATACTTTCATATTTTGTAGTAGCCTAGTAACTTCTTTTGTGTCTTGGATGCTAGTCATGTGGCTCATGTAGAGGCAGCTGTTGCATTGTCCTCATGTGTCGTTAAGTATACTTGAGATGCACTATTATTCTTTCCTTCTTTCTTGCACTGAAAAGAAATGTGTTGGGGTGGTGCTGTTGAGTGTATGTGGTAGTTTGGTGAGCTTTGAAGTTTTGATTCCTTATTGTGCTTTCCATTGCAGCCTTTTCCATACGGCCTCCCTAGTGAGTCCTGCTGACAGCCAATGTTTCATAGTATACAGAGAAAATCTCTGCCTCTTAAAAGAGGGTAATTTTGCTACTTGCTTTAGGCTGGTCAGGCTTTCTCCCAAAACATTGTTCCATGACTGATTCTCTTCATCCTATTCCAGCACCAGAGAGTAATAAAAGTAGTTGAGGGTGGCCGGGAAGTCTTTAATCTCTTTCATGTTCATATGTCTGGATGGTGATACTGATTTTTCTAGGTTTCATAAGTGGATCTTAAAACATTCTGCCAGTGGCCAGATCAGTGGGGCTTTTTAGAACTTTTTCTTCTCTCCACTTGTGTACTTGCTCTCCAAATGAATGCTTTTCAAGCAGTTGCTATGGTATTCCTGTGATGGTGTGGCTTAATGAGATTCTAAGTCCTGCACAAATACTTTCACAGTAAAGCCCAAAAACAAAACGAAAAGGCACTGAGGAAATAATGTAATATTATTTCTCAGTGTGCATGTTTCAATGATTATGAGGATTCTATGCCATGTATTAAAAATCATCTCTCTTTAGCAGATGATAGCTCTTACTCCTGTAAAGACTTCCTCAGAAGAGGTGCTCTTGACTTGTGCTTGTGAAATCTTCCCAAATTGTTTTTCATGGGAGCTGCCATCTATCATTGGGCAGTGATGATTTTGGCAGATAAAGTAGTGGAAAAATAAAATCAGTAACACTGAAGTGGAAGGTTCTAAATGTGACATTGTTGGGCTTATTTCATCCCTTCTGTGAGTGTGCATAAACATATAGCACCATTTCTCTTTTATTTAACAAATAATGCTGTTTCTAGTTGTAAAGACTAGGTTGTTGTTTTTCTTTACTAGAAGACGTTTGCAATTGGACACAAAATTCATCCTGATCCTGTTGTGGTAACGAATCATCCTGGTCTGTGCATCTAATCCACATGCTTACGTGTCCTTTTTTTCAGACATTAAAAAATTTCCCTGGCTTTTCCTTAAGTTACTTCTCTAGGAATTCTGTCATTAATTTTAGTTCCCATTTCAGTTTGCTCTCATGAATTTGTAATATATTTGTGATCTTTCTTGCAGCATCTTCTTAAAGGAGTCCATTATCGGTGGGCATTTTTCATGCCAAGTGGTCCAAGTTTGGATGAAATAGCAGAACTAGTTGATTCTGGAAAGGTATGTCAGTAATGGTTATTTGGGTATTTATGCAGAAAGAGATGCTGCTTGGACTCAAAAATTATGTAGTTCATTATTGGGGAATAAAATTTTATGAGACTCACAGTGAGGAAAACTAGTTAAGAATTGACTTGCTCCAGTTTCTAACTTGTACCTTTGGCATCAAATTTCAATTCATAATGGTTAAGGCTGTCCTGCCTTCTCCCTCGGGAACATGTTTTCCAAAGCACAAAGCTTACAAAGTTATAAGGAAGTAATGTCCAGTGAATGGTTATTTTTGCCCATGGGATTAATTTAACATGAACTCTGTCTGGTATTGAAGATTACATTTTAAGAGGTCTCATTTGGTTCATTTGGTCAGAATAAACATGTCTGTGTACCTGCATATGCAAACTTGCTTAGCCGGGGTGGTCTGGCATCCTGCCCATAAGGTGCACAGAGCTAGAATATTCTGATTATTGCAGATCATAGAAGATCTGCATTAGCAGAGTGGTGACAAAAATCTTGTGTTTCATCATTTCAGTGCTTCAGAGTATGATGTTTGTGCTAATTCAGCACAGTGACTAGGAATATTGTGAGCATTCATAAGCTTCTGGACTTGGGGGAAAATCATGAAGTGCCAGATAGATTGTGAGCTGTTTTTGTGGTCTTTTCAAGTTTATGAGCTTGTTACAAAATGTATGTGGGAGTGAACAGTTGATTTCCTGTGTTTTGGATTGTGTGATGCTGTAGGTCCTGGTAGTGTCCTGTTTGGGAATTTTGACAACATGAAATTGTCCAAGAGTAGAGAATATGGACAACTGCTGTTAATCTTTCTATGTGGTACCTAAGCAGAAGAGTGAGCAGAGTCTACCACTTTCAGTATGTGAACTGCCAGGACATCTTGTGCTCAAAATTTGTGAATATTAGTAAAATTGAGATCTCTCAAAGTTTTGAGCATCGATCCCATTTTTTTTTTGGTATGCAATATGTTCCAGAGTTTGGAAAAGAGTAAACAAACAGCTGTTGTACTTAAGACCTGATTGCTTCTATATACCACCTCAGTGCTGCTGATAAGAATAAAAACCTTCCTGAATTCAGCCACTTCTATTCCTCTGTCATGAACAGTGTGCTGCTGAAACAGGCAGTGGAAAGTCACTATTGCCTAAAAAGTTACCTACTCATAAACAGAGGATGCAGCAACAAATAAGCTATGGGGAAGTATGTTCCTGGCTACAGCTTTGCAGCTCTCTGCTTTGCATTATGTCCAGTGCTGTAGGGCTGATCTTATGGATCAAGAAAGAAACCATAGAAGGTGGTCCTCATCCTGTGATTGCATTCAGTCACACTACTAAATTATAAGTGTCTAAGAAAAAGAAATGCCCTTGTCTTTGTTCTTACCATTTGTCCTGATGCTCAGTTCAGTCACAACTTGTTTTGTGTTCTGCTTCTACCTTGTATGCAAAACAAATGCAGAATATGCCCATGAAAGCCTCTTGGGAAACACCTGTTTATGCAATAGAGATAAGGCTTAATCGGTGTTCTCTGCCTTATAACCTGGACAGGTGAATTGCAATGCCACTTAAAAGGTACGTCACACATGTATGAATGTCCTGATGTACTTTTGGTTGTAAGATGATCGTGAGGACAAAGATGTTTGCCTGGTCTTTTATTCTCTGTGCAAAAACAGGTCCTAACGTCAGACTGTCTGCAGAGTCATTATTCTAGCAGTGTTTTACTCTATTTTGTACAATGTTGTAAACATCTTGCTATCATCAGTATTTTATAAAACCCACATATGTTCCATTTAGACACATAATAAGACCATGACCTTGATTGTTTAGACACAAGAGTTCTCTTAAATGGACAGACCATCCATTCAGAAGGGTAGGTGTTTGGAAAAAAGGCAAGAGAGAATTACTGGAGGAATTGTACCACAATTTCCTGTAACTAAGTGAAAATAAATGTTTATGTTTGAATAGGAGAGAATAAATGAAAATTAAACACACAGCAATGAAGTGTATCAAGAAGGCTTGTGAATTGAGCAAATTGAGTTCATGTAATTAAACTTGTTAGCTTTGAGTAAATAGTTTTGAGTAATGCAGATTTTAGTTATTTTGAAATTTCAATCTTTTCTCTTACAGACATCTTAATTTTGAGATTGTATGAAGTGCAAATAAAAGAGCAATTGGAGAGCTCCTGAAAATGAGAGGCTTTTTTTTGGAATAAATGGTGAGGGAGGATTAAAATGAAGAAAATTAAAAAGAGCTAATGGTTTAAAGAGGTGATGTTAGCAAGTGAAGCATTGAAGAGCATACCTCTGTCATTATGATTTGTAACTGTTTTCTCTTATAGTCCATCTGTACTAACACAGATTTTTAGTTCTGATGAGTTCATCGTCCTTCTTTGTGAAAGCAAAAGGATTTTCAATCCTTCAATGGATGAAGAATAAGCAATTTTGTTTAAAGTTACTTGGTTTTTACATAGATAATCTTTGCAGCAAGGAAGAGAAATTTGCAAAATGTCAGCTTTGAGGAGTTCTTTTAAGCTTTTCTAATTGGGAGAAGAAAGAGAGGATTTGATGAGCTGGTAGTGCAAGGAAGGAGAATAATTTTCCTTGTGTAATTTACCTGCACATCAGCTCAGTTCTGGGAATTGTGAAACCATTTTCAGTTTATGAGCTGTTTTCTCTGCCTTGCAGCTGGGCGTCTTGCAAAGAGACTGTTGCAGGACTGAGGGGCAGGGAGGCTCCTAAAACAGTAGTGGGCATGGAGAAAATAAGAGTATTTCCTTGACAAATTTAGAGGTACAGACTACTGTGTCAATTGCTGGGAAATTTGTGTTGTGCTTTGAAACTGCAGAAGTTAATTATGACCCAGTAAGGACTGGGTTGATGATGTGGGCTCCACCAAATGAGTTGATGAAGTGCATGGCAGAAGTTGCTGTATCTCTTTCCATGGCAGAATGGTCCTCATGAATTACAAGGTTCTCGTCTAAAGAAAACTGAAATCATCAGAGCCTTTAATTCAGGACACAGATCTGGTGGCACACTGTTCACTGAAGCATTGTCACTGAAAGGCTTGTTAGGAATGAATTTGATGTATTTGTGGTCAGTGTTGTGGATTTAACATTGAGTCTTGGGTTTTGCTGCTTGTCTAATGTTTTCCTCCTAAGGACATGCCATTTAGTCCTTGGTGAAAATAGACCAAATTTGTGGAACTACTTATGTTGGTAGAAAGCCTCTAACTTAAAATTAAGCACTTACTTTGCCTTTTATAAAGCCTGATGGAGGAAGGCGGTCTCAGAAGACTCTTTAATAAGGGGGAGTACTAAGTGTGTTTTATCTTCCTGCAGGACTATGATGGGATGTGGGTTAATCTGCAGCCCTACAGAAATGTGATATGTTCATTTTAATTCATTGCTATTTAAATGCAGTACAAATGTGTGTGCAGTGTTTCTGGTGACTTAATACTCTTTCCTTCATAGCGTAGTTTCGTCAGATGGTCTGAAGGGTGAAAGTTGTTTTTGCAGGAGGAAGGCTAAAGGGCGAATTGAATTTCCAATCATGAAATGAATAGATCATTCTCTGTGTTGTTTGCTTTCTAGATAAATGTTCCAGAACAGGCACCCATAGGAAAAACAACTGCATGCCTATATTAATTTAATTTGTGAGTAGTGTTGATTATACATTTTGCTGAAGACACTAGATGCTTTGGACTTAGCACCTGCTGTTGTGGTTTGGAGGACAGATGCTGACTGTTCTTTGGCCCTGCTGCTGTCTTCTTGTGCAATGCTGAACAAATCACATAACCTTTTGCTACCATAATTTCTCAATCTATTAGTGAGGACTAGTGCCCTTTATCCACTTTTCATGATTTGCTCTGAGGTACCCTCTTAAAATGTGGAATGGAGTTATTTTCTATTGCTGGTCCTTGATATTCAGGAAGTAAATAACACAAATGGATGCAGTCATCCACTTTGACATTATGTGGGTTTTGAGAGTTGTTTGGATGGCTATGATTTAAAATGGCTTACATTCTTCCTTGCTAGCGTAAATTACCACAGCTTCTGGATTCTGTATCCTAATCTGTTTGTATCAATTTGCTTCCAATTCATCTTGTTACAGTTCTTCAAGTAACTTTTCCCCTGGCCCTTGTTGCACAATTGTTGCAATTTCTATCATCATTATGAATATTGAGCAGCAAATTTAACATTGAGTCCTTGAATGTTCTTCAAAACTGGCATCTATAGATGTGGCCTTCTCTGCAGTAATTCCAGTCTTTATGGCTGTGCTACAGTATCTTAAGATACCTGAGATGGCTTGCCCTTGGGTGGTGCCTGCTTTACTCTTCTAATTTTAGAAAAGGCACTAGGGTGCCTAAATATAGGGATTCTACACTTAAATGTCTAAACTAACTAGAGATCAGTTCTTCTTCTCCACTCTTTAGTCACTCACACTTCTTTAGTCACTCACACTTGTTTTGAGGACCATATTTCTCCATGCTAAATTGCAAAGCTTGCATTTTTTTTTTTTTTTTTAATATTTCGTGTTTCCTTGTTGCAGTGCATTTGCTTGCCAGGTTGGTTGGCTAAAGCTCAGAAATGTTTATCAAGGACAGGTTGCCAAAAGCTCTGTTCAGCCCTTTCTCTTCCAAAAAGAACCTCTATCTGCATTTTGTCATGGCCACCAAAAAAAAACCAAACCACTGTGATTTTTATTAAAAAACATTTGCTCCTGTTCCTCCAGGACATGGTAACTTGCTTATGTTCTTTATGAAGGTACTGTGTGGTTATATGATAAAGTGTCTGTGAAGAGCGCTAGTGGAAATTTTGCATACTGTGGGGAGATAGGGCTTGAATATGTGAATCCACATACACCACAATGAGGTCTTAAAAAATTTCATCATCTACCAGGTATTTAATCAAATATATTCCCTCAATCTGATGTAATTGTATATTCTGTAGAAAGTTATTCCTGGTGTTCTGAGCTCTAGTCCCCTAGTGCAGGAGGGCAACGTGTCCAACACAGCGGTGAAGTGTGGGGTCAGAAAGACAGCTCTAGTCTCTTGTGTGTTTAATTTGCTGAGACCTGAGGAGATGCAGATCATGCAGAACTATTCTTACAATCTGTATATATGATACACTTTCATATGTAAATATGTATTTTTCTATATATTTATATATAACTGTACTAGAGTTTGTTTTAAGTACATGGTGGCATTGCCCCGATTGCTTTAATTACCAGCATAAATATCAGGACAACTACCATGAACGTGATTGACAGGGGATTCTGGAAGAGAGAGTTGCTCTTTCCTTCAGATACCAGCTTTTCAGCATGGTCCAGTAGGTAACTCAACCCAGAATCATCCTCATTTCTACTGATTTAAGCTTGGGCTAGGCTGGCACACACTGCAATTCTGGGCTTGTTCCAGTTTCTTACTGCTCTGCATTGTGTTCTGTAGAAGCTGTTCTGCCAGGGCTAATTAAGGAGCTAGAGATATTTGAAGCCTTTTTACACACTGAACTGTACCCTGATAGCCTGCTTAACTGGGATTTATTTTCTAGCATTTAAATAATTGTAGATGATACTCTTGAGTTCCTGTGGGCTGCCGTTAGAGATTTGATATGAAAGAAGGTACCCTGGCTTAATAACCAAACAAATAAAACCTGGTAATACCATTATTGGTAAGATGGCTGTGGGAGTAGACCCTGGGACACTTGCCTTCCTTCTCATCTTTTAACCACTGCAGAACCATTTTTCTTATGGGTGTGTTGTTGGATCATTTTTACTTCTATTAGGCATTTGGGACGGAAATGTCATGTACCTGCTGTCTTTTAATGTGCTCTTGGATGAAAGTGTGTGTTCTCTGAAACACAAGTTAATAAAAAACATAGCAAGGAAGTTTTTTCCAAAATGGTCAAAGATGGGGCTCTGAGCAACCTGGTATAGTGGAAGGTGTCCCTACCCATGGGAGGGCGGGTTGGACTGAGTGGCCTTTGAAGGTCCTTTCCAACCCAAACCATTCTATAATTCTATGCTAGTACTGTGGAGTTGCAAAGCTACCCATACTACATGTGACCAGAGCCAGCTGTTCGAGAAGGGGAGAACTTTAATCTTTGTCTTCTGCGAGGGCTGACCCTAGAACCTGCTGTTGGCAAAAGAATGTGAAGCTCAGCATACATTGTTGCATCCCATTTTAAGGGAAAGGAAGGATGAAGACCCAATGAGCATGAAACTGGAGTACAGCAAAGAAGATGCTCAGCTAAAAGGAAGAAATGACAAAAACATCAGTGTCCCAAAACCCCATTTTTTTCCATGGGATGACAATAAAATATCAAATGGATAACTATTTGTTTAGTTCCAGGACAAGGACTGTTCTTTTTAATGATTTCTGTTCAAGATTCTTGTTGACATTGATGGGAGACTCACTGAAGGCCCAAGATGACATCAAGCTCTGCATTTGTGCTCATACACCTCATTTGGTATGGAGATAATTTCTGAAGGAAGACAGCCTTTATCTTTTAACTCAGTCAAAACAGCAAGCAGGTCTTTTCCATTACAGCAAGCCTGATGCCTGGTGGAGCACATGACAGCTTTTGTTCTGTGCACATGCAAGTATCTTTCCCAAAGCATAGTGTAGAGGAGCCCTGAGCAGCCTCACCAAGGCACAGGTAGGTTGTATGCCACAGGAGGCAGAAGCTGGGAGAAAGGCATTCCCCGAGCAAAGCAGCCCGGCAGCTCTCACATGGCCATCCTTTGCAGACCTGGGGGAGAGCCAGTGCACTGTCACTGTCCCTTGAGCAAGGGCACTTTTTTCCTTTCGTGCTTTGAACTGGGCTTTCTTTCAGTTCGTCTTTCTCCTGAGATTTTTCGAGGATCTTGCTCTCCCTCCAGCGGCAGGAAGCAGCTCCACACTCACTGGAGCAACTTGTTGCTGCCAGGAGGGTCAAAGCCATCTTCATTCCCGTCATGTTTTCTCACTTGTCCTCTCTTGATAAGTTCAGACTTTGTCCTTGCTGCCACAGAAACTGGGACCTCCAAGGGTGGGCCTGAATTTGCCATTAGTGGGAGTGTATTCCTGCTGACCAGTCAACTCCTGCCAGTGCCTGTTCACTGCCTGCTGCATTCAGAGCTGGAATGGCTAGGATATCACCTCTGTGCTGTATGTAGGATAGCCTTAATCAGCATCAGCAATTACTCTTGTTATTTGTCCAAACACATGAGTTAATTTCAAGAGACCTGAGATTCACTTCTATAGTATGTTCTGCGTTGGAGAGAATGAAGAGGAAGAAAATACCTTTCAGACCCAATCTGTTTTCAGATAAACATTTCAATGTGGGTATGTGTAATCCTTTCTCTCCCAGACTTTAGTTTAATCCCTTTTCCCTGAACAAATAGGTGTCCTCTGGCAAGGAACTGATGCGTGGCTGTAAATAGGCAGTGTTTTTATTATCCAGTTAATCTCCATTTATTATCACACATTCAACAAACAGCAGACGCTCCCCTACTTGTTTGTCTGTTCACAGGAAGAAATTTTATCTTAGTCAGTGGATTATGGTAAAGGCTGAGTGAATCACTGTGCTGCAACGTGGTCAGCCCTTTCAGGGTTATTCATACAATGGGACTGACCAGCCAGCCAGATAAAATGTTTAATGCTCTAGATTGTCAGGATCATCAATTTAGTATTCATGTCTCTCTATAGCACTGCCTAAAGCCAGCATTTAAATGGAGCTAGAGGTTACATCAATGTAGTAGATGGGCTTTGAGCATGTGATGGCTGCAATACACAGTGTTTTGAACTGTGAGGTTGAATTCAGGGTTCCTCTGAATCACTGTGTCACCACTTTTCAACTGCAATGCTTTGAACTTTACTCAACAGGCTGAGGACAAAACATACCTCTTTCTGTCAGGGTTATAAGTTGCAACATACAGTAAGTGACTGCAGGTAGCAGAACAGTGCAGTTTCTTGTTCATGTTTTCTCAGTTACTGCATGTCTGAAATTAACTTCTGCCTTTCCCTGGAATCCCTTGATGCTTCACATCCCTTGTGCTGCTGCACTTCTTTCTTTCCCAAATACCTTTCCTCTCCTCCCAGTCTCTTGTCAGGGTCATCTGTGTCCATGCTCCAGCAGGCTGAGTTTCTGTATCCTTTTTTTTTTCCCCCATTAATTGAAGCACAGCTTTGTATGCAACTGCCATTAACAATAAGTACTGTACAAGTGCTGCACTTTTGCTTGGCTCAGCAAGCTTCCTGAATTGTTTTTCCCTAAGCTGCTATGAAAGCAAGGATTGGTCTTCCTCAAAACAGTCACTACTGACCAGCAGCACGTTCCTCCTCCTGATAGTCACAGCAGCTGCAGCTGCAGTCAGATGCTCAATTTAGCCAAAGCCATTGTCTAATCCAGTGTTTTTGCAGCCCTGGGTCCACGTCCCTGACCTTGCTGATCTCTACAACAAAACTTCTATTCTGTGATGGATGCTGAGCAGATATGAATTTGTCTTGAAACATGATCATTTAAACCCCACATTTCTTCCTCAGTTGGGGTATCTTTGTGGCTCATCTGTGGTGTGTTAATATTCACATTGTTAGAGGGTGGTTTACAGAGACTATCCTGGCAGAACATGGGGAAGGAATACCCTGCTGCATGGCAAGTTTGAGGCACTGGGTGAATATATTAATTTGAAGAGTTGTTCTCATAGTGATTTGGCTGCTAATTGTGATATATTTGTTGAAGGGGGGGGTTCACTCTTTCCTGCTTTTCTGCCATGTAAAGTTTCACACTACAGCTAAGGTTGCCATGACAAAATAAAAAGGAATAGCTAGTGATAAGATTAGGAGATACTGTGGTGTAATAGTTAGGTTACTGATGTCTTGGATTACTTTTATCGTAGAAGCAAAACCAGTCATAATTTTAGTACAAGGAGTGGATGTCAAGGTAAAGCACAGTCTGAATAAAGAGAAAATTAAGAGAGTTGAGAAAATAACCTCCATGACCACAGACAACTACTAGATTGCGTTTGTTGTGCTGCTGGGGAGGGTGCTGGATGGTCAATCCTGCTGCTTGGAAAAATGGGCATATATGAAAATCTTTCCATGGTAGTGCTGCACACTCACCTTCTAAGCAGCACGTCTGAATGTATACCCCTTGCCTTCTGGTAAAAGCAAGCAAACCTTTTGAAACAGTATCATTCCAATGCTGGCAAATTGTTGGGTCCCTATTGCTGTTGTATTCCTTTTCCATCTAGCAAGAGTTATGTCCTGCTAGGACAGGGAAGTTATCAGTTCTGGAATATTCAGTAAGATGGTGTGTACGCTCATAGCTGTGAGGAAAATGCCTGAAGATATTTTTTCTCTGACACAAGTAACAAGGATCTTTTTTCTAGCACTGTAAATAGTGTATTTGGATCTTTGGTAATTCAAATCTTCATCACTGCAAGAGCTAGCTATAGACTCATCTACTGTTCATGTTTTCCTCTGATAAGAGGATTAGGATCAGTTCATCAGTGAAAGAATGTGCACTGGGCTGCTGTTAGGAGAGCCAAGATAAAGAACCAACCTCAGAGTAGGCAGGATCTTTGGTAGGAGGTGGGGGAGGTACTTTTGTACACACTGTCCTCTGGAAAGCTGACTCAGAACTTGACAGTAGAAAAAAGTCTCTTCCCTTGGACCAGCAGTAATAAGTATTTTTCAGAAGAGCTGGGATTTCTTCTACCTTTGTCGGTACACTTACGATGTCTAAAGAAAGTGCTTATTAGGGTTTTCAGGCTCCTCAGTTAAGAATGGGGACAATGAATGAGTAACTTCACTGTTGTTGTTAGAAATGAGTCTAAAACAATCCAGAAAGCCACTCTATATAATTAATGCCAAAGTAGCAGTTGATGCAAGCTGGGCTTAATGATGTATGCCTCCTGCAAAATACAGTGGCTGAATTTTCAAGTGTAGCTAAATGATTCAGCAACAAATATTTGTGGACCTTTTTTTTGTACTTCATTTGTGGTCTTTTAAGGGTACTGAGGTATGTAATGATGCAGATAAGCACCAGATTTACAAGTATCTTTGAAATATCTCACTTCATGAGAATTCTTGGATTTAACAAGAAAAACAGCAGAGAAATACAAGAAAAAGGAGTCCTTTTTGTCAGTATATCATTGTGGACAAGAAAAAGTTAAACCACTGTGTCAGCTTTTGAGTGGACTTAAAAGAGCCTTGCATGGTGACTTTAGTGGTAGAGTCCCAGGTAAGAGCTCTGAACTGTGCTAGTAGAGGTGTTTCAAAACTGGGGCAAGGAGCAGTAAAAAGCTTTCTTCTGCATGCAGCGGTATCCCTGAAAAACATTAAAAGCTAGTGACTACAATATTTGGCAATTTTTGCCCTAAATACTTCAAAGAAACCTCCCTCCTTTGTTCATACAGTTTTGAAGTGTCAGGGTGATACATTATTACTAATCTAGTGACTTTTTCTTTTATTCTGTAGATTCAACCAGTTATTGATGAAGTCTTCTCTTTTTCTGAAGTTCCAAAGGCTTTTCTGAAATTAGAAGGAGGACATGCACGTGGAAAAACAGTGATCAATGTAATTAGTAGACAATAAAGTATCTCTAATCATTATTCTGCCTGCAGTCAGTCCTTGAACATGAATTGGTATGTAGCAACTGTTCCTTCTTTAAAAGCATGTACAGGATGCATAACTTATAAAAAAAGTCTTGTTTTAGAAAAGCCTCTGCTTCCTTCTGCCTGTTAATATGACGACAGACAAGATATACTAATGTCCCTTAGGCATTTCTACGTGTAAACTGTATCATGTACTTGTGACTTCTGCAGAACACCCCTTGCTCCTGGGACAAGAGAACAGTCTGCAGCATCCCTGGATTGTAGCTCTTGGAGCTTTTGTTTTCTAGATGTTTTAGCTAAGTCCTGAAACCATGAGGCATGCTTTTATCTAATTGTCATATGAAACCTGTGTTTTTCCTTGGCCTTTCCTAGTTCTGTTCACCTTCATTAGTATATATTATTACTCAGTCTAGTTTGTTCTCAAAACTGAGTGGTCACAGCACTGTCTCAAGACTGATAGTTTAGTCTTGATCAGGCAACTCTCTCATGGCATAACTAATCTAAATGGAAGCATGGAACAAAATCAGTCTAACTGGTAATTACTCTAATAGCCCAACTGCTGGCTCAGATTCAGCTGACTGCAGTGTTTATGCAGGTAGGCTAGACATGATCTCTGTCAGTACTTGGGAGCCCCTGTTTCTGTCATGCTTTGTCACTGAGGGTGGGGGTAAAGTGCTTGAGGGGGTGCTTCTCTGGTGGTCTGTTTTTAAACTTGATGTTTTTCCAGAGATGGGGTGTGGAGTAATTTCCCCTGCAATTATGCAAGTAGATTGAAGGAAAGTGGAAACCTCTTAGTTGAGGGCTGTATATTTACTGCAGTGCAGCTCCAGTGGTGGACAAATCATGTCATGCAACACTTCACTGGAGGACAGAAGCAGCTGCAGCGTGAACTGTGGCCCCACGCAAAAATGGCACTGAGCACATGTTTGTATAGAAGAATCACCCATATCTCAAGAACCTGCAGCTATTCCACAGCACATATTCCCCCCTCCTTTAGCTAGCTGTCACAGAGGAATTATGGACAGAGACAGGCACAAGATGGAAGCAAAACTAAACATAAAATGTCAGCTTTCTACTTCTAAAAATAATTTCAATAAAAAGTTACCTAACTTAAATTTATTTGTAAAATGCTATATTATATATAGCAAGAGGCACATCAATATGACAAAGTACCACTGTTTGGGACCATTAACAACATACTTTCTATGAACAACTAAAAGCAGCACATTTCAGAGCAACAAAACTTCAGTGCGTCTTTACAAAAGGAGAAAAATTAGTAAGGCACTTCCTCTAGGGTGGTAATAGTAAAAGCACCAGTATCCTTTGAGGCAATACAATAGTAATGAAAATGTTAATTTTAAACAGACTTACTATGCAAGACAAAGGCCTGGATGCTCCTAGGAGCAGCTTGTAATAATACTGGTCTAAGCCAGAACAAAACACAGCAGCACAGTACAAGACTTTGTTTGTATTTCACCTGTTTGCCAACATTATTAAGGAAAATAACATAACCAGGTTCAAAGCAGGGCAACAGAAGGACCTCCTGCAGTCATAAGGATGTCCTACTTGTCACAAGCTCTTTACTAAATGTGACATTTATATTGATTGGGCACAGCCCCTGTGGCTGGGCACATATCCAAGCTTGGCTGTGCCCCTTCCTAGAGCAGTCAGACTCTTCTGTACAACTGTGAGCCAGCAGCCCACCACAGACATTGCCTTTCAACACCACCAGAAATAGTGGGGAGTCTGGCATTCTCCACTTTAAGCCCAACAGGCAGTGCCTGAAAAACGCAGTAACCACAGTGCTTATGTGCTGTTGCAGTCATCTTAAGTGATACTTTCCCTAAGAATTCTAGTTTTCAATATGATTTTGGAGTTCAGGAAGACTATACTATTTTAAAAGGTACAAATTTGACTTGGCCAAGAAGAAAAGTACCCATAACTCAAAAAGTTAGGCAGCCTAGAAAATAGGCAAGTTCTTCACATTCCAATGCATCCTTTTGCCACCCCTTTTTCTAACAAACATCTACTCCTTTACATTGTCTACACATGAGAAAATTAGATTTTTTTTCTTAATTTAGGAGTTTCTGTTTTAGCATACAAACTATACTTGAAGCCACATGTTAAAAATCCTTTGGATGTGCTGCACTAGTAGTCTTTCAACTTTCAGTAAACCTAAGTTTATTCCAGTGAAACAAATATATTAATTTCCTGTAGTGAATATTTCTCTATACTACAGCCCATAGGTACAAGTTGCTATACCCACATACAACTTGCACTCCTGTCCTTTATAAAATAAGCTTTAATATTTTTAGTCCCTCTTTTAGTTAAAAAAAAATCTTTTAAAATAATTTAAAGTTACACTTATTGACTATTGTGGGTTAACTACTCACTGACAAAATTGTAACTCCATGTGGTCTCTCCCACCTTTAGTTGTTCCATTCTAGCCAGAGGCATACTACCACTTTCTAGGCAACACTGAGTTGTGTTGATTTAAAAAAAAAAAAGTTTAGAGATACTCAAGCTTTTATAGGGATAATAATTTTGGACAGGGAGGTGAAATCATTCTGTTGTTTTTCCTTTTTAGCATAGTGAATGAAAGACAAAACTCTCATTGTTGATCCTGTATCCTTCAGAGATGGCAGTGCCAATTCCAGTGTCCAGAGCAGTGGCCAGTTGAAACATTATCTTTTCTTCGGGTTTATACAACTAGTGGTTCCCAACGCTGTGTTAACTTTTCTTCATTGACTGTGTTGACAATGACATGGTCACAATCATACTGTGTGCCTCCTGTAAAGAGAAAATTTCAAAGAGGGTAGATTGTCTTTGAAATAAGAGACAAATACTCTGGGTTTCAGAAAAACTCTAGTAAGAGCTGCTGTAGACAGTTTCTCTTCTCCCCAGGGCACTGAAAAGACAGATGTGTTTACATCACTGCCTGCCTTTGAAATGAATTTTGAAACAATTTCTTAATTACTCAGAATCGGTCTGCCTGATTCTCTTCATCCCTTCAGTAATTCAGTTCCTTGGCTTTTTCAGGCTGGGTGGGAAAAGAAGGAAACACTGCAATACAGTGAGGTGTAGCTCCTTTAAGACTGTGACTTGCCAAAAGTCACACTTGGCTATTCAGTTTCCCCTCAAGAGTCATCAGTTGTAAAACTTCATCATGTAAACATCATTTTAGAGTGAAATCCTGCTGCTAACAGACAATACATGTGTGACCACTCAGGGACAAGGTCTGCCACTCATTTACTCTGCCATTATAATCCATTATTTTGACCAGCTGCGTACAGAGTATCATCCAATGTTCAGCTGTTTCCACTGGCAGCTGAACATATCTGAATGCAAAATAGAACCCTTTTTTAGAGGAGCTTAATTTAATTACATGGTGTAATGCCAAACATGTTCCCATAGAAGAGCACCATTAATATTCTGACTTAAGAAACTGAGAAGCAAAGAAACATTTGACTAGAACGAAGTCAGAATTGACCTTTTTTCCTCAGATTTAGTATGTACTGCAGAAGTGTAGGACATGTGCATCTCCTGTAGTACAACACACCTTCAACAGCAGGTAGTATTTCCACTGGAAGCAGCCATCTGAGCCAACCATTTATACAAAGCACCAGGATACTCCCATGGACACTGTCTTTCATTCTGCACCCTGACTGCCTCACCCTCCCTGAGTGAGCAAAAGACAGGCCTGGCAGCCTAAAGCTTATGATGAGTAACAAATACAGATTCTGGCAGACCTCATGAACAAATACACTAGGCACCTGGAGTCCTGCATGGGCAAGCACACTTAACAACTCTCCTGTAGTAAGGAAATGCTGTCTCAAGCTCAGCTGTTCTCCACTTCAAGAATTTGAGGGGAGGCTTTCTGGGGCCAAGGGTCTCTGAGAAGGTTAACCAACATGATTTCTGTCCTTCCCACTGCCAGGCAGTTACTAAAAAGCAGTAAAGATATACAATTTTCAAACTTCTTCACAAAGTGGGGGGAAAAAAAAAGGAATACCAGATCAAACAGTTCCCCAAAAACCCTAACCAGCAGCAAAAAAAAAAAAATAACATTTGCTACATAGCTCAGTAATCACCGTGAGTGCAAAAATAATTTTGTAAGCAGTATCTGATAGAATGTAAACATGTTAAAATGGAAGAAGATAGGATTTTTTTACAGTGGATAGAGACTCTTTACTTTGGTAGCGTGGTGCTCTGGACAAGGCATTATGCTATGCCAGTATATCCACAAGGTGGCGTTAGTAACTGCACAGTTGAACGACTGCACTAATTTGTTGAAGAATTCTTTTAAGACTCAACTTGTGGTCCAGAAGGGATCAGGAGAATTGGCAGAAACAGGTATTTTTCCCACTAGGCTTTCTTAAATCAAAGCTAGAAGTACCTACTCCTTTGAACTCACTGTACAGATCCACTTTTTTTTTTTTTTAAAGCTAAGAGTGCATCTATACTTTCACCACCAGACCTATCCACTGTAAAGTTCTCCAGTTATAAATGCAGAATACATAACTGCTTTTAACATGATTAACTGAAGAAAAGGCAGGGCAATAGCATTTCTGTTTGTTTGGTGCAACTAAGAACTGACTTTAGAAAAAGGTATGGCAGTCATTGACAGTAAAGGTTCTCCCTTGAACTGGAGTATGTTTGGTAAGTTTATAATGAGTCATCACTAGGTTTTTATGGCAGTAAAATTGTGACTATTTGTGCCACTGTTGTATTATAGTCAGACATCAGGTAACCCTTTTTTGCAGTTCTGATAATCCTACCCAGTTGAGAGAGAGGATTGTCCTGCTCTGCTCTGCACTGGTGTGGCCTCACCTCGAGTCCTGTGTGCAGTTTTGGGCACCACAATGTAAGAAAGGTACTAAGCTGTTAGAGAGCATCCAAAGGAGGGCAGTGAAGATGGCGAAGAGCCTTGAGGGAAAGCCATATGAGGAATGACTGAGGGCACTTGGTCTGTTCATCCTGGAGAAGAGGAGACTGAGGCAAGACATTGCTGTCTACAACCTCCTCACCAGGAGCCAGCATCAATCTCTTCTCTGTGGTGACCAATGGCAAGACCCAAAGGAACAGCATGAAGCTGCATCAGGGGAGGTTTAGGTGGGGTATTAGGAAAAAGTTTTTCACTCAGAGGGTGGTTGGGCACTGGAACAGACTCCCCAGGGAAGTGGTCACAGCACCAACCCTGTCTGAGTTTAGGAAGTGTTTGGACAATGCTCTCAGGCATGTGGTGTGATTCCTGGGGTGTCCTGTGCAGGGTCAGGAGTTGGACTTGGATGATCTTTGTGGGTCCCTTCCAACTCAAGATATTCTATGATCTATGAGTCCCGTCCTTTTTAGTTCTAAAGTGCTGACTGTCGACTCTGATATTTTTCTGGCTATTTTTTTTTTGGCGGGGGAGGAGGGGGGAGGAGAGGGGCAGTTTTGGCAGGGGAGGAAGGGTGCAGCCTGCGGTGGTATTTGCAAGTGTTGCAATTAACATCATGGCATCAATGCAAAATAAATTTTAAAAGAGCTAAAAAAAATAAAATTAACAGCTATAGAAAATGATTATTCCCCTCACCCAAAAGGGCAGTTACATAAGAACATCTGATTATGCTAATTCTGCTAATCATTCCACTTGCTGCTTTTTCAGACCTACAAAGCTATGAAAACAAAGTTCAGAAACATCATCTACATGAATCAAATTACTATGACAAAAGGGACTCCAAAGCACACAAGTGCACTGAGACCCTAGGCTGCTATGGCAGAATCTCATGCTTGCAATAAAGATATAGCCATTAATAAACTGATGAAAAAAAACTTTTTGCATCTAATCACATCAGTGTAAAAGCCTGCCTTTGCTTTCCTAATATCCTTTTGGCTATTGCATTGACAACTACTATATAAGAAAATTTGCTCTATACAAATTAAAGTTAATGAGAAGTTAGGTTGTTCTTGCTTCAGCATTTTAAATAATCATATTCACATTACCCCAAAATTAGCTGAGGATATCTACAGTGAGTGGACACTGAGAATACAAGATAAGCAAGTACTGTGAGTTACTAAATTGTATGTAGGAAAAATGAAATGAAGTCCTAGGGCCTGTATAATTCAGGAGGTCAAACTAGCTGATCGGGTCTTTTTTGCTTCTAGATTAAAGTAACTAAAGCACCATCCTTAATTTATAGGCACGTTTAGTGCCTATCCCACTGTAAATACCATGTAATTAAGACCCAATGTAATAAGATAACATTTGCTTACCTTTGACATCTAAAACCAGCTTGGGTTTCATCTTGCTATAAATCCTGCCATCGGGACTAATATGCCAATATTGTTTGTCTTCATTCCGCTCAAATGACAGACCAAGTTTAGAGCCAGGAGTTATAAGATTTCCAACAATTGTCAAGCAACAATCCTCTGCCATCTGTATCATCAGAAAGGCAACAGCAATTATTCAAAATGGCCTTACTTCTAGTATCCACTGTTTGGGGTTTTTTTTTATCAGATAGGATAGGTGTCATCAGGTAAGAAGAGAATTCAGGAATTACTTTCCCTAAAGGAATGTATTTTTGCCCTGAACTCAAGACTACTTATTTTTCTTTTGTTCCTGTATCTGCTGAGACTTTCCACTACACAAGAAATTAAAATAACCATGCTGTATCAGATCAAAAGGTATAATTAGCACCTGTCTCTAGCAGTGGCCAATAACAGATACTGTGGAAGACTACATGCACTTTATTTTTGTATGCAGTGTGTTCCTGCTTATCTCTCCAAGACAACAGTGATTGCCAGCCCAGGCCTTTCCATGCAGACCCAATACCTTTAATGCTCATTTTCTGTCCCATGTATGAATTTTGTAGTCACTACCCACCAAGATCAGTGTAACCCTTTTACATGAACGCCGTTCTGTATGGTAACCCTTCTGTGGCAAGAAGTTCCAAATCTTAACGAGTACTATTTTTAAAAAAAAATTAAAATAATTTGATATTCAGCTACTAGTTTTGTTTGATGGTCTCCTCACACTTCACTCATTTTAGCAGATGTCTTGTTCGTGCTGCTTGCAGACACTTCAAGTATATCATCCCTCAAAGTGTCCCCTTTGCACGCTAAAAAGTGCTACCTATTTTGTCTCTTCCTTGCATAGAAACCCTCCATCTCTTCTGCACATTTTTTTTGTTCAATCATTTTTAATTCTGCAGTAACCTTTTGAGATAAAGGACACAGCTGCACAGTATCAAGTGTATGAATTTCACTGTGTATCACAATAATATTTGCTTCTTTGCTGCACACTCTTTTCCTAGTAATTTGTATTACTAGATTTTAAAACTGTCTTCTTGGTTAAAAAAAAAAGAACTGGCAAAAATCAAGCTTACTTCATAAGAATATTAAGGCTGTATTAGTAGTAAATCACAGTTAATTATTCTAGATGAACAGTGATTTTCAATAGATCACGCTAAGCTGTGCCTTTTAACTACTGAACGCACTTCTGTGGCAGATTAAACACCCATCTGCCATTGTTGATATAGCCCAAATTTATTTTGTGCAAGTATTTTTGAAAGCACTACTTGAAAAAGTAGTGCTTTTGACTATCATAACCTAAAATTCAAGTAAGTCAATTTAGTTCTGCAGTTCTGAGATTCTCATCTGTATCTAAATTCTGTATCTAAAACATTCTCTACAGGGACTAGGAAGACTGAGCTTATGCATTAAGTCCACTAGGCTCATACTTAATTCACCTCTGAGAAACACATGAAGAGTGAGGAGACCTGAATTTATATCTGCTATTCCTTTCTGTTTCTGACAAAATGAGCAGAATGACTTTCATATCCTGCTTACTGGTTATCCCAGGATATATATATAGACTTAAAACAGCCCTTCCTTGAAAACCTCAGGCATACCTCAAGGTACTGTGACTCAGTCCATGAAATGACCCAAGCTTACAGGACGGAAGGCACAAGTTCTTCCAGTGACTTATGTCTGCCTACATGCCTGTACCTACCCACTCAGGAGCTCAATTTGCTTTTCACTACATGGTAAAAAACAATTCCTGTTTTGTGCAAAGTAGGTTTGCTACCATTCAAGAGAAAGATGGCAGAGCTCTGTAAGATTTCAGTCACTTAAGATCAGCGTTGCCAGCTTGCGCCCCACACTAAGCTACCTGATTGCTGTACAGCAAGAGGTGTGTATTTTTTTGCACAGGAAAAAATGCTTTATGAGATTATGGACAAAAACCAGGAGCATTTACCTAAAGCTATAAAATACCACACTGTCTCAACATAAATACTTCAAGTGATATGTTTGAGAGGCCCCATCAAAAGAGAAGGCCTTTGTATGCAATATTAAAGCTTTTAGCTTACTTTGCATCATTTTGGTGCCTGCATAAATCTCTTTTACAACTGCATGTGTCCTGTAAACATGTCTGAACAATACCTTAGCTTATTAACAGTAAGATTTTTCCCTCCAGCATAGATGACATAGTTATAAATGGTTCCTTTGAAGTTGTACAATCCTATAGAAAATGTTCACATGATTCTTTGCAGTCCAGCTATTTAACAGTATTAAACAGTATTAATTTTCTTTTGGCTGCCATCCCTACCTAAGACTTTTCATGCTTAAACATTACATGAACTGCACATACTTCTGCTCACCTCAATGAAAATTTGCACATGATTAGTTTTATGGACTGTGAGAAGAGTAAGGATTCATTTGGAAACTTGTACAGAGGAAAGGAAAAGAGATGAATTGGACAGATACAGGGGTAACCAGAAAACAAACCAAAAAAATCCAAAACAAAAGAAAAAGCAACAAAACAAAAAAACAAAAACCCCCACCAAAACCCCACAAAAAAAACCCAAAACAAAAAAACCCCAAAGAGAAGGATTTTAAGTCTGCCAGAATGCAGAAGAGGCTATAACCTACATTACACTAATTGACCTACCACAAGGTATGCATAGTTCAAAACATGACCAGGAAGGGACTGTATTTTAAAAGGTCTCTCCGGCTTTGACACTTTTGTGGTATTTTCACTGAGGAGATGGCATGAGCATTGAAGAAGCTCATGAAGTGCAAGGCAATGATCTTCTGGTGATGAGTGTATTTCTGAGGCTACTATTCTTTAGAAGACAATAAATCAACTATAATCTCTCAAAATTTCAATTATATTTTTTAAAAAAAATATACAACTAGTTAGTGTCACCAGAAAAAGCCAGAGTTCAATTAAAACAAAACCTCACTGAAAACAACTCCCTTCTGCAAGGTTATATTGCAGCTGAAACAGAATATGCCTATAAAATAAGATGATGCAGTAGGAATTAAATTCAGAAAGTCCTACTTTTAGAGAAGAAAAGAGAAACTGGTCTTTGAACTTGAACTTACCCGGCACCTTATGAATCCATCCTGGTAAACCCAGATTTGATCATCTGAGTCTGTATCTTCTGCAACCTGTATTCTGAGAAGATTCAGATTATCTAAGTTTCCATCAGCTGACATGAATTTTCCTGTTTCCTTGTTTCGAAGCCTGAAGTAGACACGTTTCTGCAGAAAACAAAAGAACTCTTTAACCATAGAGAACACGTCCTGCTCTTGGTTAACTTCAGAGTAATTACTACACTCCATGCCTCCCTTTTTCTTTCACAAAGCTTAACTTTTTCATTTGAGAATTTAATTTGAAAGCCCAAAAACATCCTGGACAAGACAAACTTTGCAAACTCACCATTCTGCATGGAGAGTTTTAAGCCTTCCTATGCACTGAAATCACACAATGGAAAGCTAAGAATTTTTAATTCAAAGCAGCACTAACTTCTCTCTGCTAACTCCTTGTATAGATGCTCTTAGCTTTCATTAAGGGTGCACTTGTGCAAAGCTGCTTATTTCACTGGCAGCAAGTATTACACTGCACATTCATGCTGTGGCTTGTTAATTTACATTTCTGTTTAGACAAGCTCTCAGCAGGGCAGTCCAAATGCATTATTCCTAAGTCTGCTTAAGGCTATACAAAGACAATGCAATGACAGCACGCAAATACAGTTGGTTGCAGGTACAAGTAATCTGTGAATTAGAAAATGTTGTTTTCTCAATAAAATATGGCTCAGCAAGAACCTCAAATCTTAAAACTCCTGGGACTGCCACACCATTGGACAAAAATCACATGGTCCTTATTTAAAGAACAGAATGGAAAAGGTACCACAAGAATAAATTTTGCATTAGATTTGCAAATTGTTCTGCCAAGTAATAAGGAGGGAGGGACCTTCGCTCCTAAACATAAAATCACTACTAATTGAAATACCTTTTCTTTTTTTGACCAATTTTCTTGTTGTTAAAACAATAATGCACATAGTACAGACAATATCCCAGTAACCAGTTTGGGTGCTAGTTATGAAACAAAATAATTTATATATTGTAGTTATATCCATTATTTGTCAATCCTTATATGCTGCCTTGTATACTTTGGTTTAAAGTATGCTTAATGAACAGTTTAAGCAGTATAACTGCAAAGCCATGTAGCATAATCAAATAGCTTTTATTACAAGTAAAATTGTAGAGTGATTTCTTTACACAATTGCCATTATTGAAGCTTGTGACATGCATCAAGGCTGTAACACTGCTTTCAGCTGTATATCTCCCCAACCCCATTACAAAATATAAATAAGTACTTGATAAGCTCATGTCAAAGCCTACTTACCTGCAGTAAAGGTCTCAGAGAACCTATTTGACAATACCCGCTCGCTTTATACCAATCTGGAATTTCATTCGGTGTTAACAACATCTGACGCCCTCTGTAATTACTATGTTCATAAATTATCCATCTATGAGGGGAAAAAAAAAGAATATTTTTATTGCCAAATCCTTCTTTGGAATAAAAAAATGGATTTAATAGAAACCTGTCCCACAGAGTAGTTGGGTTTAGCTTTGGAAAGTCAATGACCTTCTTTATAAGAGGCCTTAAAAAATAATAAAATCATGTCCTGATTTAGATTAACCATATTAAGATGAGTACACCCGAGTTCAAATTTTAAAGTCATGTTATTTAAAAATTACAAGCTGAATGAAACAAACCATTTTCTTGGGTGAACCAAACTTTTAAATATCATCTACTTTCAGGAGGCACTGTGACTCCTCAAGGAGCACAGGTCTATATTCTACATGTGCTTTATATGCTAGATTGCTGCAGGTAAAGTTTTATCTATCTAAATTTGGCCTGATGCACTTGGGAAGGAACTGCTGTGGATGCAGACTCAACAGGTAAATACTGGAAACTGCAACAGGGTGAAGTTCTCTCAGCTGTTTTGACAGAGGTTTTACTTCGGAACACATTTCTTCTTTCCACATAGCTGAAGGGGGGGTGGGGATGAGACACTGAGAAAGCAAGAGTGCATATGGAGAGGGTTTTTAGCATTCCCTAGCACACATCCAACTACACTTACAATCACACACTGAGCGTCATCTGTCAGAACTCAACTTCTGATTCTCTACTATTAGCACAGGCAGTGAATTACAACTAGGCTTCAAAGCAGGCTGCAATACAGTGCAATTTGGAGAGTTTTCTCACACTGATTTACTGGGACTGTCAAACAGCCATGGGTTTTTAAGGACTTGAACACTCAATATGCACATTTTCCTGTTACTTCCTTCCTCTGACTGATTTGTCAGCAGACATCTATATCTAGCAGCACACTCACCTTCATTTTGGTGTTTTTTCACAGACTAATACATATCTATCCCAGGTAAGAAATTAAGGGAATGGTAAGTGGAGGTCTCTTAGCAAAGCATGAGAAGATTAAATCCCCCTGCAATAAGCGAGGCAGTAGGGACAAAGAAACTGTAAATTCTGTATTTTGACACATTTCAGCAGCTCACACTGCTGTAACGAAATCAGAATTTTCATATCGTATTCTATATGTTTCCAGTGATCCACCAGAAAAAAACACATATATGAATTGGACAGGAAACAATTCACGACTCCATTACCTGGAATTGTGGTAACCATGTTACTGGTAAAGAAGTAACTTGATGTTTGCTGTTTGACTTCATG
Organism: Campylorhamphus procurvoides; assembly: GCA_013396655.1. Taxonomy (NCBI): domain Eukaryota; kingdom Metazoa; phylum Chordata; class Aves; order Passeriformes; family Dendrocolaptidae; genus Campylorhamphus; species Campylorhamphus procurvoides. The sequence continues at coordinate 1,849,094 of WBMV01007406.1, forward strand.
TTATGGAAAGTGAGAATCAACTATATTGTGGTTAGGGTGAAAGATACTGAAACCTCAGGAGGCTTCAGAATATGGAACATATACCTTTTCTTATAACCTTTCTTTCAAAGTTCAGTTCAATGTGCTAAGGAAACCCTTTGACCAGCTTATCCAGATGGGCAAAATGGTTTGCTTTACAGATCTGGTATTAGATATCCACTTGAGGGCAGTCTTAAGCTTTTCAACAGCATCTCTCTAGCACACTCACTGGAAATTTACCTCTTCAAAAGAACACATTTAAATGCAAAGCAACATTAACACGGATCTATCATTTTAAAAAGTCGTGTTCTTCAAGTTAGGAAAAAACTCAAAGGTATACTTGGGGCAAGTATCTTAGAGGTAGAGACTATTAACAACAGGGAAAAAAAACCCAAAAAGAAATTTAGCAGATCTGCTGGAACCTTAGAAGATAGCACAGTAGTTCTAAAAATGCTTCCAAACAACTTTTGAACTTCATGACAGACTACTTTTTTAACATGATCTTCAAAGGTACATTTAGAGAACACAACTGCTTAAAAACAGCTAACAAATTTAACCACTAGATTTACAACCAAGTCTTATCCAATTCTTGAAGTAAAAGAACTAAACTAATGCCAAAAGGGGCCAGATCATGATCTGATTGTAACTCTGTGTCCGTAACAAGGCTAAAGGGTGAATGTGAAGACTTATTAAAACATTTTGAACTTATGACACGACACAGATCACAAACTGATTTTTTTATGACTGAGACCTAAACCAAGAACATTGAAGTTGGTTTTATGGATGCTATACGAGCTGACTTTTATAATATGGCATGAGAGAAGACACCAGTTTCCTTGTGAGTTTTACTCAAACTCATTTCAGCTTCTAGCACAGGACACTAGTCAGTGTAAACACTGTTGAAACAGGATGTGAAAATGAAGAAACTGCATTAATGCGCTACACACATTATGATATTCTAATTTTACATTTATGGTTCCTGACATCTGTAATGTTTCTGTTGAGTAAGCACATCATTCTAAAGAATCAAAAAGTCATTTTAAACTTACATGCCGCCAAGGACTTGAACTGAAGCTATTTGAGGACTGTATCCCAGGAATTGGAGATTTAAGACTTCTGTACTGAATTCTATTTTCTTTCCTTGGAAACCCATCTTCTCAAAAAGAGCTATGCAGGGCTCAGACAGCTCCTACAAAAAGAAGATGAGCACTTTCATAGGATGTTAGAACTCCAGATGGTGACTGTGAACATCATTACTCTCCACAGCTCTTATTTCAGAGGTTTCTTCTAGATTGTTTTAAGACCAAAGACTCTGAATGTTTTTGTTCTGCAACTGGTTACTTAAAAGAAATTTTAAGTCATAAAAATGTCTTACTCAAAACACATACAAGATCTTCTTGCACAGAACATAAAAATTCCTTACCTTAAGGGACACACAAATACCTCTGTGTTGATTCTTGCATAATATCTTGAAGTATGTTTTAAAATACATTTTAATCAATGCCATAAACCCTCTTCCATTGTACTAAACCCAACTGCGTGTAGGAATTTTCATCCTAAGACCTGAACACATAAGATAATATTTCTTTCTACCACTTCAAATAATGACAGCACTGCTTATCACTTACTGCTTTCATTTTTAAATTTTCCAGTATGTTATGGCAACATCAATCTCTTGACTAGACAAAAGCTAGTCAAGATTCATACTTCTGAGGTGAAATTCATGACAAGTGAAAACTGTAACATCTGAATCCTCCAAACTGCAGTGGGGAAATGATTCTCCTCCCCATCTGTCAAAATGCTTCTGGCGTCAAAGGGATCCTGCCCACATAAAGCTCCCTGCATCACTGAATCCAATTTAAATGTCTTCTGGATAACAAACCTAGGACGCTTTTCTGTGGGGCAAGGTATCTGTAGTGGACTGGACATAACTTCTCACGATTAAGGCCTTCCTGTGGAAGCTGGAAGGTACAGTTTGAAATCCCTCAGGGTAAAGTCAATGAAGCCTGAGTGTCCCAGTGTTACAGTGTACACTCATAGGCAGAAATGACACTGCCACTCCCTTCCTCACAAGTCTTCCAGCAATGACTGCTTAAAACCAACGTCATAGCCAGAAGACCTCCTTCCTTCTGGCATGTGTTCAGCACACTCAAACATCAACTGGATCGGGGACGCCTGACATGACGCAAAGTCTCGACAGACTCCCATCTGGCCTCAGGCATGGAAACAGGCCCTCCAAGGCAGTGCTGGCTCCATACATATGTGATAGCTCATATATGCATGGTCCCATGTGACTTCATTAGGCAAGACCTCACATCTACCAATTTTCCAGTGCTTAAATTCCTCTTTAATCTTCCTTTAGATGTTTAAGGGCTCAGATGACAGTATCGCAGATAGTGGTGATGCTCACATACAGCAGCCCAGGTTATTGTACAGCAGCTGAGCTATGCTATCTGATGGCACACTTGCTGCTAGGCTGTGGAAAATGCCAGGAGAGGCCTTTCAGCTTACTCCAAAATCAGAGTATGTTCATCCCTCGCACTGAGAGTGAAAGGTTAACACCAGTTAGACTGTCATGCATCACCACAGGTAAAGAGCCCAACAGGAACAGTCACATCACGAGGATGTCCCAGTGCCTCTGACCACTCAGCCCCTTTACAGAATGGCACCTGCACTCTGAGACACGCAACTGCTCAGGCAGAAGCCCTCCAGTCACATACAATGCTTTAGAAATAATCTACTTGCAAAGAAAACAGAGACGGAAAACCTCTAATTTTCTGCCATGCTTTACACTCTGAGCAATTCTTAGATTCAGCAGCAATGTTTTTATATAAAGCATTCCCCACAGACAGAAATACAAGGTCAGATCATGAATTTTTCTTTCAATACCTCCCATGTACTGCACTGTATGAAGCTGGTGTTCCTGAATATCTACATTTAGTTATTGCACAGAGTTGCTCATTAAAAAGAAGTATTTTCAGCATGACTGTTCAAGCATAAACCACATTCACACAGTTGTTTTTATAGTATGTTCAGGAAAAAGAACATGTATCAAATTCAAGAAGGAAAAATGCTATTTTCTACAACCATGTGGAGCATACAAAGCAAGCACAACCAAGCAAAGATATAGTGGCATAAAAAACCCCAAACCCTTAAGTTTATAAATAAAAACCGTTTTAACTAACAAGTTTATCAAATATCCCTTTAATTTCATTTTTTATGGTCCTTTATAAATGGATCCCTGTAAAAGGGTGTTTAACTAGATAAGTACAGTAATGTGACATAATAAAATAGCAAAGGTGCTTCTTGTATAGAAATGCCACAGAAAAATCATGAGGAAAGTTATAGAAAGGACAGATGGTGGGGAGGAATTAAGATTGGCATTGCCAGAAAAACAGTCCCAAAATAAGTCTGACAGGTGAAACCAGTAGCTAGAATAATAAGATTCAAGTTTTTGGAAAATCATCAAAAATGAACAACATGATCATTTCTGTCTAACTACTTATTCTTTCTCTTCCAGTTTGCTAATGAACCACTGAGCAAAGCAACCCCTTTTCCTTTTTTCCACAGCTAGGAAGCCTCTGAAGAAGGAAGCAGCAGCACATGATTTGCAGACAGACATAGCTCTATGCCACTGTCTCAAGTGCAATAAACTGTAGGACTAGAACAAGATTCTTTTCAAGTGAAAAGAACTTAAAAGAAGCACAAAACTAGCATTTGGCTGTTTTAAGGCAACAGTCTGTGTCACAAATAATAAATCTTTCAGAAGTATACTGATCCTTCCAGCTTGAAGTAAGCATTTTAAACCCAGGAACTCCTGACATGTACAGAAGAGCCTATTTTAATTCATGGTGATCACCCACCAAGCTTGGCTAGAAACAATTCTATTGTTTTTAACAGGATCTCTCTACTAAGGCAGCCAAAGAGTTCAGAAGGCACATGTTTGTTTACAGAGTACATCAAAATGCTTGAGGCATAAAAGGGGATGACACATTTTAGTTCTTCTTCATCAACTCTTACAGTGACAGCTTACCAAAATTACAGTGGAGTGCAATGAAGTTGCCAAATTCAAAGAAGAGAGTCAATAGTAAGCTCCTTCTTTTTTAAAATGAGTACCATCACCATATTGCCATAAGTTCCTGGAATCTTGACCACGTTTTGCTAGTAATTACTTTGATCTTAAGAGATACTTGCAGATTCCATAAGTGATCCATTGTAATGATTGGTTAGAGGCTTGAGCAAATGCATTCCTCACCACTGATGAGTTACAAAATATGTAAATGTAGTTTAGTTTGTATTCACCACAAACAACAACACTCCTAATTTTGCCAAATGGCACTGGGTGTTGCTTTACTTTATCTAGAAGTACGCATTATTTTGTGTTTAACTCAAATTGCATTTCCCTGATGATACCAACAGTGTTTTATAATTACATGTATTTCATGCAAAGTTGCTTAGTTACATCTGCCTTTTTAATATGCATCAAAAACAAGGTCCACAGTACAGATATTTCTTCATACTGTTCTACCACTTTCTCAACCCACTCTAAGTGGTCTCTCCTACTGGGAAAGAGAGTCTTTCTGACACATTCTTGACTCTTTACAAGAGTTCTTTTACAAGCTATTATTAAGAATGAGGATCTCAGGCAGCTGCTTCTGTGATGTCTTCTCCTTTGCAGAAATATCACAGAGGACAAAACCAACTCAACGGACTGCAGCTCGGACATTTAACTGCTACTGCACAGAAAAAAAGACAAACAACCAAAACCACCAGAAAACCCTAACCCTTCTCTGTTGTCTGTGCATCCTAGAATTTTTACTGTTGCAAAAAAACCCCAACCCCCAAAAAAAACAAACCCCCCAAAAAAACCAACCAAATGAAAAAAACACAAGCAGTTGTCAGAATCATCACTGCATTCACCTTTACTTTACAATATTTCTTATGGCTTTACTTACAATATTTATAATCCGCAAAGATTTCAGAACTGCTTGGGGTGAACAACCCATTGCCCTCAGGTCAGGATAGATTCCTTCTTCTAGCACATACTGGTTACCAGAGAACTCTTCCTGGTCATACATTATGCAGCTGCCGGAAGAAGGAGAAGAAATTGCCTCTTAAGACATCTGTGCAAGTAAAACGCAGGAACATTATTTACAATGTTTTGCCCTCAAAGATTGATGTGCAAACTGGAAAGCATTGCTCTCTGTAACTCCCCATATATGAAACCAAGTGTTAGAAAGCTGGTTGCTTTTCTAAAACATATACTATCTTAGCGATTTTGTAGTATTCATTCAATATAACTTACCTGCCATCCAAAATTTTTGAAGACTTCACAGCAAATGAATCAATAGATCCTGTGTTTTTTTCAAATATTTGGCAGTTACCCTTGAATTCAGGCTCTGAAAATAACTGGACCTTTAAAAAGTTATAAACATATTTAAAAACAATTCATTCTTCTACCTTCAGTAACATCTCTACCACTACTTCTATAATTATATTAAAACATACTTAAAACACCCAACCTTCCTCAGTTACATATATTTTTTATTACCTCTTCAGTGTTGCAATCCTTGTTCAAGACAGCAAGGTAACAATTCTAAAAATTACTTCTGGCTGTAAGTCACTCAGTAACAAACAAAATAATTAAAACAACACTAATGAAGATAGCACCTTGGTGTATCTGCTGGAAAAGATTTTTAAATTCCCACAGAATTGCCAGGTTAGGCACACACTTAGTAAACGGCCATAAAAAGTTTTCTTTTATATTATCAATCCAATTAATCTCCAAAATACATACTCTTCCCAGTAAATGAAAACTCTCTGCCTCTCAGTACATAAGTGGTGCATAATCTTGGCAAAGTACCCAGACAGCATGCCAAGAAGCATGGTATATATTCCCAGGGTAGATGGGCTTTATGTGCCTGTTAACTGCTCTACAGTCATGTTGATTCTTTCTTTGCTCAAAGGATAAGAGAGGATCTGTCACCCAGTCTTTTGTCCTTGTTAAAAAAAAAAAAAATTCTAAGCAGCAAACTTACTAATTTGGTTAGAGGATAATTAACCATGATCACACAGAAGTCATTCACATTATCACATGCCTACCAGCTTTATTCACTCTTAATAGCGATACGAGTGTGGGCATGTACAGAGTTATCCAAAGAGGAACATGCTGATGATGGATGTAAAATACTGACTGCAAGCCACTACTTCTTTGCTTCCTTAGGATAAGGTCTTCCTCAGGATAGGGTCTTAATAGGCACATAATATATAGCTGCAAATAATTTTTCGTGCACAAAGTTGAAAATAAGCAGCCTTGAGATTTTTATTCCCCATGGTTTATATAATATCCCTATGCAGGAGATTCCAGTGAGGCATGCTACTAATCAGGACTGCAAAACAAGTCAGCTAATACAATTCTCCCTAATTTTCAGTTCCATGATACACTCAGCATTTTGACTGAAATGAAAACAAAAATAACTTTGTACAGGAACAAACCTGAAAACGTTTAGAATTAAGAAGGGACAAAAAGGCCACCCATTAGCCTCACAGTCAAAACTATGTATTAGTACTTTCACATAGGAGACAGTCCAGTGTAGGAATATGTTAACTCACTGAACAGACAAGTTCTCCCTGCCATTTCCTTAAGTTATTGACAAAGATGACACTAACTTTTAAGCACAACTCAGCAGTATTTGCGAGTGAACAAGACTCTCTTGAAGTGCAGTCACCATTAGCAGCACTGTTAACCAAAGAAATAGGTCCAAAAGGAATTAAGTCACCACTGTACCATGAACAGCAACATCTATCTTCTAAGGAACCCTTGCCTCAGCAACAGACTCAAGTACCTGCACCTCTGCTCAGAAGACTGTGGGCTCCAGCTCCTCAAAACAACCACTGATACCCCAAAAGAGCTCACTTGCTGAACCAAGACATTGACAGTGCCCTAAGGAAGTTCTGATAGCAACTGTATATTAAATCCCACTTTCCTTGGATCTTAATGCCTTACTCAAGAGGTTTGGAAAGCAGCCTTCCTTTGCCTGCAGTTCTCACTCTTTGTCCAGCTAATAGCTATCTATGCAAATACCTGGGTGTTACACTGGACAAAAAGCCATTTCTTTCTTTACACAAATTACAGACACTATACAGTATGTTTCATGCACTTAGACAAGTATCTTACCTTGACTTTACGCCTCTCGCTTCCAACAAAATCCTGCAAAAGTTTTGAGAGGGAAAAAGGGAAAAATTTCAACAGCGATAAAATAACATATGCAAGTTTACCATTAATTATTGTCTAAAGAATGTAAATAAACTGAATTTGATAGAAAAAGTATAATTCCTAATACTTTGGAGAAACTCTTAAAACAAGTATAAAATTAGGTCCTTACCATAATGATGGGTTGAACTGAAGATATTTTGCAATTCTTTCCCCCCCATGCCTCAATGCTGGGGTACAGTCCTTTAGCCAGTACATACTGCTCCCCTGTAAACTCAGGATTCTCATAAGCCACCCATCTAAAAGAGAAAGAAGAGGAGGGTGATCAGTAGAAGTCACACTTTTCCAAAATAAAGACGTGTATATTCAATACTGTCTTAATATAACCACAAATAAATTTCTGAAGTGCCAAATTGTGATGCTATGAAAACCCTAAACAAACAGTGTATCCGATACTGCAAACCCCATGCAAATTTTATGTCCATTCTGTGTCAATACAATTCAGAGTGAATTAGTTAAAGCAGACAAGCTCAGATACATCATCTGCTAGACGTCCTAAAAACTATCTCCACTAAAAGTATTTTGAGATGTTTTACAATTCTATTATTTTACCTACATGAAGTTCTTCTCTAAAAAACACCAAACAAACCAACAAACAACAAGAAAATCAACAATAACAACAAAAAACCAAACATACCACCAAAAAAACCCCAGACAGATAACAGAATGCAGCTTTTTGGATAAAACTAACTGTCAAGAGTCATCTGGGCAGTAAAGATGGGAATAGTGACTTTTCACATTGCCTACAGCTACAGTTCAGTTGTGTTTAAGCAAATACACATCCCAACAGAAAGCCGAGCTGCAACAATAGACATATATGTCAATGAGAGCAGACTGTTCCCTGCTAGGAATCAGAGACATCAGCAGAAAGAACATCTTTGAAAGTTAAGCATCAAAACCATCACAAATTTGACCAGATTAACGTATTTAAATTCAAAGACATTATTACAACTACTTAGGCAGATCTCATGCCTGACATAAGTCACAAACTCAGAGTTCTGCATCAAGCCCATAACTTCTGTCTCAGTCAGAATATGCCTTTTTGAAAGACACTCATCTTTTGAGATGATACACACTTAAAAAGCAACCAAATTGCTACACAGCCTTGCTATACATAGTCTACTACATTCAATAAACCTACCACAGGATTCTTCTAACCCTGGGTCCATACTGAAAGCCCAGCTAGAGCACTCCCTCAATCAGTATTACCTTTGATTTTGTGATAACCTGCATAACTTCTCTTGCCTTTTACTGCTAGACTTCCCAAACTTTCCTATAATTATAACTTGACTCTTTTTTTCTGTTTGGCCATTTTTTGAGTGCCTATATGAGAACAGGCCACAGTAACAGCTGAATTTCATTTGTTATATTTATGCACACATCAGGACATCTTGCTGGTTCTTGGTTCTACAAGAAAATCTTCTACTCATAGTTAACCAACTTTTAACCAGTGTGGTGCAAAACAAGCACATGCTATGTTATGCCAAAACCCACTTTCAGTGGCTTGAGAACCTTGCTAATTTTCAACACTAACAAAAAATTTCACATCATAAAGCAGTAAAATGATACAGAACTTATAATTTGCAGTGTGAGATAATTCTCACCATCTAAATTCACCATAAAATTATCTATGTATATTAAGCAAACGGATTCCACTAAGCTGCGAGTTTATTCTTAGTACAAATGTCAAAGTCTTTGCAGATATAAAAAGTGGGATAGCCTAAATTGAAATAAAGCTGCATCAACATGTATGTACCAGGAGTATGAATTTTTTGTTACTTGTCCATGGCAAATACTCAAATAATGATTCACGTATATCACTATTCACATCTCTTGGTTTGCCTCAGATATAATCGATTATTCTAACTTGTTACGCACTAATTACTTACGGCATATTTCAAGGCCCATTTCAAAATCACCTCAGAGTAATTCATCAAAGAGACATTGGTATGTACAATAAATTGAGCAGACAGTCCAAATGTCTCAGGTGTGTCTATACCTGTATACCACATATACCAAATACAGTGAAAATGAGGCTTCCTTAAATAATTCCTACAGCAGACATTTATTAGATTTTTCAACGCATGGATGCCAGGGTACAAATATGGTGCATGACAGTTTAACTTGACTGGTAACTATGAAAGCAACTGTTTCTGATATTAAGTGAATTATAAAACATACAAGATGCCTCCTAAAAATCTCTTGATAGCAGTTATTTAGTTTTCCCTATCTAAAAAGAAGCTTGAATGCAGAAGTAGTCAACAAATCTGACCTGCACATGTTTCCATTGAAATAAATGGGATTTCAATAATTAAGTCCCACTCTTCCATGAAGTCAGCTATGCAGTTAGGATGTTTTTAGAGTCAGGGCTTAATGGTGAAATACTTATGCTTTTCCACTTAATTCAGAAGCCCATACAAGCTGCTGAAATTAGTAATAACAACATCAAGGACAGGCAGCTGAATTCAGTACCAGCTAAACCTGTCAGACCTCAAGACTATCCCTAGGAAGGAGCACTGCCTTAATCCAACTTCTGACTTAACAGAAAGGCCTGGAGAGCAAGACATTGCCTCAATATCTAGCAAGAGAGCAACATTCCAGCTGCCAGGCACAACAAAAACTGAAGTACTGCTCTGCACCGTGGCAACAACCGCCCTGCCCCACAGGGAGCGAGTTCTCCTAACACAACAGATTTTGTAACCCCCAGCCCTACAAATTGCCTTAGCAAGGCTAAGGAACAACTTCATCCCAGGTTGATGGCAGGGTGGTGCTGGAGACCTTTGCTCCTCTGCACCATCCTTACCCTTCAAACCAGAGATGTAGTGTAAAGCTTTGCTTTATATATTATTAGCGCTATTACACACACAGCACTTTTCTCCAAATCCCTCTACGTATGATGTCAAGGAAGTGCAGGTCCAAATAGGGTCTGGAAGAACAGCCAAGAAAACAATCCAGACATAGGTAATTTGTTAAAAATCAGCTTTGCCCATGGCTAGCCCAGTATGCATCTTATCTAACTTTGAGGGAAGGGGGGGGGGGGGGGGGGAAGGCAGAAAGTTTTTTGCAGATTTGTAGCATGGTTAAAAGAGAGGATGAGGTAATAGAATTTTGTTTATAGGAAACAGAGAAAACAGGTTCATCATGCCCCTTTGTGACTGTGATTCCTAGTATCCCAGGGACCTGCAAACTTTCATTTTGTGACTCTTTGCAAGGTTTTTGCCAAACATCTGTTCAGAGACAGGGAGAAACAGAAGCTTTGTTTGAAGGGCCCTTGCCCTTTTCAGGTCCCAGTGGAGGTTTGTTCTTGTACCTTGTGTCTCTTTAGTTTCACTCATGTTACCTTCCTGACTGCATCTGGATTAAATTTACCATCTTCTGGTTTCTTCTGGTATATGAACTACTCATCACCTAATTATTTCCTTAATATCACTATCCATAATTACACTAGAAGCAGCCAAATCTACACTGTAGACTAATTACTTGATAACTAGGGGAAAACCAGGCTGATTACACAACTACAGTAAACAAATGCCTACATGAAAAAAAAAAATCTGGGAAAGTTCTTCCAGCAAGTTCTAAAGGAATCAAAAGACACGTGTTTCTTCAGGAGTTCTGGCAAAAGTTTGGTGTGTTTATGGATAAAGAAAAGGCACATTTCAAACATGCAGTTCCTGAGATTTTGATCACTATTAAATATAAGCTTAAAGAGTTTCTAAGCAGAGGGGAAATCAAAATGGTACAACCGTTGGTTTTAGTACTTGCTTGAACTTGTAAAGGGTGTTACCCACTGCTAGTAAATACTTCTATTTTCCGCCACTTCACATTCCGCCAATTTAGAAGTAAAGATCAATCCCTACTTAAAAGAAGAAAGGCCTCTCCTATTTTCAGGCAGTCTGGATTACTTTCTCCGGCTCTAACAGCAGAAAAATAATTTTTGGATTTTATGTTTGGCCAGTCTCTGAAGTATGCACAAAAGCAAAACATCTTCACTTTTAAAGAAGTCAATACTCATCACCTTGGAATATATTTTTCAGGCTGTCTTTACAATGCATTTAGCAAAGACATTAATACATTTCTTAGAAACATACTTTAGAAACAGAATAGCTGAAAATTTTAATGCAGCTAGTGCTCAATTTCCTCAAAATATTCAGTCCCCAAATGCAGAGCTAGGCTGTCTTCAGCAAACTCTTTAGAGCTGCAATTGAGCACAGAACTTGTTCAGTAGTATCTGTGCACTGCAATGTCAGGCTTCCTTTTCTTTGATATACCCTCTAAAGTACAGAGCAATCAAATTAATTATGTGGGAAATACAAATCATCTGTACGTGCTTTAATCACTTACCCCAGACACCTGTAGTTAAGAAATTGCAATGAAAGGTTCAGCACTTCTTACGTTTTTGACATTTTATTTTAATGAAGTATTTTCAATATGATACCAGAAAAGTTACTTTGAAATATTATGACAAGCTTTTACTGAATCGGTCACAGTTCACTATGTCATCATCTGCATTACAGTCTAAACAGCTCAGGAAATTGCTCAATGGATTATTCATTGCTCTGTGACAGATTTCTTGGAAGGAAGGATATAAAAAAATCTACCTGAATAGATGGTTAACACTTAAAAAGTGCTGTAATACCAAACATGACTAAACACGAATCATTCAAGCTTTCTGACACACTAACATTTAGTAAAAACACCACCACAAAACCTCCAAATACTCCCAACCTCTTTGGAAAGAAAAGGGTCGTACTATTCTGTTAAGAGTTGAGTGCTAACCACTTGTTATGAACAATGCATTTAAATTTTTAAAAAGCTTATTGCTACAAATTACATCTTTTAAAGACTACAAAGTGAGATTACAGGAGCAGTAGCAGAGTCATGGGACAAGTTTTGTGCATAATGACTCCTAGCCACCTTTACCATCAGAGTCACTCTTAATTACTAGAATACTCAAACTCGAGTATGATTTCTATCTCAGCTGTAACAGACACATTTACTAGAGCAACTACACGAAGGGCATGATAGGTAACCCACAATTTGTTTCCCAACCTTCCAAGATGACTCTTTCCCATTAATCTCCCTTGCATATTATAGAAGACAAAAGGCTGCAGCAGCTTCAAAGGTCACCAGGCAGAAAAAAAACCTGCTGTCGCACCATATTCATATACAAATTAAAAGCATTCCTCTGGAATGCACCTAGGTTGATTCTGCAACCTTTATCCAGACAAAACTTGCAGAGTTCTTGCACAGATAACACACAGATTTAGGGTGCGGCTGGGTAAGCAGAGCTCTCAGCAAGTCACCTGCACACATACTGGGCAGGGACAGACATCTCATACTCTTTTGGTTCTACTGCCTTAGTTAATTCTGTGTATTTGCAGCCATGATTGTTAGTACTTGTCTGTATTTCCAAAATACTTTGATATAGTCTGCAAGGCTGTGAAACTCAATCTGCAATTGATGTCGTAGACAAATCAAAGTCTATCAACTTATCAATGGCATATGATAGCACTTGTGGCACAAAGAGTTGCATTTGTTAATGGCCGTGGCTAATACAAAATTTTGGGAAGCATTGTGTTAAAAAACCACAACAGCAACCCACATCAAACAAACAATAAAAAAACAAAACCAAAACACAATGCCATGGCACTATACCACTGTTAACCTACAGGATTCACTGCAAAAGCAATGTTAGTTTTCAGAACTAAGTTACTCTTCTTAATATCCAAAGAGTTTTCTCCATTTTAGACAAAAGTGAGAGAAAAAGCAAGTAATCTGCCTATGGTTAAATGCAAGAAGCCTGGAAATTAGTTCTGAAACCAAAAGTTACTTCCATAACAATTTTGGTGTTGAAATGCTTAAAACAAATACAGCCAAAGGAACTCTTCCTCTCTGATGCTGTATCATCTCATATTTGTCTATAAGTAAGTCAGCATTTCCTGGGACCTTGATATCTTATCGTGAGGGGAAAGACAATTTACTCTACACATTCCCAAAAACTTTACTTTGCACATTCTGCAGTCAGGGGCAAAAAATTTTATCTGGAGACTCCACACAGACATTAGAAGTCAGAGTATTGAAAAATATCTGCAAATACCATCAAATTCTGAAAAGAATAGCACACCTAAAATTAAACAGTGATTAAAAGTATCACTTACACGCCACTTAGCACATTTATAGACTGTGTCCTCAGCCCATATCCAGTGTCTTTCAAATTGGAAATAATTCCTAACACATTAATATTGGAACCCTTGGATCCAAAGTCTTTCTCACTGTACATTATCATGTGGGAGCTTGTGAAGTCCTGTTAAAACAAAGAGAAGCACCATAAGGAAAATGCCACAACATCTCAGAGCACTCAGGAGATGCCCATAACACACTCTTGGAACTTACGCCAACGATCGGTCGCAGGGACTGCAACTTCTCATCGTAGCCACCCCAGTCTGTCCAATCCCGATACGCTCCTTCTTCCAGCAGGTACTGATGGCCTTCAAACCCAGGCTTCTCATAAGCGACCCAACTACACAACAAAACAGAGTCTCCATGTGAAAATGGACAACTGCTACTCCATGTTTCTATGCAGCAGATATGCATACCAATGTCTGGTATTTGTTCTTTCATTATGAACATTTTCAAATTTAACCCAGGCACATACCTCAACCCAAAAACTAGGAAAACAGATCAAATAAATAGATACTGAATTTATCCATTGTAATTTTCAGCCTATGAAGTTACTACTTCAGCTGAAGGGGAAATACCATTTTTCCAGACTTACACTCCTCCCAGTACTTTCATGGATCCCACTGATGCAAGTGGAAGTCTTGTCTTTTCTTCTGATTCCTTGTCATCAAGCATCAAGATCTCTGATTCTATTTCCACATGTTTCCCTTCAAAGAAAGGCTTCTCATAAACGATTACCTGTAGTGGAAATTAAGTAAAAGTTGCAGAGGGCAGGACAAATTCTAAGAACAGATAGTTTCTTTTGCATGGGCACATAGGGCGAAAGGAAGATGATGCAACCAACCAGTGGGATCTCTCTATTCTCCACAAGGGAGATGCATCTCCTTTAGGGATGCAACATGGGGACTTGAATATTCATTACCAATCTGCATTATCCAGATAGATGTTAATACTGTCATATATGTATGTGATGGATACATAAACCTGACAGAAATTGCAATTTCATGGTGTGGCCACACACAAAAGGACTAGCCACTAAGCCATCAATAGCTGGTACACAATCGAGACATACTTATCTACCCATATGCAGTTTGTGCAGTTCATGTGTTGTAAAATAGCTTTGGACACTCAAATAAATATTGAGTATTTACCTTTGGCTCTCCACCGAATTCAACTTTGCGACCACCCTGTAAAAGGAAAAAAAAAAATAAAAAAAATAAAAAAATGAGCTGTGTATACTTAGACAACTTATAGGTATCTCTAAGAGTCATAAAAAGGAGGGATTAAGATGAAACCTTCCTTGAAGAGCACAAGCAAAAATAAGAAGGCAGGTTAATGGCAGAAATGGATGCAATCAAATGTTGAAAGCTCAAGAATTTTATAGACTAAAAATTTTGAGTTTTTTAAAGAGTTACATTTTTGTACATCTCGAAAAATCTAGCCAAGAACACATTATTTCTAACACATAAACATAGATCATTTAACTTGCAAGTAATAACAGCATTTTACCATCTTCAAGGGTCTCATGGACCTAATGTAAGCTTCCTTCTTCTCCCAGAATGCTAAATTAGGATATTCACCAGGCTCCAACATTAGAGGGACTCCCTGGAAACCAGGTTCTTCATAAATTAGCCATCTAAAAGTAGAGGGGGTGGCAGAAGAAAAGCAAAACATAAACACTCCAGACCATTTCTGAACAGTAAACAACAAATAATATGCCTACTTTAGGAAAGACATAATTGTATCCTTAACAATACCTTGTTTCTTTACCATCAAAATTGCCAACTACAAGCTGGCATATGGACAAACTTCTGCCTGTGCAGGAATCACCAGTTTGAACAGACCAAAAAAACCCCAAACACACCAATACAATGAACACTTAAATATTTGACTGTTTTGTCTGATGGCAACCCATGTTTTAGACTGAAATATCAAGACTTAAGGTTATTCTCTTATTTTTTAGAATAGTTTTAAAATGCAGAATCAATTTATAGCTTAAAGATCTCTACTATCCTAGACTTGGATTTGATGCAAAATCTATTCAGTAAAAAATTCTAAACGTATGTTGTTTACTAATACCTAGAAAAACCTGACAACTCCCTAGAAATCTACTTCCTCATGGTTTTTGTCTGCTAATAAATCTGCTTTGAATGACATAGCTTTCAGAATTCTTGATAGGGACAGCAAAAACAGTTTTTCAAAGCTTTTTCAAGAAAATTAGCCAGTAATCACTTACTGGAAACAATGATACTGCTGGTCTCTGCATAAGAATGTCAAAGTATTTTTTCAATTTAAATTTACTGATCTCTGAGCAGTGCAGCATGGAGCAGTGTAAAACACACACAAACAGGAACACTTAAATCACGTAAGGATCATAATGTATAAATCTGGTGATACCAATAAGGTCTTAAAACAGTCCATCACTTTATAGTGCTTAAAAGACAGATTCCAACCTGATGTAAAATCACACAAGTTGGTATAATTTCATTGCAGTGTCCAGTCTCAAGAAACAAACAAGTTGCTTTAGTTTTATTACTGTCTATAGATGAATATTTTATATATTGTTTGCCTTGTATTAACACTGTTCAGTGAGCCCTCAGCTTGTGGGTGGTCACAAGTGATGTTTCCCAGGGCTGAGTACTGGGGTGAATTTTTGTTTACTACCTTAATATCAATGATCTGGATAAGGGGACTGGGTCCTCCCTCTGCTAATTTGCAGATGACAAGAAGCTGGGTGGGAATGTTGATCTGCTGGAGAGTAGGAAGGCTCTGCAGAGGGATGGGGAGAGGACAGGCTGGATCAATGGGCCAAGGCCAACTGTATGAGGTTTAATGAGACCAAGTGCTGGGTTCTGACCTTGGCTGCGGCGCTACAGGCTGGAAAGAGTGGCTGGAAAGCTGCCTGGTAGAAAAGGACCTGGGGGTGCTGGTCGAAAGTGCTGAACATGAGCCAGGAGTATGCCCAGGTGGCCACAAAAGAATTGAAGGGTCTGGCATGCAAGTCTTATGAGGAGCAGCTGAGGGGCCTGACTGTTTAGCCTGGAGAAAAGGAGACTCTGGAGAGACATTTTTTCTCTCTACAACTACCTGAAAAGAGGTTGTAACCAAGTGGGGATCAGTCTGTCCTCACAAGTAACAAGCGATTGGACAAGAGGAAATGGCCACAAGTTGCACCAGCGGAGGCTTAGAGCGGATACCAAGAAAAAATTATTCACTGAAAGGGCTAATCGTTGGAACAGGCTGCCCATCCCTGGACATACTTAAAAGATATGTAGCTAGGGCATTTAGGGACATGGTTTAGTGGTGGACTTGGCAATGCTGGCTTAATGGTTGGACTGGATCGTCTTAAAAAGCATTTTCCAATCTAAATGATTCTATGATTCTAACTTCACTCCAAGGACTGAAACACATGGAAGACCAAGGAAGAGCACAGACAAGATAAAGGTGCATTGACTCATGTTTTGTTGGCAGCTTATAACAAACAGCAATTAAGCATGAACACTGGGAAACTTTAAGAAGATACAACCACACCCACATGAGAAGGTGACTCAGAACCAGGGCCTCCTTCACAGCCAATACAGTGAACTATGCTATGCTTGTAAACTAAAGGAAAAAAAAAAAACCCAAACCCTGCAACATGCAAAAAAGCAGCAGCAATTTACTGAATTTCTCACGCAAGCGACTTCTTTCTACACTGGACTAATGAACAGACATTCTAGAAAGACAGCTGAAAAATAATCTACTTTGCTTTCTGGTGCAAATAGTCTGCTTTCCCTCCAAGGGTCCAAATACAACAGAGAGAGATATTGAGACTCTAAAGGTCTACATGGACTTGGTACAAAAAGATGCTGTCATACTGATGCAAAAGACAGACAAGCCAGACATGTGCACAGGCTCTGACTCCTTTCAAAATTTTTTTTCATTTTACCACTCACAGACAGCTTTTAAGTGCAAGACAGGAAGAAAGTGGAGAGACAGACGAGGTGAATTAATAATCAACCTCCAAATAACATATCTGATTTCGCTACTCTTGGAAGACGTGTAATTTGGGTTAAGCTTGCAGTTCACCAGAAATAATTTCCTGTCAGAGAACCAAATACTTGGACATCTTAAAACTTGCCTACATACCAAAATGCTTCATTTTTTCCCCAGAAAGCAAGGTGTAAATATTTAATCAAATAAAATACCCCTCCCCTAACAACTGAAATATCCTATATATCATGTGGCATATTTGAATATATCTTTGCAATGGTATATAACACCTGTCTTTGACTGGACAGTTTTTCATAGTTAGACCATTTGAAGCAAGGTAAGTGCTATCAGTGCCCAAACACAACATGGCTAACAGGTAACAACCATGGTCTGTACACGCTGTCAACAGACCCAGCAGTGCAAAAAATGGTTCCAGCCTCATTTTTTTCTGACAGCAGCCTCCCTGTGCACCACCAGTACCACTTTGAGGCATATTTTCCATAATAATTTACACGTTTGTATATTAAGTAATCAAAACTAACATCAGTACAGCACCTGGATTGTTTATTAGTGGTCTCCTTTCTCATGAAAGTTTGCTTGGTTCATGACATTACTCTCCTAACTCATATGGCGAGATATTTTCAGGTGACATAATATATATCCTAACCATTACCATAAAAACACGGATCAAAATGCACTGTGAAATGCAGTAAAGTCATGTGTGAACTCTGTAAAGCATTAAGACTTATTTTGTAACAGAAGGACTTAATTTTTTTTCTTCTTTTAGTACAAGGATTTCAAGTTTAGAATAAATAAAGTAGGAAATATGGTCTTATCGTAACAGTTCATACCTTACTTATGGTAAGTTTGCCTGAAAGAGAAAGAGCAGCAAACTCATCCCCTCTTTGTTTACTACATGCAAACAGAAGAAAAACTGGCTCTAACAAAACATTCTAAGAGGTCAGCCTCCCCAGGAGTGAAGTATTACGATGATGCACTAATGCTACTGTCAACAAATACTACCAAAATGTAGTAGAATAAATACAGCCTGCTAGCATGTCTGACAGGTGTAACCAATGGTTTAAAACAAATTCCTTTCACAGCACTACACATTCATACAGAATTATGTACTTACATGCCCCAATGTACTTTAATAGAACACGTCTTCTGAGTGGTGCCAAACACCCCTGTTTCTTCAGTGTCATCAAAAAAGGAAGTCACGATTCCTAACCCTTCAGGCTCTGTATACAAATCAATACGGCAAACCCTGTAATCCTGAAAAATGAAGATTGCCATAATCACTTAATCTGTGCTGCGA
Source organism: Campylorhamphus procurvoides (assembly GCA_013396655.1). Classification (NCBI taxonomy): domain Eukaryota; kingdom Metazoa; phylum Chordata; class Aves; order Passeriformes; family Dendrocolaptidae; genus Campylorhamphus; species Campylorhamphus procurvoides. The sequence goes on from WBMV01007406.1 coordinate 1,867,855, forward strand.
GTTCTGTAATTACTGTGGATAACTAAATCAGTTTTGAAACACCTGTTTATTTTAAATTGTTCCCCCCCTTGTCAATTACTACTGCTATTAGATGCCTATAATAAAAGTATAGCTAAGCCAGTTTGCCTGTCTCGATTTGGACGAAGACAGTCAGTCAATCTCTAATCAGCATTTACATTGTTTACTTTCTGCCATCTAGGCAGGAATGCATCTTCTTTCATCAGTTAACATCTCCTCTAACAAATTAAATCCTAAGATAACACCAGGCAAGCCATCCTTGAAGAGAGCTGCAATTTAAATAAGAATTGTAGTTGCAAGCAATATTTATTCCTCCTATTTCCTTTCCTAGTCAAATAACTCTATAGCTCATGCTTGTTTTGGTAACCTGCATAGGTAACTGCTTAATGGTAGGTTAAAAGTGCATGCAGAAAAGTTTCACCATGTGTGAAACTCATGGGTAAGTCTGTGCATACAGGGCTATTTTTTGAGTGTCAAACAAGGTTTGGTGTTTGACACTGAAGTTTGTATTGAGCGTAAATTTAGTTTATATTGAAAATGAAAAAGAAAAGGGAAAAAGAAAAAGCCACATATGGACACAGAATTATTGATAGTTTTCTGTGATGCTTTTCTTGAGCCTGACCAGGCTACAAAAGCATATGCTGTATGTAGCATTTTGGCAGCTATTCTAATAAAAAACACTAAGTTTTGTTCCTGCCTTATCTTTCCAGTGGATGTTTCCATAATTCCGATTGTTCAAAAGCCCCCACATGCACTTTGTGATTAAACAAGAGATTCAACATGGAAAATTGTTTCATGCATTTGTAAGGCATATTACACTCATGTCCTAAGATACCAATCACACTTCGTGTCAGTATAAGACAATGCTACATGTTAAGATCCATACAAAATTTTATTTACTTATATTACTTGCCTTAACAACATGTCTTATTGAACCAATCACTGCAGGCTTTACAGATTTGCAGTCATGTTGCTCTTCAGAAGCACCTGCACCCCAAATATCTGGGAGTTCCAGCTCTCCTTCTTCCAATGGAATAGTGGGACCTTCAAAATTTGGTTTTTCATAGAGTATCCAGCTTAAAATAAAAAATTCTAATTTTTAATGGTGCTTTATCAAGTGTGATTTGCAAAAATCATGCTCCTATTTAAGAAATCCTTTTGTGAGAAGTACTAATTCCAGTCCCTTCCCATATCCCCAGTACAGTCATTTGCCCAACACTGCTGACGCAAGAAATTTCCAGTCTCTGATACTTTCAAAAGCAATGATAAAAACAAAGACATCTACTGCTGAATTGTAATTCCATCTTTTTTAATTGATTTGATGCAGCAAAGACTACTGTCTATGAATACCAGACTTCTGTACGAGATACTAATCAGAACCAATTCATAGGTCAGAAAACACTGACACTGCAAAATGCTGCATCATGTATAAACAGACAAGCTACTTGGATCCTCTGAACAATAGCCTGGAGTTCCACAGAGGCTGGTGTAGATGTGCCAAAGGATAACACTGCTCAAGTACAGCTTCAAGTACAACTTCATTTTTAACAGCATGTTGGAAGATACAACTGGACAAAAACTTTATTCCTCCCTTATGTTCTCAACTGAAGGGGGGGAAAAAAAATCCAAAACCAGTGCCTCTGGTCCATGTTGGAAAATATGACCTAGTCTACACAGATCAAAAGGTTTTCATTTCAGTTTTCTGGAGCAAAACAGCAATCAGCATGCTTCCCAGTACCTCCTACTGCAGCTAGCACTTGTTTCTGCAACTTACTATCAGATCACTACTTTTGAGAACCTGCTATTTGACTGCATTATAGCCTGGCCACAACACAACTTGCCATGCTAGTCACACTACTAGTGGCCATTCTGCTGACGCTATGAACAGAGTAGAAGATGAACTTGTTTTGAATTACTCTTAGGCAATATAACTTTCAGAGCAAAATCCATCTGGATTTGCCAGAGAAACAGTCAATTATCTCTACAGCACCATCTTATTCCTTTGGACATGAAATTAATCATGTTAGACCTGACTTTAAACTTATTTGCTAGCCTTTTAGCTCAATCTAAATACTATGCAAGAACCCCTAATGGGCACAGCAGTCAAAGGGCAGCATAACTGGACAGAAGTTGCTATTTCATACCACATTTATGCCTGGTGAAGTCTTGCACCCCTCCAGATGCTAACACTCACTGAATTAGCCAGCAAAATAGGTTTCCCAGACCAGAACTTTCTATTGCAGAGGTAAAATGTGGTATTTCTTGCTCACAAGCGCCCATGTTATGCTTCCATTTACAAGGCAGTGTGAATTACATACCATTTCTTTTACAAAACTTTTTTAGATAGACCAATGATTAGGAGTCAAAGTTCATCTCTTACCATCCTCTGATGACTTTAATGAAAATTGTTGGTGACAGAACCCAAGAAGTGCAATCCAGAACATCATGGAAAACTTCAATACCAGTTTTTTGACAGTCTGAGTCACAGTATATCACCAGCTGTGTTTTAACAAAACAAAACAAAACAGAAAAACACACCAGCAATATATAGCTCTATCTTCCTATGCTTTAAATATAGAAAGAAAGTGCAAATACTAAAATTGATCTTACCTTGCCAGGTCTGGGATTGATTTTACTTTGTCCATTTCTTGAAAGTGTCTAATAGACAGAGAGAAAAATCACCAAAAACCCACACAAAACCAGAAAGATACTCAATAGATGCTTGGCTATAAAAAAGTAGCGCTAGTAGAACAAAATAAAAACTAGCCTGAATAGCAAAAAACTGGTAACATTTCAACTATTCCTACTTACTGCTTCAATCTTCAGCTTCTTAAAGAACAGCATCTTGTCATAAATGTATACATTTACACACTTTTCTTTTTAACATTGAATTATATCATCTTACTGAAGTCAACTAACCTCAGATATGAAATGCTTTAAAATCCCTCTGATCAGCTTCCTATAGTTTCAGGAGTTTCCTATATTCCAGGAGTTTCATACCCTGAGACTATTATAAAAACTAGGACTGATAAAGAGCATGCTCTACAATGATAGAGATATTAATGAAATTTTAAATGCTTAGAAATGTCAAGCCATAAAGCATGAAATAATTCTGAAGGAATATATGAAAAGACTGAGGAGGTATGATGGCACATACATGTATGAGCTAACTAGCATAATCAATTTTGTGACTAACACCCTGTGCCAAGGTAAGTTCCCTCAAAAAGCATGAGGCTGAGTAACAAGTGATAAACTGAAAAATATGCAGAACAAATAAAACATATTGAGGTATACAAAATCTAAAACAATGTTGAAGTCAGCCGGAAATTATATGATATACAATATATGGGAAAGTTGTGGTTGCATCATGTCATCCTAAAACAAACAAAGCAAGCATTGCAATCAGGAGTGCTTGCCCTGGGACAAGGGCCCACTCTTCTACAATTTAGAGAAACGAACCAAAAAAAATCCTGCCCCTAAATAGGCTGCAGCCCCAGATAACCAGCAACACGTGCAAGGACTTAATGAGACTGTATTAGTTAGCACACTGAGCAGGCAGTGGTCTCAGGACAGAGTTCTTCACCACCATCAGATTTTTGTAGGCATCATCAAGACACGTTGAAGCATGACTGGTCTTTTAGCCTGTGCTCCAATTCCAGTTAAAACTTGTTCTGGGTTTTAAGTCATTGTTTTGGGCTGCCCTTACTCTTTCCTTCACATTACCCACTAGCCATTGCATCACCATTTTGTTAGTCAGTGGAGGATGCACAGTAGGTATAGAATATATAAACATTTGTGGTTCCCATCTAACTTGAGTAAAACAATTCAGAGTCAGCAACAGTGCTACAGAACTCCAGAAATGCTTTGGAGCCTAAAGGGATTCTCTCAAGTACAGTCTTAGGTGCATACACGCTCCATTGCCATATCAGGCGTCCATACTCCACTGCAAAATCGAAACCCCCTCAAGAACAACATTCTAAATAGCACTCCCCCCTCCCCCCCAAAAAAAACCCGCAAAACAATACTAGTAATTTAGCTTTAAATTCAATCTTTTAAATACAAGCAGGACCATCAGAGTAAGAAAGCCTGTTTAACTGGCAGCATAAATCTACATCCCTACAAACAGTCCCCCTAATTTTGATCCCCACACTAATTAAAAACTTCCCATGAGAGAAAAATCTGCATTCTCAAAACTGAAAGGTACCATGATGGATGATTTCCTGTTGCAAGGCGAAGACAAAGAAAGGAGCTATTTCTACAACCTCACTCCTTTTAGCAGAACCATTACAGAACATAACCATCAGCTTTGGAAAATATCTCTCAAACTTTTAAATCAGCTTCAACTCCACAGGTCCCATTCATATGGCTATTAAATTTCAAAGAACATATTTCTTCCCATGGCTCTTAGCTCTGATTATAGCTTTCCTCTTGGGTGTCAGTAAGGGCTCATATGAGCAGGAACAGCAGATACTACAGGACATTAGTTCACAATTTTTAAAAGAGCAAATACAAACATATCCCACATTAAAGTTGCTTTGCAGGGAAAATGCAAGTTGGTCTTCACTCATGACGAAAAAATGCTTTTAACCAGATCAAGAGACAGCCCTCTACCATAGCAGCACTTTAAATAATCACCACTATCCAGTTGGTAAAGTATTCTTAAAGAATACATATTCTATCAAATGCATAAGAATACTGGGACCAACAAAAGGGAGCAAAAATAAAAAAGTTTGCTCTGTTGCTTATTTAACAGTGCAATGGCTGAATGTCTTGCTGGAATAGGAGAGAGATTACTGTCAGCACAAACTTTCTGAAGGTCACAGAAAGCACTCTACTAATATACAATAAAAAAAAAAGCCAGCATGAGATTTGTTTCAACGTAATACAAAATCTAGTACGAAGATATATTCATATGCTTTCAATTCGTAATTGCAAAAAGTCTCAAAATACGTGCACTATGAAGTGCAACCTTAATCATATTAATAGATCCCACCTCATTTTCATGCTTAGCCCATCAGATAAAACAGGTACCATACCTAAGTGCACCTCTATGTATTTGTAATCGGCGCACATCCCTAAGAAGGGAAACAAAATAATGTGCGCATATTGCCCACAGAAAACGAATGCTGGGTAACTTTGTAGGCAAATTTTAAACAGCACAATACTTACATCCACATCTAATAAACCAGGGGGGACATTTGATTCGTATCTGTTTGTCCCAAGCCAGCTGGAAAAACTTTTCTCAGGGTTGCCATAGCTGGGCATTTGTAAACTTAGTTCTTTTTTTGTACTGTCTGCTTGCATGTACTTCTCCACAAAACTTGGAAACTTCATATCTGAAAGAGACTGAATTGCAAAATCAAAATTAACAATCGTCCAGCAGGTAGACAAACATTGTTTCACTTCCAGAATGATCTTTATTACCTCAGATTTTTGAGGCATGCCAAATGGCCCAGAAGCATCCAGTTGTAAAGAAGAAGGCATCCCTGAGGAGTCAGTTGCAAAAGCTGTCGTAGTGTTATTTACTGAGGTGACAGAAGGATTAAAAAACTTTTCTTTAGGTGTAGAAGACAGCAAGCTTGAGAAGAGAGAGCTTTTTTCAAGCCGTGATCTCTTAATTTCACCATCTGTACCATCAATGTTCTCTTTTCCATTTATTTCATGGGTGAAGACAGGTTCCTCTCTACATGACTGAAGAGCTTTGAATATGATACTTTGCTCTGTTGATGCACGCTTGGGCCTGACTCTAGCTATCGTTTCCAGGCTTTGCATTTTCATTTGTTGGGCTGGTAACAGATCCTGCATTTTTTCCCTTCTCAGTCCCAAACCAAAAGTAAATACACTAGGATCAAATACTTTCTCTAAGTTGTCCTCATGAATGGGAGGCATTGCGAAGTGGGGTGCTGGGGATTTCGGAAGCTTTGACCTCTTCTTTTTCTGGGGTAAACAAACTGAGCTTTCCAAGTTCTTTATTGTTTCAGCAAATTTCTTCATGTCAGATGGGGAATCAAAAATGCTATCGTCTTCAGCAGATCCATTACAGGCTTTGCTTGGGCTCTTTTGTGAATTGACATTGTGCTCTGGTATCGATACACTTTCTTGATTGCTGTCATCATACTCCAGTGCTGCAAAGGTCAAATCTCCTGGCTTTGCCTTTTTATCTCCATTTTCCACCTTCTTAAATTCTGACCTAGAAACCTGATGAGATGGTAGAGGATATTTATCATTACTGCAAGGTGATAAAACCTCTGTGTTTGGCAGCATCCTTTCTTCATTTCTGTGTAATTCTGAGCTTGTGTAACTTCTTTGGTAGAAAGTATCTTGAGCATTTTCACTTTTAGTGGGCGAGTGCAATGACAGTTTAAAAGGTGAACTTTCTTTCTTTGCTGTGGTTAATTCTGGTTCTGGTTGCTTCAGAGAGACGCTAGTAGCATCACTTTTGCTGCTTTGGTTAAAAAGGGATATTGCAGCTTTTACTTTAAGTTCTGTTGGCTTCCCAATATCCTCATAAGAGGCAAAGCCTCCTTCGTTTTTGCCTTTTAAGTCTGCAGCACTTTCCTTCTCTGATGTGCCATTCTCAAATAACTTCTGACGACTGCTTTGCTTACTTAATGTTTTATCAGGCTGTTCATTTTCTTTAGGTTGTTTTCCAAATTTCAACTTTGCTCTGCCAACGAATGTGCTTGGTACAGTACAATTTTTTGAGGCAGGGATGTCAGTAGGCCTCTGGCTCTGGTTAGCACACTTATTTTCAAACAAGGAAATTTTGTTGGCAATATTGCTGTTAGTTTTGTTAACTGGTTTTTCGAGAGTATCCTGCTCATTTTCTAAACTGTCTTGATTTGTAGGTGTTTTCAAATTCAGTTCTATGTTCTTTGGTTTGGCTGGACTACAGGAAGCAAAGTGATACAGAGTGACAGCTTTAATTAATCTGGAACAGACTTGTAACAATTTTCAAAACAGTAAGATGTAGCATTATAATACAATTTTCCACAGTCTTAGTTTAAATTTTGGTATCTCAAAAAGGATCAACTAAAAAACAAGTATATACACAAATAAGAAAAAAATCAGAGACACTAAATAAGAAGAATACATTTCAAATGTAGTTAGTTCTCTAATGTTCAGTAAAACAAAAATACAGCAGCCTACAGCGTCTGCAATTGAGGCAGAGAACTTAACTACTTATGACTGACAGACATTAAAATTTAATAGTGAATAGGCAGAATAAATTATACGCATGCAATTCCCTACAGAGTTTAGAAAACAAATTCCAATTCATTAAGGTGATAATGAGTTGGTTAATATTTGCATATACCTCTCCAACAAATTTTGAAGACGCCTGCTCAGATTCTTTGCAGCCTATACACTTACACGGCAGAAGCAACCTTAAATTGACTAAAAGAGATCTTCTGGCCTCATTAGTGCTGAGGGAACAGGTTAACTGTCCCCAGTCACTCCATCACCACCTTGGCTAAGCAAACATCACATGTGAGGGCTCTTTCACTTCCTTTGGGTAAAGTTAGCTAACAATTTGTGTAAACTAACCCTACTAATTTTACAAGAATTGAATGCTAAAACACTTAGAAAACTTCTCTTTTAATGTGGATAGAGAAGCATGTACAAGTATACGGCACACAGTACACTCGTATTATGGCAGAAGGCTGACAACACACAGCTGAAGGTTTCAAAGCCTCTTTCTTCTGAATACCTACAACCAGGAAAGATCATTTGTTCATGTCACTTCCTACTGCAGAAATAGTATGAAGAGCTGTGAAGATGCAGGGCAGATGTCTTCAAAATTTATCAGTCAGATATAAGGAGCATCAAGGAGCTCACCATCACCTCAAAGGGAGACCTATTCTTCAAACAGGAATCTGAGGACACTCTGTGGTGAGAGAACAGGCAGAAACTTCCCTACATGAAAACTGGCAAAGATGAGAGCTAAAAGAAACTAGCTTGTATCAATGATCTCTAGGGCCTCCAATGGTCTACCAATCAACGGATGATCCTGGTATTTAAGTGTTTCCTTCTTTTTTTTTTTTCTTTTTTTCCTACACAAACTGTGTTCCCTGAGCTCTCAGGCAACTTTTTAGCACAAGAAAGAAGCGTGAGATTCAAGCGAGCTAACATGAACAACGCAGATACTGAGATCTCTCCTTTCTCCTCTTCCTCAAGCAATACACACCCCCTCTGTCCTCTTCTTCCACCTGTATTTTCAAGAGGTATCACTAACAGCCTAACTGTCTTAGTAAGCTCATTCCCATACCACCCTTTAGTCAGCCAGTCACTTGCACTAGTACATGCATTTATTTCAACTTAACAGCACATATCTTCCCCATAAAAGCTGTGTCTCCCTCTAAGTCCTGACACAAGCAAGTTTAATGGTTAACAGTGATACTTATCAGCCACACCTAAAAGCTATTTTAAATGAACAGCTAACCCCTCAGAGGTATAGTTTTAAGCTCTGCAAATTTATGCAGAAACAACCACTTCAACACTGTATTTGGTATTCTGCAGCATTTTTGCACAGCAGCAGCCAAACTGGTGCGACCAAAAAGTAATAGAAAGCTCAGCCCTGGAGCTTCATCCAGTACAACTGCCTTCCTCTTACTAGTCTTTTCATTGCATTACACCTTTTTCCATGCTAAGAAATACTGATTTTAAACATAGTCAAAAGATGCATCTTATTGCAAGAACTGAGTTTCTAAAATCTTGTTTAAAAGGAGATGACGTTTTGAGTATCCCTTAAGCCTCCCACCTAATATGGGGGGAAGGCACTGAAAGACGGAAGATGGATTCATTTAACACTGCAAATGATTTTTTAGAAACAGCCCAGTGTGGCTGATTCCTACTCCCCATCCCTGATATGCAATGCTAGGAACACGCAGGCACAAGAGAAATACCAATGTCCTTCTCTTTGGCTACACCTTGCAGCTAAACTGTGGAAGCAAGCAGTTAGACCTCTCCCAACAGTCATAAATGGAAGGTGAGTCACACATCAAGAATGTACCTGGTGCCAAAAAACATTGATGCCAAAACATCGGATTGAGGTGAGCAAAGAAAAATGGCATGTGACAACAGCAGAATAATTCAACAAGTGGACATAAATGTAAAGGCAACTATAAAACCATGTCTGAACATAAAATATGACAACTGAAGCCAAATTTTCCACTAAGCACATCAAAGTAACTACTGCCTGAGCTTTTATTTGCTGATTAAGATGTACCATGGACCACAGTTTAGTTTTAAATCTGATACGCTTCCCTTTCAAAAGCTAGAAGGAAAGTATCCTGTGACTTTCCTGTACTTATCCAGTACACAGAACTAAAAGGAGAAAAGACAGAAAATGCTGTCATTACTTACAGGGAACCCACACTTCTGGAGATTACTGAATGAACTGACCTGTTTTAAAACTGTTTCTAAAAAGACTTGATTCCTAGAATTGGCACAATGTCATTAGTAAGAGACATTATGCATTTTTAAGGGAAAATTGCTTGGGTTATTGAAAAAAAGGAAATCTATTTTATAAGAAAATGGAAAAGTTATCTATTCTCTTGTTCAAAGCAATAACTAGAGAACAAAACCACACCTTCTTCCAGTAATGGCGCCGTCTTTTCCTTTCCCATTTTACAGCATCTTAACCCCCATTCACGTTAATAGTTCACATGCTCTGATGAATGACTATAAATTATAACAGGTAATCTGATCATGTAACTCTGGCTGAAGAAATGGTGTGGTACTGTGCAGCGACAGCTATCAGATGCATCAGGAACATTACAGGCAACATAGCAGTCCCCACCCAGGGCTAAAGTTCCTATAGCTGCAGATAAGGCCAAGACACAGTGTCACATACACACTGTCATCACTGATGACAATGATACAAAGAGAAAAACATTAAAGCTACCTTTCCTGTAAAGCTGGGAAGGTACAACTTCAGAGTTTAAGACTAGTGATCTATACTGCCAGACAGCAAAGCACCACCATGTACAAAAATGGCATAGTTCAACTTTCAGTACTAGTTTTACATTTAGTTACAAACTAACAAGTCAGATGTGGAGTATTACGAACTGTGAAAAGGAAACTGCTCCTAAAGCTTCTCAGATGTGGGAAGCATAACTGGAAACAGATGTGTTTCTTAAGCCATCACGCTGAAACTTCACATCCTTCTGACAGTAATGAACACCTGGTGTACCTCTGATGGGCCTATAGGATTCAATGTACTCTGACACCTATAAATGAATGTACCGGAATGAGCAGTGCAACCGCATAGAGTACATAGTCATGACAACCAAACAATGGAAACAAATAATGTAACAAAATAATTCCATGTGGATGAGAAAGTAACAGAATCCAGGACATCAATCACTGGGCTTATACTAGTGGTTACAGTGAAATTTATAAACACATTCACTTCTTTATAATCCTAAGGAAAACACTGATCACCTCAGTTTGACAGATAAAAATTTTGTCAAGTCTAAAACCAAAACCTGCAATAATTCTGCAAATACCTGATGTATTCACATGCATAAAAATCTACATAATTCATCCTGCACATACTTAAGAAAGCAACCATATGTATTCAGATTTCTGGAGTGTGATTTATCATATCATTTGAACTATCAAGTTCTACATTGCATCCTACATTTCTTCATAATAGCAGAATTTAGGCTGTTTTGAAGAACAAGGCGAACACATTCCTCTAAAGATTTTCACATACAAACCCTTCAATCATATTCTGAGCTGGTTACAGACAGCAAAATTGCATCAAGATCAATGACAGATGAGATAATGTGAGCAACAACAATGAAGACAGAGAAGCTTTTATGTACATTAAACTATTCCATATAATGGAATTGACAAACACATTCCCTATCCACCTAAAAAAAATTAAAATTAATTATTTTTATAATACAGGTAAATTACAGTGCTTTTTAAGTGGTAGCTGTCATTATAGTTTTTGGTTTTAGGTGGTTTTTTTTTTTGGAAAACAATCTAGATAGGGAACAGCTACTGTTCATAAAGAATTCTAAACACACATGCAAACAAAATTACAGCTATAGGAACAAGGTAAGCTAGTTTGCTACTTACAGGCTAATCTTGGTCGTGACTGTTCTGGAAGCATCCAAGCTCTTCAGCTTCGAGTTGTCTAAATCAGAATTTGTCTGCCTCTCAGCCGACAGACACAGGTCTCCATTTTTAATCCCATCAGTATGCAAGCAAGTTCTTCCATCCAAACCATTACCATGCTTTATAGCCTTGGTCTCATTTCTTCCTTCAGCAAGCACCAAGGCATTGTCTTCTGTCTTAGCAGCCAAAGAAACTTTGGAAGACTCCAAGCTGTCTTCCCCAAAAGCCACAGGTATAGCTCCTTTTTCCACTGAAGTTCTTTTTGGCACTGGGTTATTCTCTGGAGATGCTAAAGGTTGCCTCTTTGAAGAGTAATCTTTTACCTGACCCTTCCCAGTAGGGGAAATGGGTACAGCATCTGACTGATTCTTTTTATATGATCGTCTCCTTGCAGATGTTGGATTGGAGACTTGCTGCTTGCCTTTGTCAGTTTCAGCTTTAGATGCCCCTTTGTGAGCAGATCCAGCTTTTAGGTCCTGATTACTACTTGAAGAGGAATTCCTTTCAGGAGTCTGCTGAGGAGACCTCACTTTTCTTTCAGAGTTTATTATCTTGTCTGAAAACACCTCAGAAGAGACGTCATCCTCAAAACCAGATTCTTCTCTTGCGGTAAGCTCAGTCTGGTTTCTCTCTCCATTTGGAATGTCACTAGATGACTGAGACTTTCTCCTTTTTCCAGATCTTTTACTAGCAGATTTTTTATCCATTGTGTCGAAATCACTACTATTTTCTTCTGATCTTACAGGTTCATTAAGGAATTCGTCTGTTTTTCTTAGATAGATATCAACTGTTAACACTCTAGCAGAATATGCGTGTTCACTTGCTGCAGATTCCAACTCGTATGGCAAATCCTTTGGTTTTGCATGCCCAGGCTCCTCAGACACCCACGTGTTCACAAGCTGCTTGTGGCTTAAGATACTCTTTTCTAAGTCTTCACTAGACAAATTTCTCAAGCTCTTTATGAAATCTGGAGTTGTGGAATTATTTATATCTGTGACAGATTCTTTCTCCAGTCCCAGGGTTTCCACATTCAGGCTACTCTCACAGAAAGAGTTTTTAATAGTTTCACTGCTGCCACTCCAATCTGCTGACCACTCACTGTCAGAAGAGACTCCCCTACTACTCCATTCTGAAATGGTATCGTGATATAGCGGTCTTACTTCCCCACTGAAATTGTATTCCTGTGCCTCGGAAACGGCACTTACGTTTCTTGCTTGGTTCTGTACCTGAGGAGCTTCGTGTCCTTCCTTTACATGCCTACAGTATATTGGCTGTGCTCTGTGAGGAGACACTGACCTCCCCCCTCTATGATGTGAAGTGTATTCTACTGAACTTTTGACATTTTTCCTTTTCCCTGTACCAAATAAATTTCCAAGTCTTTCCAAAACTGGTTTCTTTTTATTCTCTTCTCTGGAAGAATCTGGAAGGTGTGAGGTGGACTACAAAAACAAACAAACAAACATTTGGTTAATGTCGAAATTGTTTCTATAATACATTTGTTTGTATTAGCACCACCCTATAAATTAAAAGGATAGTGAATGGAAACAAAACAGGTTGCTGAACAATACCAGTTCTCAAAAAAGAACAAGAAAAGCAAAACTCTTGAAAAACAATTAAAATGTCATGATCCTTCTGTATGTTTTTGCCTGGATTTGTTTATAAGTATGTTCATCTTGCCTTATGATAGCAGCATTATATGTCCCAAATCTCAAACTTTTGCACTATTAGTTAACATCACCCAAAATAATACAGGAAAGCATCCTGGCGCCTGCAAGACCAGGGCCTTTTTGATCAATTTTGCTTGGTCAAAATTTTCCTTATAAAAACAAGAATGGGGAGTTAAACTTTTCTCTCCGTACCGGCTGACTCAGTTTTGACACTTGTGCTAGGACAGAACAGTTTTAAAGGTGTAAGTTGTATTACAATTCATACATTTCTCATTAATGCAGTTCAACAAATATTTAGCCTGTGTTTTGGGCTAGAAACCCCAGAACTATAAAAGCCACTGCATCACTCAATGGGCATTACTGGGTCAAATGCTGCCCTGGATTACTCCTGGTGAAGTTTTGCCTTACAACTTCTAATTAACATGGTAAACAGGAAACACGCAACAGCACCGCCGAGTACACATGCATATTTACATTTTAATATATTAGCCCTTTTAACATGCCGGTACGATGAATACTTGTTTTGAGACGTCAAGAATGATTTTTACTCCAGAGGACCAGACCTCCCGAGGAGTCCGGGTCCCCTCGGCAGCACCGAGGCTGCTTCAGCGCCTTTCAAACTTGTTTCTGTCTTGCTGCAGAGACCGCCCAGCAATGCCCGCCCGGCGCTGGAGCCCCCGCGCCCTTCCCCGCAGCTGCGGAGCCCCCGCTCTCCGGAGGAGCCACGGCTTTCCAGGAGGGTGAAGCCTCCCGAGGCTGCCGCCGTTCCATCCTGGGACGGGAAGGACAAGCGGGAGGAGGGAGTCGCGGCGGACTTTACCCGCCCCAAGCCGCGTTGCATCCTCACCCGGCTCCGCAGGTGCGGGCACCTCACCTCACCTCCCCTCCNTGCCCCAGCATCCCGCGCTGCTGCGGCTGCCGCCTTGTTATTGAGGGCAAAACGCCGCCCCGGGCAGAACCGGCGCCCTTTGATGCTCAGGGAGAAGCACCGAGGGGTGGAGGCGGGCGGTCCGGCGTGAGCAGCGCCCGGGGAAGGGCCGACGCAGCCCCAGAGCTCCGGCCTGTCCCCGCCCGGCACGGCGGCTGCGGGGAGCGCCTGGAGCGCCCGCAATCCCCCGCGCTGCGGGGATGCCGAGCCCCGGGAGCAGGCGTGGCCCCCTCCAGCCCCGGGCAGTGCCGCGGCCCCTGCGGGACATCTGCGTTCAAAGCCCTGCAGGGAGACGGACCTGCGTTCTGCACCTCACCGCGGCGGGCGCGGCTGCCTGCCCTCTGTGCCCGCCTGTGCTCCTTTGTGCCCGCCCGTCTGCCTGCTTGCCGTCTGTGCCCCCCTGTGCTCACCCGCCTGCCGTCAGTGCCCCTCTGTGCCCCCCTGTGCTCGCCCGTCTGCCTGCCCCGGGCACACCGCCCCGCAGCTCCAGGGGCCGGGCCAGCTCCCCTCGCCTGCTCCCGGCCCCGGCCGGGGCGGCGTGAGAATGACTCCGCGGCCAAATAGTGCCGGCGCTCTCCCCGGGCGCTCAATTAGTATTTAATGTTTAATGAATGCTCCACTAGTCCTCTTCTAATTAACGCTTAATTACTCATATGAAGTGGAACAGCTTCGACAGGAAGGACCACGCAGGTCTCACTTCGGTGCTTCTAAAGGGCCCGGTGCGGGGGCAGGGGAGACAGTAGGTCAAGCTGCCTGCAGCNCAAGCGGGAGGAGGGGGTCGCGGCGGTCTTTCCCCGCCCCAAGCCGCGTTGCATCCTCGCCCGGCTCCGCAGGTGCGGACACCTCACCTCACCTCCCCTCCCCACTGAGCGGGGGATCCCGCCGACGGCCCGGCACTCACCGCCCTGCCTTGCCCGGCTCGCCTCGGCTCGGTTCGGCCCCTCCGCGAAGCTGCCCCTCGCACCTCTCCGCTACCCACTCGGCCGCCCCGGCGCCGGCCGTCTGTGCGCTGCGCTCCGCCCCGGCCCCACAGCCCGCCCTGGCCGCGGCTCTGCCAGCCGGGCCGCCTCCCCCAGCGCGGAGGGCAGGACTGGGCTGGGCTGGGCTGGCCCTACGAGGGCGCCCACGNGCCGTCTGTGCCCCCCTGTGCTCACCCGCCTGCCGTCAGTGCCCCTCTGTGCCCCCCTGTGCTCGCCCGTCTGCCTGCCCCGGGCACACCGCCCCGCAGCTCCAGGGGCCGGGCCAGCTCCCCTCGCCTGCTCCCGGCCCCGGCCGGGGCGGCGTGAGAATGACTCCGCGGCCAAATAGTGCCGGCGCTCTCCCCGGGCGCTCAATTAGTATTTAATGTTTAATGAATGCTCCACTAGTCCTCTTCTAATTAACGCTTAATTACTCATATGAAGTGGAACAGCTTCGACAGGAAGGACCACGCAGGTCTCACTTCGGTGCTTCTAAAGGGCCCGGTGCGGGGGCAGGGGAGACAGTAGGTCAAGCTGCCTGCAGCTGGCCCGTGGTGTGTCTGGCCCTCCGGCTACTGAAGGAAATAAAGACTTTTTTACACAGTCACTTCCTCCTCCGGCTGAAAAAGTGCTAAGTTAGTTCTTTTTGCTTCATCAACAGACTAATGTTTGGCCTCTCTTCTAAAACTCCCCCAAACACGAGTTGTGAAATAAGGTCTTGGCTTAGGAGACCCCTACAGAGCCTGCTTAATGCCAGTGAATGTACGGCAGCAAGCCTTGTCGAGGCACACGAAAAAATACTAAAACCCATTAAAAAGACAGAAAAACCTAAACTGGGGACTAGGTAGAGTTGGCTTATCATGCTGCAACCAAACGGGAATTCGTGGGAACCCTTCTCCTTGCCTACATTTCTTAAACAATGTTACTCATTCAACTGATAAGCAGCTGTACCACCAACTAAGTCCTGTGTCCCCCACACACAGTGATCCTCACTCAGCAGCCTTCAAATAGCCAAGTCTATGATCGTGACCTTAAGCTTAAGTTTTTGGGTTGTTAGTTTTGGTTTGTTGTTTATTTGTTTTGTGTTTTTTTTTTCTTTTGAGATAACGAAATAATCTGCAAATGAGAAAGCTTGATGTCTTGTTTTTTCAATCCCTTTGATGACTTCTTTCAACCAGTAAAACCAAAACAATTAAGTAAAGAGCAACACTGAGGGCTGCATGAAGTTCATACAACTCAGACATGTAAAGTGCTTTAGTGATAACAAAACCAACTATAAATTTCTCTATCAGATGCAACAATCAAGAGTAATACAGCCCAATTACTATCTAATTTCTTATTCTATGTATCTATTACCAGTACTAACTAATTATAGGGAAAGGATGAGAAGACAGTAATGAACACTGCTAGCTAAAAAAAAAATAAAAAGGGCAAAAATAGGAAATTTTTATACTTAATGGAGGGCAATAAAGAATGAGTGACACTAATTTGTCTGAAAATTCCTAATAACTACAAGTGTGAGGAGGATGTATATTCATACTAAAAAACTCATGAAACACCAAAACAGGAGAAATTTAACTTCATTATTATGTCAATCTGTTTATATATATATTTATATCCAACCATGTTAATATTTGGATGTGAAATAGCTGTCAGTCTTCTAAAGTAGTTGGGATTACATTATCACCCTGACAGTCATTACACTTGCAGTCAGGTCTTTGCGTTTGCAAGATTACACGTGGAAAAATTAGTTATTTGAACTATGGATCTGGATTTCTCTATTCCCAGCCACTGATTTTCATAAAGTCCATGGGAACTTAATTATGTTTGAGACGTCTCCCCCTTTCAAATGTAGTTTAAACTGTCCAACAAGTTCAAAAGGTGTTGAATGGCAGTGAGGAGGGACAGCCAGCCAGTCCAGTCACATAAGCCTTGTTTCCTCAGGGAACAAGGATAAAGATTTTTTCTTGATCTTGAAATAGCTGCCCTATGTAAACCGTTTTGAAGTAATTTCTTCATACAAAGTACCTTAATTATATACAGCTCTTTCAAAACACATAAAAGGCTGGGTACTTGCCCTGAAGAGCTTGTATTTTAACTCCGATAAATGTAGGCGAGCGAGTACTGCCAGTGCAAGAGGGCACACAGACCGAGCTTCTCAAGAGACTCCAAAGTGGGGCCCAGCCTGACAGAGCACAGCACAAGAATGTTTGACTTCCAGAGCACCTCATAGAAATGTTTGATTTCAGAAGGCAAGAAGCATCCTTGCACTGAAGATCAGGCTTTTTTCAACATTTTTCTGCTCAAGTATTCTCTGCTCAAACATTGTTACTGTTGAGACATTAGCTGTTTGAGAAATCCCTGATCAAAGGCATTGGGAGCTGAAAAAAATAGAGAACTTGCCTATCCATGACTCAGACAGCATGGAGGAAGATTGTTTCAACCACACTGCATGAACCTTTAAAGCTGTGTTCTAATCTGAAAGGAAAAGGCTGCCTTCTTAACCAAGAAATGTAAATCTTGTTTGTATTTATATTCATACCTGTTTATGTTAGCATTAAAATATTTCCTCTGTTTTTGGCTGGGGTTTTTTCTCATTAGCTAATGTAAGTTGCCACAGCCGAACCCCTAATTTAGCAATGTAATTAAACATGTGCTTTGCTGATCTCCAGTGGAGAGAGAGCTACTGTGATTTGTTGATTCAGAACTTCAGGCTGTGTCTTGAGGGATCAATTGGATGCTATTTTCTTAGATGAGTTCATCTGAGTCAGCTGAACATAAATGCAAACACTTCTTAGAGCACACATTATAGAAAAAAGTAGTATTTTTACTAGTCATTAGCAACTTTGTGGTAACTAATAGGTGGTAATACCTAGTGTAGACAGTTCTTTAATTTAAACATTTATTTTCTAGCACATGTTCACCTTCAGAGAGGGGGAAAAAGCAACAAACCATTTAGTGAAGAGTAAGTTTGAGCTTCACTAGGTCATCAATAACTGGATTTCAAGTAATATGAAAACTTCTGAGACCCTTCTGTCTTCAGCAGTTCTTGTAGGATCCCTCCCTTCAAGATCATGCTGGAATGCCAGTAACTTTGAGTATCTTTAAATCACAGTATCATAATTCACCCAAACATGAGAAACAGAAGTCTCAGAGTTCTAGCAGTCACATGACATTCCAAAAAGTGCGTTAGCCAAAAACATTTAAATAAATAAACTATTACTCTTCAGGCATTCTGCAGACAGAGGCTCAAATATCTAACACTAGCAGTGACAGACTTTGTTATGCTGAAAATCTGTATTGCTGGAGTATTGCTCGCACCATGTACTGTAAAAATATGAGTAGAAAAACTGGAGAGAATGATGAAAGAGAGAGAAAAGCCTGAGAAGCACAAGACCCACTCGAGTCTCTGTTTCAAGTCCTGTGGAAAGACTTCATACTGCTCTTCTACAGGTGAGTGTCATGGCTACTGACAGGAGAGACAGGGGGTGTGGGGGGGAGAGAAGGAGAGGGAGATAGCTGCAGATGGAAATAAAGGCTCGCTGCTTTTGCTTGTGTTCTTTTAAAAGCATGGGAAAAAATATACTTAACAAAACATTTGACCTGAATCAATTTTGGTTTTGTGATTCACCAAGGGGAAAAAAGCAGTTATATTTTAACCTAAATGATTTCTAAATTTAACCAGTTACCTTGCTGTCAGTCAAACAGACTTGAATTACTTCAATTCACTGTAATAATTTCTCCTTGTTTTTGCTGACCCTTCACAAAGCCACAAAAGGGGTTACTATTATGAAAAGTATGACTTACGTTACTTTAACTCCCACATTGCCTTCTTCCAAATACCAAGAGATTGGCATATACTCTTCAAACTTCCCTTTTTTTACCATTTCTTTTAAATACATCATATTCCAGTTTGACAGTGTCCTCTTCAGAGTTAGAGAAAGAAACACACGCTTTAACAAGTTCACTCTAGCATGGAATTCACTCCCTGCCTCTTCCAGCTCTTTCCCTGCTACAAATATTGAGGGTATAAACAGCAATAACTGGATTTTAAACAGTTTCAGCTTTACCTAAACTCTCTGTGAAGAGAATGCATTTATTTAGACTGGGGAACTTACCTGAATAACCAAGGGGCTATAAATGTGAGACTGTTAATAGCCATATTTTCCCAGAAACTATATTTTCTATTAAGTTAGGACATTTTAGCAAAGCACTTCATGTCCTCAAGAGAACAGGACCTGTGTGCTTTGAATTTATTTTTTTAACATGTAACTCAATTTTTAGTTCAAACGTATACTGAAAATTGACCATTTCTGCAACAGCATATAGATTAATGAGAATATTGAGTCTGCATGTTTAATGGATTTTTAAAAAGAAAATAATCTGCTGAAAAAGCATAGATAAATATAAGTAAGTAAAAATAAGTAAGTATAAATCCCATATTATTTCTTAGGTGACAAACACAGAGGTTTAGAAATTGTTTGTATTAAAAGAGAACAACAAAATTGAAAGAAGCAAATAATGCAGAATCAAATGAATGGAAATCTTTTGAAAAAGCTCTGGAAAGACAAAGAAGCAAAAAAATTGAACAGATCCTTACATGAGTATTTAGGAAACGAGAGAGATAAAAAAGAACAGGCATGTCAGAAAAGGCATGCCTGCTCCCATCTGCTCTTCCCCAGAGCTAGTTATTTCCATATACTAAAATGTTTCCCCCCTCCCCTTCTGTCAACAGGAGCATCTGTCAGTTAAAGAGACACTCTATAAAATGAATGGAAATCAGTTAATTTTATGATTTAAAACAGCTAACCGTGTATTAACCTAAAGATTTCTGGTGAGGTTTAAAAAGGGGAAAAAAGAGAGCGATGTTTGCCTTACCATGATGATGATAATTCTTTCTGCTGTTTACAGAAGAATAAACAAACTATGGTGTGTGAGATGCAGTCCTATGTGCCACTAACCAAACCCTTTTTCTTAGCAATCCTCCCACGCTTTAACCCCTTCTTTCTTCTGGCAGCACTCAGGTAAAAACAAGCAAAAAAAGGAAGTAGTATCTGACTTGAGCCTTTCCAACTGATAAGTCATTTGGCAGACAAATTATCACTACGAAAGGGGCTCAATTAGAGGATAGGAGAAAGAACTGCAGAAGGCTGGCAGCAAGTTCTTCAGTAAGTACCTCTACAGAAGCAGAGAACCTGTTGCAAAGAACTGTGGAGTTAGTATTGGGCAAACGCCTTACGTGCATTAATTAACATGCAATACTAGAACACAGATATGCAACAGTAGGAAAAAGTATACCACACACGTTGGTTCTCACAGTCCCAGTTACTGCTTTCTGATCCACATTTAAGATGGCTTAAAAAAAGGAAAAAAACAAAAATCACTTATGCCTTTATTCCAAAAGAGACTGATTTATATAGGTATCCTTGGTTCTTTCCCATTCTGGGTTGATATAGGAAGCCAGTATTTTGCTAGCTACTCGTAGTAACTAGAAAGGAACTTGAAAAAGCAGAAAAGTACTAGCACCAAAAGTAGGCACAAGGATTATTCAACACTGAAGAACAGAGAGAATATTTAAGCTCTTCTGAAGTTGGAAAACTTCCAGAAATAAAATTATATGCAAAAAACAGCATTAACATAAATTATTGCACTTGTAATCTTTGTGTTTCAATATAAGGGAAAATGAGGAAGTTTGATATGAGATAGCCTCATGTCTTCACTTTCAGGATTTTGAGTCCTGCTGCTGGGTCAGAGCTGTATCATTAGATAATCTCAGTATAAAGATTCAGCAAGACCAACTCTTTCAAAGTAAACAGTGAAGATATATCATGAGTGTTTTGTTCTAAGAGACAGGAACTTTAAAGTCTTCTTTCTGTTGAACAATAAAGGATAAATGGAAAAAGCATTTTGGAGGGGAAGATAAGGGCTTGGAAGTTTTTTAAGTCTCCCCTAACCAGAAGCCACAACTAAAAAATGTAACCCCTCTCATTTTTTCAATTATGAATGCAATTCAGAATGATATCTGTTACATAAGTGGCTTTGGTTTACAAGATCACTTCTAGGTTTGCAGGTTTCTCTTTTGTTTTGTGAGTGTACAGTGTCCTGTCACTAACTCTAAATAATGTATACTGGTAAGTATAGTTTTAACATAAATTGTCTAATTTAGATCTATAGCTTACTGTAACACTTACCAATTCCTTTCAAAGTTTTTTTTGTATAATTACCAGAGATAGGAAATGGGATTTTTTTCCTGCAAAACTCAGAGTGTCTGTGTGACAGACTAACCTATCAGTCACCAGAAACAAACTCTTTCTTAAGCACAATCAATCTTGATCTCTTCTCTGTGCTTTCATGCAAAATTGTTGCTGTGGATAGGAGATCCACAGTCATGAAAGCATATGACATTTGAAAAAGTCATACTGAATGATTATGGGGCAAAGAGAAAATAATCCTAAGGAGATATGTACATTATCAGTCTTTGCCAAGCACAGCGCTGATGTGGCTATTCTGTGCTGGCTACCTGAGCTGGCTTTTCCTGGGCATCTCTACACGCCTCATCTCAAGTCCTGTGTGCAGTTTTGGGTGCCACAGTATAAGAAGGATATAAAGCTATTAGAAAGTATCCAAAGGAGGGCTAGGAAGATTGTGAAGGGACCAGAGGGGAAGCTGTATGAGAAGCAGCTGAGGTCACTTGGTCTGTTCAGCCTGGAGAAGAGGAGGGTGAGGGAAGACCTTATTGCAGTCTACAGCTTCCTCACAAAGGGAAGCAGAGGGACAGGCACTGATCTCTTCTTTCTGGTGACCAGTGACAGGACCTGAAGGAACAGCATGAAGCTGTGCCAGGGGAGGTTTAAGTTAGGTTAGGAAAAGGTTTTTCACCCACAGGGTGCCTGGGCTTTGGAACAGGCTCCCCAGGAAGTGGTTACAGCACCAAGTCTGCCACTGTTCAAGAAGTGTTTGGACAACAGTCCCACAGGCACATGATGTGATTCTTGGGGCTGTCCTGTGCAGGTCCGGAAGTTGGACTTCCATGATCCATGTGGGTGCCTTCAAATTCAGGGTATTCTATGATTCCATGTAGCTCAAAAGCAAGGTGGGATTTCTAATATGCTCCTGTGCCCACTGTTTCTTGTTAGCTAGCTCTAAGTGCTCAGCAGAGGAAGGATATAGATTGTCTCACTGCTTGCACTAGGTAGGAAACCTAGGTCTTATCTGCAGTTTTCAGTTCCCATGCCTAGGAACTAGTTTAACTAACTAAAGCACCAAAGTGTCCTTCAGCAGCTCTAGCTACAGATATATAAGGGTAACTTGTTATGCAATTTGAAATTTATAAAACTGGAGATCTTTTCATTGGGTAAAGCAGATAGTCTGCAACTACAAATGGAAAACTGAAAGCCTTTTGCTAGCAACTCAAGGACTTTCCCCAGGTCAGGCACAGTAGAAGAGAGGCTGTGACAGGCATAGAGGGCAAGAGGCAGAAAGCCATCCTTCTGAGTGCTGTGTTCCAAGGTGAGGATGCGAAGATGTAAAAGAGAAAAAAATGTAAACAAACTGCAAATTGGACTGCTAGACTAACTAAAGCCAAATTTCGTAAACAACCAAGTGAACTGCATATTTGACATGCTTGCTTTTGAAAGTTGATGTATGATCTTGTAACAGTAAAAAGATTACTGTATGCTTATGATTCTAAAAACCATTTAGCAGGATGACTAAATGACAATATTTAATCAAAGTGTATTTAAAAATGAAATTAATAGAATCCCTCTTCTCCACAGAAGGTCTCATTAAATAGATAAAAATCATGCAATGTAAGTCCTATGACACATTATGCCAGGATACCATTTTGTACCTTTCAACTGAAATGTGTCTCAAGTCAACTCCCCAGTATGAAGGTACCTAACATAGCAGCTGCTTTGGAAAATCTGGGTTTGATAGTCTGTGTGCTTCAAAGAGCCCTTTTATGGAACGTATAAAGTATTTACACGCCTTGATAACTTCTTTGATGTACAGATTTTTGATCATGTACAGATGAAGAGTTTTAAGTGCAAGGAACTATTATTACTAAAATACCTCATCCTAACCTCATAAAAATTGGCTGGACACCTAATTTCACATTTGAATTACAATATTATAATTTAGCATTTATTCTAAATAACAGTTTTCACCTAAGGCTTACAGAATTCACTGAAATTATTTCTTTTAATAATTATTAAAGAGAATTGCCTTAATATTGGTTAGAATAAACTTTATAAAACCAGGATGAAGGAGGTGGAAATGACTCCAGACTCACTGGTTGCCTGCAGTGCTGCAGGCAAAGACTACATCAAGTGGAACAGTCCTTCAAACTCTTTGTTAATAATCCCACAATTACATCCATATCGCAATAGTCACCACTAAGCAGGAGAAACTTCTAAGAGGAAATGTTTTAATGAAGTGCATTTATATTCTTAGGTGTGTTTATTTTAAGCTCAACCAGAACTAATAATTACATAAAACATTAAAATAAAAACAATACATGTCTGTCCAGAAAACAGATACATTATTACTTCTGAAGAAAACAGGAGAGACATGTTTTCCTGCTATTACATATCTGTTATTGCAGACACAGTACATTATGCCACTATGCACTAAAACTACCAATTTGTTAGTTGGTAAGGAGATATAACTACATCAGCATTTAAATCTTGCTACTATTATTTGTGAATAACCAGAGGAAAATTCTAATTCCTAAGGTATAAGTACTCAGGTCTTACCTCTAAAAATATATATTGTGATTAACAATAATACAAGAGGGAACTGGATGAAAGTTCAGAAATATCCAGATTTCCAGGAAATGCCAAGAAATGCACAGAATTATTGATTCTGCACTTGAATGTCTGAAGATGTTAGTTTGGGTAAAGACCAACCCAACGTACTTTACAATTGGCTTTGGTGTCTGTGGCTTAGAACAAGAGTCATGACAAAGGTACTTCTTAAGTTAACCCTTAGAAGCATCATGATTAGCCAAACACAGTTTTAGCTACAACTGTTTTAGTGATGGGCTCAAACTATTTTAGATACTTTCCAAACAAATTACAGTAAAACAGTCCATTAGCAACTTTTGGGGTCCCCTTTGCATAAACTTACTCCATTATGTCTTGGTGCTTTGGAATGTAGGAGGGAGCTGATTGTCAACCATTAAAACCTGGTAGACAACAAGTGTTTCCTGTATGTAGAAGGCAGGCATGAACCTTCTCTCTTGTTCCTAATCTACCACTTTCCTCCCATGACTTCTTGGCACCTGGTGGGAAGAGGTGGAAAGACAAATCTCTACTACTCTGTATGATTTTGGTTTAGCTACCCACCCTTTTCATCTGTGAGTGGCTCCATCTTTTTGTCTCTTCTGCAACTCAGGCTTTCCCAGTGGCCATGGGATTAACCTGAGCAGTCTCTTCAGTTTCCCAGCTGTGGTCAAGGCTCTGAATAGCAGCCACCAACAAGCATGGTGAGCTTCTGTTTTGCTGGGCAGCCCTTAGAAAAGAATCCTCACAAACTGTCCACACATTTTCCATGTTTGGAAAGTGGGTTTCTATTTCAGGTCAAAGAGTCAGAAATTTATCTGATAAAAACTAAGTCTTACACACCAAAATGAAAACACACCCTCAGTGTTTCCAGAAGCAAAACTATCAAAAACTCCACTGGCCAAGAGGGAAGGGGAATATCCAGAATTACCACTGATAAGCCTTTTAAAATCACAAGTTTCTCCAGATGAAACAGAAAAAAACCCTAAACAGATGTTGATGTTCTTTTCATTTAAATTGTAGCTGCTAAACATTTACAGTGTACTTTGTCAAATTTTTCAGACTTTTCAAAAGCTACACTTTTAAATCCCTATTTTCCTCCTAGACAATTATTCTCCTTTTTTCAGCAAATATACCCTAGAAAACCAAATGGTAAAATGAAAAGAAAAAAAAATAGAATGAGAACTGTAAAGATAGGAGAGGGAAAGAGGATAATTTTTATTTACATGTCATAATGTATGATTCAGAGGAAATTATGATGTCAAAGTTCCATTATAAAAAAAGCAATGTTTGTAGTGCAAAACAATACACTCTATTTAAATTTTTAGGTATTGTTTGCAACCACAACAAACTCAAAACTTATCTGGTGAAAACTTATCCACTGTGATTTTGAAAATTATATAAACAATGCTAGTTTGTAGCAATGGTAGATTTCTCTTATAATCTCTAAATCTTACTCAAACAGTAGTTTACACAGTTTTTTAAAGTGTATTATGCTTTGCTTTTGCAGATCTTGAGCCTTGGCTGATCAAGTGCTTGTTTTAAAGGGGTAACTGAAGGAGTATTCCAGCTTATTCACTACAATTCAGCTCTCAAAAGAATAAAACCAGAAAGACGAAGTTTTTCATGACTACCCTTTGCAAACCTGTTATTATACTGCAGCTGGAACTACAGAGCAATAAATTACACATATATTATACATATACACATTCTGAATTGTCATATGCATTATATAGCTTATAAAGTGGCAAAAGTCTGGTCAGAAGGAATGAACTTTTAGTAAAAGCTTTGTGTTGCAACCTTCTCAGATCTGAGGGTGCTCAGGTGTACTGTGCATATGCTGAGCCACCTGGTCACATAGCATGGCAAAATGGAAATAGGGTCACACCCAAGGAGAGAGCAGAGCTAGCTGCCAAGGTCCTGAAAACCATTCCAACACATTGCACAAGTATGGAAGTGGTACAAGAAAAGCATGATGCAAAATAGTCCTCAGCTCTTCACACAGATCACTGCACAGTAGCCCAGCATGGAGGCCAGAAACAAACCCCTGGTGACTCAAAGAGCAACTTCACAGGACTGTACCCACCAAGGAAAAGAGAAGGGAGGAGTATACCCTTTGAGAAGGAGGCAGTGAAGTGTCTGGTGTCATTCTATGGAAGAGTTACATACTAGCAGAAACAACACCTGTGAGATGTTGAAATGCTATGTAGCTCAGTGTTTGGCATGATGATACACAAAGGTGGGGCAGATAAAGGATGGTCTCTGAAATATTAGAGTGCCTGGTGCACACTCCCACATCACCATTACCAGAGTCATTATGTACTGTCCATGCTTGATCACTGACGACAGACCTCCTTAATAATTTGCAATGCACGAATGGCTCATTGCGTTCCCTGGGCAATACCACACTGAGTATGTGGCTATCCACATTATCTCACTCATGCAAAGTGCAGTAATGTGCTGGTTTGGTAGACCTTTCTTTTTGTCACTGCTTGGGAGATTGTAGTTTATTCAGCAATCCAGCCCTGAAGGCCTCAGCACTGTCACATTCCAAGGCCACTGCTCTCATGACTAACCCTCTCAAACAGAAAAACATTTTCATCCATTGCCTCAACTAAATTTGTTCATAGTATTACATGGAGCATGCAACAATTAAGATGAAATTCAATTCAGGGCATAGCTCAACATGAAGACTATTTAGAATTCAAGTCCAATGTAAAATTGAACATAACCTTTTTGTACTTCACATGCATCAAGGTGAATGTACTGAACTGCTTGGAAGGAGCCTTGTCCAAGTGACATCTGCCTTAAGTTGCCAACTAAGAGTAAATACACATAATCTTTTTGATACAAATTACACTATTTTGGTTTAGGTTTGGGCATTTTTTTAACCGTATTTATAAAACCCCAACAATCTTCTCAATACACTTTGTGTGTACTTGAAAGATCTATCAGAGTAAGAATTTACTGGTATTCCTATTCTGCCTTAAAAAATGTTTTAAAGGGCTGAAGGGAACCTTCCTGACTCAGTACATCCACTGCCATCCTGAATGCCAAAGTGTTAGACTACAAGACGGATTCCTTTTGCACCAATATTCCAAGACCTATGTTCCTTCTATGACAATGATAAGTAACTCCATGCCATCTTCCCTCCTGTCTTTTGCACTTCTCTAAGGCCCATGTTCATTGTCACCTGTGGTCTTGCACATCTACAATCAACCAAAGCGCAAATGCTCTTCTATTAAACTCACTGAAAAGCAGCAGAAATACAAGAGAAAAGGTTATTTTCAAGGTCCCTCAGAACCAGCCATACGAATTGGACATAATCTAGATGTTATTTTTAGGAAATAAGAGAGTTGGTGTCCTAAGCCACATTGGAAACAGGAAAATGAAAACCTTAAGAAGTTAATACTGAAATGTATTTGTGGTTCAAATGGGGATAACAGGCATAATGAGCTGGGAATATGGAAAAAAATGGACAGACAAGGAAATTGCCATGATGCCATCAGTCTAGTCAGCAGCACGGTATTTTATTAAGCTGGGAAGTAATTTTGTTGAGCAATACTCAGAGAGGTTTTGTCATGGATAGCTGAGAACCTCTCTTGTGCTGTAATTAGCCATAAATTTCCAGACTTTTTGGAAGATAAAAGGATGAGCAGGTCTTTAGTGAGCTGTGTTACAAAGCCAAATCATAATAATCAGCTGGTTTTATAGTGGACCTGATGTCCAAGCTTTTGGACATTGTGACTTCTCAGAATTTTCCTCTCTGCCTACATAGTAAGTACAACACTGCATACATAACTAGTTGCTTGATTCTTTTGTCTTCAATATTAGCAACTATGGCTAAATTGAGGGCACCTGTCATTTTCTTCTATTAATGAATCATGGTTTTGTGTTCAGACTATCTCTGCTGCTGTCTTATAAATGCTTGCTGTGTCCTGGGAAACCTAGGCAGAATGATGCTTAACCAAAGGTATATATTATTATGAATACTCTTAACTAAGAAATTTTTAATTCTGCCATGTGTCTCAGACAGATCGATCATGTTAGAAAGATAATTTACTATGAATTGCTTACTCTTTTGGGGAATCAATTAGCAGAATTGTAGTTCTTTAAGCAGAGACATAAACTTGACTTACAGCAGAATCCTAGAAAAGAGTAAACCTTGTATCTTGTAACTGTAGATGACAGAAACTGCTTATTCCTAATTATATACACTCATAATTACATTTTTGGGTTAGCTTTTCCTATCTGCTGTGAATTTAATCTATAATTAACTGTTCTTGCTTTGGGGTTTTGGCTTGCTTTGGTGCAATCTTTTTGGTCTCTCCTCTCCGGAGTCCTCTTGTCCTCTCTGCTCCTCCTGCTGAGGCCTTAACAAACAGACATGGATAAAGCAATGGACATAAAATCATCACAGCCCAAAAGCAAATGGGCTTGATGTATGCAAATTCATTTCACATTTGTCCTTTTTCTTTAAAACAGACATGATATCTATCAGCCCAATAAGCTTCGCCCATGGTGACTTAGAACTACAGCTGGCTGTCCAAGTGTCATGATTCAGCATTCCTACAGGTACAACTGTACCCATGCACTATTAAAAGTAAATTGCTTGTATAAGGGCTCTGCTACTTCTATATGTTTTTTTGGTTAATGTTGAGAAATATTTATGCTAGAAGACAGTACCATACGTTCTTAAAACAGAAAGAATTAACAAAAATGTAGTTCAGACCTCCAGTCTTATTTAGCACTGTTCTTTAGGAAGAGCTTGCCTACATGTGAGATCTTGCTAGCAGGTGATATTACACACAGACCACCTGGGGTCAGCTTTGCTTTGTGTCAGTGATGCTGAGCATCCCTTTCTGTTAAATGGCTCAATGTTACTTATGGTAATCAACACTGCCATTATGTCTATAGACCATGCTCTTAAATATTCTCTCAACGGGAACTGCTTTGATAGAAGCCATCTTCAAATTATTCCCCCTGTACTTTGTGGGTTTTAGCATTTACCATCTCCTTTCAGTTTATTGGTTTATGACACTACTCACCAAATACTGTGGACAAGTAATTTAAGATACAGTGGCTTCTCGGACCACAAGTGTTTTGGGAGACATCACTGTGATTTAAATAGTCAGCATTTAAATTCTGTGCCAGTTCTGTATTTTCTGGCTTCCACGATGATTACAATACTATTTAGATTGTTTGTCTCTTAATGGTTGTGGTGTTGTTGTGTTTTTAATTATGAACAGCATATTTATCAACTAAATAATTCTGAAAAAATACTTCTGTATTCATTATTTCAAACCATTGCAAAACAGCATGACAGAGCTAAACATCTTTAAAAACTCTAAAAGTTTAAAGGACAGAGCAAATTAAATATTTGCTAATTTCATAAATCGTTTGTCAGCCCTATAAAAAATGCTGGCATGGCCAGGACAAAATGAAGCACTCTTTTTGCCTTCCCATATTTCTCCACCCTACTCAACTGGTTTGGTTTGAAAATTTGATTACTTCCCCCTCCATGAATTTCAAAGTAAAGACTTCAGTTCTTCTCCTATTAACATCACTTTCTTGCCCAAATCACATCATGGTTGCAGCCCAGGAATAGGAACAAATTGCATAGAAAAGATAAAAGGAAAAAAAACCAACTTGGATAAATTATTATAACATTCTCATGTTTTCCTAGACATTTTAAACCACAGTAAGGAATTACTCTGCTGGACAGCACTACAACATCCTATTAAAAGCCAAACAGACAATGAATAATGCAGCTGTTCTGAGTGTTGTCAAAGAGCTCTCATGTGATCCATGCTTCACCACATCTATCTTTTTCCATTCTCTCTATATACTGTTCTCTTCAATTCATACAACTACACCAGGACAGCAATCTCAAAGCTATGGCTTATGAATAACATTCCCCAAAAATCCTTCAGTTCATACATACATTTTAATATACATCCAAGCATATATATCTGTATATGCGTATGTATATATATAAATGCAAATAAAATTACTATATATATATTAGCTTATAAAAATCTTTATTGCTGTGTTTTTTATTGATTTAAATAAAATATATGTATTTATCCAGATTTCCCATAAATTGGTGCACTAGAGGCACATAACATGTAGGTAACTCTCATAAGCAGATGTGGCCGTATAAAGAACTTTAAATTTAAAACATGGGAGGCTACTCTCTGCTCTGTAGGAATGACAATGGGGAGCAACATGATTAAAAAGTAGCTCTAGCAGAGAGAACACAGAAATATATGTGTCTACTAACATCCTTAGTAGGAAAAAAGGAAAAAAAAAAAGAAAGAAAAAAGGAAACAAAAATTATTCAACCTTTTTAACCTGGGAGGGAGGTGGAAAGTTTGGCCATTATTTCAGAGAAACAAGTTATACTTGGGGAAGGATGGTGGCTGGAACCATCATACGGTAGCAAATGATCTGCACTGAACACATGCTCTCAGTGAGGTCTACAACCCAACCTGAGTGACACTTGCTATATTTACCACACAAGGAATCATAGCAATTTTACCAGATAAAGAACATAACAGTTATACTGTAGAAGAGGAAAAAAAAATTTACAAGAGATCATAGTGCCTCATTTTATACAAAAGTTGAACATAAGTGTAGTTCAGCAGATAGAAACTCTCGAGAATCCAGATATCCAGCACAGCACGGAGCTGGCTTTTGGCCCATTTGGGGTTTTTTTCAGGTAATACAGCAAAACTTTGTCCTGCTGCAACATTTAATTAGCTGGAAAGGTATAACCACTTCCCAACAATTGAGAGAGGACTTATCTAGATTGTAAAAGAAAATGAAACCAAACCAGGCAGAAGCCCACACTCTGCCCTGCCCTGGCCCCTCTCAGGTGACTGCCTTTCTATGACTGCCCTTTGCCTCAAAACAAAACTATGCTTCAGCCATATAACATCCTTTCCCTTTCCCCCTTTACTCTTTGCACAAGGCAAGTTTGTGTTGTCCTGAAATTGTGGGGTTTTTTTCTCCTTTAAGAAAACCAACATCAGCAAATATTCTCATCCCCCGCATGACTCACTTTGTAGGACCTTGGCTACAAGGCGTTTTTTAGCTCTCTGCTTCCAAGCTGGAGAAGGATGCCTTCTCTTCTTTTGGTCTCAAGTTTTGGGAGGAGATTGGTTAACCACTGAAAGGCCTTATCTATTAAAAATTGTGGTGAATTTTAAGGCAATGACTTGCTCTCCTCAAGGCAGGCTCCTCTCACCTATCCATGAACTAATAATTTTGTTGTCTGTTAGTCTGGAAAGTGGCTCACCTGCTTTCTCACTGACCTGGTATTGAAGTTTATCAAATGACAGCATAAAAAGCTTTCTTTCTCCATTTAGACATCAGTCTGGGAGGTAATTTAGCAACCCTGTGGATCCCAAACAGACTTTAGGTTTTGTTATTTCTTGAGAAAATAAACCACTGTAAGGAGAAGTGTGTGAGGACCTGGGTTGGACATCTTGCTACCATTTCTCTGAGCAAGGCAGAAATTAAATTAAAGAAACAGATGAGGAATCCTAACATGAAAATGTCCTATACCTTGATGCACTATCATCTTGAAAGATGAGTTAAAACAGCAGGAGGAATTAGGCATCTGCATATCTGCTGTCTCAGGAATATGACAAAGGCAGTGATAGAATAAACTCATTTAATCCAGTAAATTGACACAGAATCAAAATGTGCTTCCACAGCCACACCTAGCTGTTAGAAGTACTCCACCCAGTTTCCTTCGATAAATATTCATGTCACAGAACTGAATCTTTGTGTGCAAGGCAGTGGCTGTGTTCAGGTAGCAAGTAGGTGTGAGAACTCTTATCTAGATGGAGAATACTGAGAAACCTTAAGACAGGTACCTGGGTTGTAAGTCTGAAAATGTGACTAATCAACACCTGAATAGAAGAGGAGAGACAGCATTACTGTACACAGATGTGACTTAGGAAAAAATGTTTAGGCCTAAGTATCTCACATGGAATTTTAAAGCCTAGAGTTTTGTGATTAGTTATTCCTAATGCACAGGAAATACATAAATAATGAAGCAGTAAGAACTTTCTTTTCACTCACTCATTTTACTATCAGCAGAAGCCAATCTAAACTTTAAATTATTCTCTAGGGGAACAAATGCCTTTCAGCTTAGCTATACAAAATCTATCAGCTTAACACCTGTTTAAGTACCTAATTTAAGGTCATTTGAGTTTGCCATATCACAGGTAGGATGCCTTCTCCCTTGGTATTAGTAATAGTATTTTGTCACTTGAAGCTGTAGAACTGCAAAATATGCATTCATCTGTGATTTGGCCCTCAAACTGAATTATTATTTATCCAAAGAGAATGGAATGAATCAAACATTCAGGAAGTTGTTTCTTCATTCATAGTGAGAACACTGGCCATATTGTTTTATTAACTAAACAGTCTAAAAGATACCTACTACATGCAGTACAGCTTGTATGACAGCTCAAATAATCTTCAGCATGAATCTGCACAGAAATTCTAAATATAAACAGGAATCTAATCAAGCTATTTTCTTCTCATTTGGAAACAAATTCAAGGATACCAAATACTCCTGTTTAGCTCCACTGAGCAAAACTGAATTGTGCAAATGTAACCAGCGATGCAATGCATTATTTGGCAAAAGGAGTAAAATGAGTTTTAGAAATCTATAAATAGTGTATTTTGCAGATCTGACATCTAGAAATTATTTCAGGGAGCATTTTAATAATGTTATCAAAAGTCTATTTGCCAGACTACTAAAAGACAAACTTCTAACATTCATTTACGTAAAACAAATGTTTTGCTCATTAAATAGTACAGGACTAGAAAAGTCAAGAATCTCACAGAATCACAGAGTATTCTAAGTTGGAAGGGGCCTGCAAGGATCACCAAGTCCAGCTCTTAAGTGAATGGCTCATATAGAGATCGAACCCCAAAACAAAACATATACTCAAATTTGTATAATTTTTAATTTCTCAAAGATCCAGTTACCTCCAGTGATTTATGTATCCAGCTATTTATGTACTTGATAAGAACATTTTGCAATCTCTCTTTCATTGCCATATAGCTGACATTTTTATCGTTCAAATCAGAAGCTTACCAGAAACAAAATTATAAATTCCAAATGACCTTGCAAAAGGAAAAGAAGTGGAAATCTTTGTACAAAACTAGAAGTACATCCGAATCAGAGGTATTTGAAGAGAAAACAACATTGTTATAGAAGGATGTTGTTCTTTTCCTAAGTAAATTATGTAGCGAGAGGAAGTATTTTTGCCTTATAATTTGGGTGACCCAACATTTACTCACTGAGGAACATTACCAAGCAATTGATTTTACACAATTTTTTACTTCCTGCTGTTTTACCAACAGTATTTATGGAAGTCAAACAAAAGAAAAAGTTGCACTGTATATCAGGAACAGTTGCTGTGAAATAAAGGAATAGGTAAGATGATTTGTGACACAATCCTGGAAGAAGATGAAAAGGGCAAAACAGGGTATGTTATGATAGAAGTTTATTATACACTAATTAATTGGGTGGAGAGAAGTCTGGTTTTTGATCAAGCAAAGGAAGCATCCAAAAGCACAGAACCTGACGGCTTTAATTACTTCTTGGAAATTTTTTTTCTGTTGGAAAATAAATATAAGAAGGAGACAGTCCAACAAGTTCCTGGAATATGCTGGGGACAGCTTTTTTCTTCAGAAGGTGAAGGAAACCATTAAGGGAGTGGCTATTTTAGATCTTCTGCTGACTAGGAGGCATGAACTGGCTGAGAGTGGAAGGCAATCTGGGTTAAACTTCATCATTTAATAATCACTACTACAAAAAGAAAAGGGAAATATGTAAAATAAAATTACTTTTTAATTTCCCAGAAAACAAAAACAACTGTTAAAATCTCCAGAGACTGATAAGCAAGGTTTCTTAGGAAGACTGCTTAATTAATAAAAGAATGTAGGAGAGCCTGTCTGTTTTAGTCATTGCTGGAGTCAGCTCTTAATCACTCAAGGTAAAGGGAATGACTTAGGCAAAAAGAGAGGATAAAACAAATTAGGCTGTGTATATTACTCTGCAAGACTCTTACTTAGTACATTTACCTTTGTAAGGCTTATGAAGAGATTTCCATAGAGAAAACAGCAACAGAGAGGAGCCTGATGCAAACATCTTGTGTTTTGTAATGCACCGTTTTCTACTGCTCTCCCACAAGAAATGCTGAGGGAAGGCAGGGCTTCATTAAATTCCAATCCCCATAAACCATCTGTCATCAGCAGGTGACTATGTTATTACACACCTTAGCAAATTATCCCAATACAGAAGAAACTGCTGAATTCACACACACGAACTCCTTGATTTTTATGATTTATCTAACAATCAGACCTTTCTGCTATACATCAAAGTATAAAATTATGTGGCCTAGTCTCATACCCTTTTAGAGGCTTCATTTAAAAGGTTGTAAATGTTCTTAGTACAAATGGATTGGTTCCAGGTTAGCGACTTGACACTCCCACAGTTTAGTTTAGCTATAAGTATGAACAAATTATTCCAAAAGAAGAACGAAATGCCAACTCAGAGCTCATTAAGTAACAGCTGAATTCTGCCATTCTTAAATTTTTACTGAAAAATATCAAATATCTACTTGCTTTTCTAGAAGTCATTGCAAGGAGGTAATACACAAGTCCATCCAAGACCACAATATGGTGAACAGCAATTTTTTCCTCTTGGAAAGGAAATTCCCCAGCTAGCTCTACTGCAATGGAAATGTCATCCCATAATAGTACTGTGCCACTTTGCTGTTTTGTGGAGAGCTGAGATCTTTTTGTTGGATGTTTCAACAATATCAATAGAACTAAGTTGCTGAGTGAGGCCAAAGGGATGTTTGGGGTTTTTACTATTATTGTATTCAACTAAAGATCAGTCTTTTCCAAATGCTTCATACAGAAATTAGCAGATAGGATTTGCTGGGTTGAGAAGACCAGACAATAAATTTATTTGTTATAAAGACAGAATATTTTAGGCCTTCATCAAATATATTCAGATGAATATTAGTTCCACAACCAGGAAGAAAGCAACTTTTTCAATTATTGGCCTGCTGAGTACTTCTGTTAATGTGGAAAAACAGTATTTCTCTCTCCATGGAAAGATTACAATAAAGACATGAATGGGATTGCACAACTTTGTCTGCAATCTGAAATTAAGTTCTCACATTAGAACAGAAGTAATTAGCATTTTCCCTAGCTTGCTTCCATGCAGTAATACTGCTGCCAAGCAAATGAGTAACACTACATGAGCTAAAAGAACACTACAAAGAAATGTGTAGCCATTCCTCCTTCCCTGGGAAAAAGACTTAACATAGAAAACAGTATGGGTTAAGTGAGAAACTATAGAAGTGTAGGTGCCGTTCCTGTATTATTTTGGCTTATATATTTTTAATGAACAAAAGCCAAAAGCCATATGGTTTGTGGGAGCATGTGGAAGATCTCCCTGAGCCATTTTCTTTGTTGTCTCTTCATGACAGCTATAGTCATTATGTACCTTCCTTATTTCCGTATGTGGTATTAATTTGAAAATTTTCCAGTACTTCAAACACAGGTCTTTTAAAGAAAGACTACAATTATACCTAGTGTTAAATTCTGTTTCCAGGATAGTCATCTTCATGATATATTTGTGTTTGCATATATATAGTATATATAAACACACATATTTAGTTTTCTCTTACCTTTCTAAGCGCTGCTGGTAATGAGGCGGTAGACATTGATATTGCTGGAAGAACATAAGAGTGTGGACAGATTACTGATGGTATTTGGTTTTCTTGAACAGTATAGCGTCTGCCTGATACATCATAGTACCTGAAAGGAGAGTAAACATTGTTCAGTTAATTCATCCTAATAAAATAAATTCTGAGCTAGTGTCTGCTGTATTTCTGACAAAACACTAAGATGTTTTCTCCTGTTGTAGTGGTTCCAGGCCTCTGGTATTTCAAAGTTTATTTTAGCCATGCTTCATTTTAGCCAAACTACTTGCTCCTCTTATTAGACCTTAATTTGTCCCACCTGCTTTCTCTATCTGAAACTAAGCTGTCAGCTTTTTCCTAATAATAAAACAACCAAAAAACAAATACAATACTCAGCAGGATAACCACATCAGAGCCACAAGGCAGAAAAATTAGTTGTCTTATCTTCTGTCACTCCACCTTTCCAGAGACAGCAGACTACAACTTTTGGGGTTTATAGTTCTACCTCATGCCACACATTCTGTTCATGTTCCTTCTGGAAGCTGTCTCAGTAAAGACTCAGTTGATTTTTCAAACAAGTAACTTAGTGGGATGATGTTGTCACAATGAAAGTGTATACGATCTGTAAAAGAGTACATTAATTTTTAGCAAGTCAGTCCTAAAGCTTAAGTGACCTGATTTTGCTTATGTTTATTCTGCAGTGTCAATTTTGAAATTCTGAATCCAAGGAATGTGAAAAAGTTCACTTAGTCTCCTCTTAAGAGAGAAATAAAATAGCAAAAACTGACCAATTTATAGAATGTCTCACTTCATTGTCTGAACACTCAAAGAAGCAAGAATACAGAGAATATCTTCTCTGAAGATACAGTTTCATTAAAAGGTTGATAAATATGCCAGTTTATATATTTAATCCTTTGGATGACTCAACAATTAGTTAAATTCAGCTTTTTAAAAAATATATGCATTTTGATATTTTTATTTCAAACTTGGATGGTATTTTTCATAGAGTAATAAGATAGTTCAGTTTGGGAGGTACCCCAGGAGGTCTATGATCCAGTGTTCTACCTGAAGTGGGGTCAGCTATGGAATCACACCAGATTGCTCACGGCTTTACCCAAACAACTCTTGAAAACATGTAAGGACAGAGATACCAGAACTTCTCTGGACAACAGTGAAAATATTTTCTCATAGATCCAGTCTGAATCCCCTCTTTACCAACTTTTGACTGTTGTCTCTTGCCCTCCCACCATGCAACACTGTGAAAAGTCTGGGTCTGTCTCCAAAACCCTCCCCAAAGCTGCCTTCTTTCCCAAACTGAACAAGCCTCAAGTCTCCATCCTCTCCTCATAGGGCAAGTGGAGCCTCACGGGCAACCAACATAGTGATGGCTATCCAAGAAACTTACCCCAGTTTGAAATACTGTCAGATCTTTAGGCAGAAAATACCATTATCAAGTATTTTGCTTTCAAGAGAAAAAAAAAGTCTCAAAATATTCTTGTTTTGTTTTGTCCTTAAAATATGCACATTTTACATTTGGGTTGAATGAAAACTCCCTTTTCCCACAGGCTTCTTTTCTAGACTCATCCCATTGTCCCAAATCCAGCTCTGTTAGTACAGCTTTAGTTGCAAATTCAGTTTTATAACTGACTTTCATATAGAATTTTCAAAGAGTAAATAAACAAGCAGAAAAGCCTCAGGCATATTTATAAAGTTGTTCAGTTTATTGCATAATTGTGGTGAAGATGTTTTGACATTTTAACACATATCCCAATAAACATGTGCAATTATTTTGTTTATTTACCTATTTCTAAGGAAGAAACTACATCACTCTTAATAGCTGGTTACCTTCCCAAGACAATGATGACTTTGAGCTATCCATCTTGATTTTCATGTTCTGCCTCCACCGATAGAGGTTACTTTTGGGGTGGTTCCACACACATTGCATATGAGAGAATTCAAAAATCACATTAAAAAGCTGCTCAGCTAGTGCTGAAAGATCCTGTGGCACCTTACCCTGTCTGAGGTTGATACCAAAGGCCTCTGTAGGAGGGAGTAACAGTAGGCTGAGGACTATCAACACTCTGACTGAGAGCAATGGAAAAAGTGACAAGGTATGGGCAGGAGACTGGGAAGGTTGTTGGTTGAAGTCTGGATGAGAAGTCAGGGTAAGGAGGAGAAAAATAATGGCAGATCATGGGAGTGGATGGAAGAGCTGTCAAGTGTTGAGGTGACACTCTCTGCAAGAGGCCACCCTTCACAATGGTATTGCTGTGCTGGTGTCAAGCATCTGCACCCCAAGTGCTTTATAATGAATATGTCAGAAAATAAAATGTCACCAATCCCAAACGCCAAAAGGAGGAAGCTCCAGAAGCAAAGGATAGGAACTCATGATGTTTCACCAGGATCCCCCATGTCCTGCTGCAGAAGAGAGCTGTGCTGGTCCCCAGGCAAGCCAGCAACATCCATCTGGGAGGCACCTGCTGGCTCCCTTCCAGCGATGGAGGCAGGTCCTCCCCACTGCCATCTTCATACCATGTCCCCATGTGCCCACTCCTCGAGACACTATTATACCTCAGGGCACATTATAATGCAGCAGCACTGATTCTTTCAGACACCTTTATTTAAAGAGAGGATTTCACACCAAAACCTGACCCTGACAGAAGCAGCATAGAAAGTTTCAACCCAAAGACATCACACTGGAAAACAGCCAACTCCAGATTTTCAGATGGGTGAGAAAGGGCATTCTCTTAATTTCTTCATAGTTTAAGGTCTATCCTCCCAACAATCTGCTGATGAGCTGAGCTCATCAGAGCCTCCTAGAAGTTTTACTTTATGGCACTGGGCAGTTTTCCAGGGAAATGCTGCAGTACGCTTCCCACCTGAGGGCATGGGCATGCACACAAGCCCCTGAGGGCAAGACAGGGTGTGAGGGCACAGGGCTGTATCTCCTCTGCCCTAACTACCCAGACAAATTCTCTTCTTCTAGCCCAAATGTGGAGCAGCTCACCCCAACTCATGGCAGAGAAACTCACCATGGAGCAGGGGCAGATGGGGGGACAGTTGCCATAGAGAAGCTGAGGCACTGCCAACCCACACCCTTGCTTTTCTCACCCAGGCTTGTTTGTGTAACCATACCCACTTGCTCAGAGCCCCAAGGGCCTCGGGGGAGACGGGTGCTTGCAACATGCTAAGCATGTTATGAAACCCTCCCAGATGTTTTGCAAGGCCTATCAATTGTTAGAGGTAATTGGAGAGGAGCTTTGTCTGTGGAGGTAAGAATTTTTAAATCAGGAAAAATTGAAGGGTGAATATTTATGATAGACTACATGTTTGACTACTAAATAGTTCAACTGATTATGTCAAAAATGGTCAGAGTGTGTTTATCTGGTCTACAGCAATGTGTGTCTGGCATGTTGTGACTGTTTAATCCTAGCTGACAACTCAGCCCCAGGCAGCTGCTTGCTCACTTCCCTCCCACCCCCCAGTAGCATGGGGGAGAAAACTGGAAGGGTAAAAGTGAGAAAACTCACGGTTTGAGATAAAAACAGTTTAACAGGTGAAGCAAAAGCTGGGTATGCACATAAAGCAGAACAGGATATGCATTCACCACTTCCCATGGGCAGGCAGGTGTTCAGTCATCTACAGGAGAGAAGGGCTCCATCACCCACAATGGTGATTTGGGAAGATGAACGCCATCACCCTGAACATCCCTTCTTTCTCCTTCTTCCCCAGTTTTATATGCTGAGCATGATGCCACATGGTTTAAAATATCCCTGCAGTCATTTGCGGTCAGCTGTCCCAGCTGCATCCCCTCCCAGCACCCATTCTATGCACCTCTGGCCTCCTCACTGGTGGGACGGTGTGGGAGGCAGAAAAGGCCTTGACTCTCTGCAAGCACCACTCAGCAGCAAATAAAACATCCCTGTGCTACCAACACTGTTTCCAGCCCAAAGCCAAACCATGCCCCCATACCAGCTGAAGAAAATTAACACCATCCCAGCCAATGTTTATATGACCAGCAGAAATGTTTCATATAGCTATTACTTAAAATAATAACCAATTTTACAGTGAAGCAAAGGAAAAGCATGTAGAAACCTTGGAGATTACCAAGTTTTTGAAGACAGCATAAGGCACTAAAAAGGAAGAAGGAGAAGTTCTGTAGATACATACATCTTCTCTTTACCTGTATAGAGATACTGATTTACAGTAGAACTACTGACTGGAAAAGGAAACCATCAGATAGGAATTGAACTGGGGAGTGCTGTTTTTATGTTGCAGACCACACGGTTCAGCGCCATCATAATATACTGACTTAAAATATGACAATTACAAATAATTTTGAAGGGAATTAACTTGCAGACATAAATATATGAAAACAGTAAGATAAGACCAATTAAAAAAAAAAGGAAAAAGAAGAAAAGAGCAGATTGCTATACATTTTAAACTAATAATGCTTACTAAACTGGCATCCTTATAATTTTACAGCCATTTCTTCCCTCATAATCAATCATATTCAGTCCTGAAATCAGTTTCCAGTCTGCTACTTTTCACAACAGTCTTCAGTCTGTACTCAGTAGAAGGTTCTTGCCTATTAATTCCCATTTTTCAATCAACACAGGATGAGCTCATTTTTTGAAAAAGAGAGAGAGCATGTACAAGCAAGAGCAACTTGATTAAAATGGAAAGACATTTTGTTTGTTTATTCAGATCCTCTGCCCAGTCTTCCCCCTCCCACGCCATATCAGCACATGAATTTTTCCCTGAGAGCAGCAAATATCAATATGATCAGTAAAACGCCTGACTAAAGATTTACTGCAGAACACAGAACAACATGAAGAGCAGTAAGAGCTTCTCCCTGGTTCACCCACCACCTCAGTGCTCGTGACTATGACAGGTGCACCTACACTGTCCAATAATTTAGCTCCCTGGTTCACTCCCTGGTCCTGGTCCCCTTCTCAGCTGTGCTGTGCACACATCACTGTGTGCTTGGACTCTCCTCTGGAGCAAACCAGCTGCTTTCTTCCAAAGAGAAGTCAAGGCACAGCTCTGTGGATGGATGGCCTTAAGGAGTCACAGAGAGGATAGAACTACAACAAGTTGTGGCTTCTCCTGCTCTACACCATCCCAACTAGCCTCCTGCCCTCAGACACCCTCTGTGTGCCCCACACCCCACAGCATGCAGCATACCTTTGGCATAATGCTATAAAAACACCAGTCTTGCAGGCAGCATAGCAGTCCTCACATTACTTCAGACACTTTGAACTAAAGCCACAAAAATATAATTATGATCTTAGAGCCATGGGGGCATCGGACCCAGGTCAAGTGTTAGGCAGCACAAACACAAACAATTCATTCCAGAGATGTAAGAGGTGTGGATACATGCTCCCTGGAGCAGATCCTTTAGCACTGTAGACTATTTTAAACAAGGGGGTTTTAACTGTGCATTATTTGAGTTGCTGTTGTTACAGTCTTAATATATTTTGAGCATTTCAAACAGCCTGCTCTGGGCTGAAGTTTTCCTTACAAAGCTACTGCTTGTTATTCTTTCTGTCATCTCTTCCACAAAACCAGTACGCAGACTTCCTGAACAGTCTGCAGCAAACTACATACCACATTTACATCACCTCTTCCCGCTGCCTCAGCAGTGCCATTACTGCATCCCTGGTTACAGAAGAGCCAACTTCACCTCCTATAGAAATCGCTTGTTACACTGGGGCAGCTCCTGTACATACCTACCTGCTCAGACAGAGTTTCAAGGAGTGAAAATCTGGAGCAGGCACACATGTCCTTGAAAGGACATGCGTTTCCAGGGCAGCTGCTATACAACCTTCTGTTGTGGGAGTGACAGGATGTGTGTGTGTGTGATTTTCATAGGAAAACCGACAATGTCAAACTTCTCCCAGGCCTTAGGACTGATGAATGGCTCTGAGCTCCTCCTTGGGAATGGCATTAAGAAGTGGTGGGGAGGCACGCACCCTCTTGCGCCAGCACCCTGCCATCTAATGGCCAGGCTTCAGATTCACAGGTGAATCAAGTTTTACCTTTCTGCCTCCACCTTTCTAGATCCTAAAGATAGAAAAGTGTGTTTAAACTACCTTAGGTCACATCTTGTCAGCACAGAAGTATTCCTACTGGCTTAATTCTAGGTGTTTTGTCATACATCCTAATAACAGGGTTAATAACTCACCTAAAAGTACCCTTTGTTATAGTTACTCCACTCTGCCTTACTAAGTCAGCCTAAATAATTCCTTTCTTTGTTTGGCAAATTCACACCATTTAAATACTTGCAGGCTTCAGCTCTATCTCTCAGCCATTATTTAGCATCATCCTCCCTTTTGTAAACGAATTCCCACATTCTCCTCTCTGTTTCCTTTTGACAACACCCCTCCAGAAAAGATGTGTCTTGAGGTGGAGACAATGTTCCTGCTCCAGCCACACAAAAAATAACGAAGAGCAGGTCTGCTGCCTCGTTGCTTTGTTCCAGGATAAATTTCAACACACAAAAACTGTACAGAGCTTTTTCTGAGCCACTCTAATACCACAAACTTGTCATACTTGTTGTCCACTTCCATTCCTACATGTATTTGTTTTTTCTTTCTACTGCCTTCCCAGTACAATATATTAATTTCAGGTTATTAAATGTATTTGTTTGCATTTGGCACTTTGTTGAAGCTCTGAGCAACTACTCATGAGATGAAATGGCTTCAAGCTTCTGGCTTTCTTGCACTTCAAACACCATGCAATTGGAAAGACTACAGTCATTAGGCCTTCAAAACATGTTTTTCTGAGTACTAACAGAGACACATTGTGTTGCTCTGTAGCCAAATCTTTTAATACAGTGAATGCAAGCAGCTTCTTGTTTCTTATTTCAAATGACCCTTTTCCATTCTATAAAATCAAAAAACCTCTCTGTCATAGAAATTATTGCAATTATTCATTATGCTTACAATTAACTTCTTTAGCACCACTACTGTTGGGGAAAACCCCCAATATAGATAGTACAGATTGAGAATAGCTGGAGTTAAATTATAAGGTTATCTCCTAGATAATCTGGAAACTTAGAGTAGAATGGCTTTAGCTGCACCAGAAACCTTGCCATTATGTAGCTAGTTAAAATCTTTATGAATAGTAGCATACAGCTTGATCTACAGCTGGCTTGTACCAGATGCTCCTCACCCTTTCACCCCTCTGTCTCCTGATAATCTCAACCAAGGAATTAACTGTAATAGATTTAATTTTGTGTCTTGCTGTCATCAGCAATATCTTCACAGCAACTTCATTTCCCCTCTTTCTTATAACTATGAACCAGATGATTATCATTCTGTATTATGTTACTATTAGGAGATGCATCATAAATTTCAGCTAATGCCCAGCACAGACAATCCCTTCTCTTTGGTTGTACTTCTAGCTCTCATTTGCATAGGAAAAAATCACAATCTAACAATAAGCAACAAGAATAGAACCTTGGTTTGGTACAAAATAACTTGGAATGTACTGATCCATTTTCTAAAACCTGGTTTCAGGAGGGCCACACTTTGTCATTTCATCACTTGGAGATTATTCAAATGAACTGATGCTCTGTTTTATTCTGTAATTTGAAGACCATTAGCAAATTTTGGCAGTTACTGGTAAAACTGAACCCCGTGTAATGATCATGAAGCTTAAAAAACACCCCAAAACTTAGTTAAATATTAAGATGTTCTCCTTTAGGCATGCTTTTTATTTTTTTTCCCCTTTTTAAAAAAAAAATTCATCAGAAAAACTTTTTATTACCATTTAACCACTGGGTGGCACCTCTACACAGCTGCCACGTATGTGCCAACAAACCCACATTGCCTGTGATAACTACTCCATTCCTCCCAAGCCAAGTATTAACATTACATCAGCTTGGTGTATGCAGCCATGTTTGGGAGACAGATAAATGTGGTTACTAAAAATTGGCTTTGAAAAATATTCCTGAAATGTTCCACTGTAATTTTTCAACTTCTAAGTTTGAGGGGAGATGAAGCAGTATAGAAGAAACCTGTCAGGGGAAACCTGATTCTTTGAATATGTTTAAGTATTGGTAACTTTTGAGAGCATCTGATATTGATTTGACAGATGTGTCAGAGAAGATACGTAACACACTTTGTTGCTTTGTAGTAATATAAAATAAACCATGCCTAATATTGTAACAGCATCCAGCAAGCCCAAACCAGGTTAAATTCCAGTTTTGGTGGGCAGTGAATAAGTACATGCTAGTAACATCCTTGCACCCTAAGGTCAGTTTTAACTGTGCTGCACTGGACTATCTCCTGTGAGTGAAAAGCTCATGTTGATATGTATACTCTGGCCTAGCTTTAAAGCACTGTATAAACAATAATCATCACATTTACTTACCTAACAAAGGTTAATATCTCATTTTATATAGTAAGAAGCTCAAAGAACCAGCTGTTTGACTGGTTCTTTGGAGGAGACAGAAAGCCAGCACCAGTCATTTCTTTAAACACATGATGCTTGTGTTCCTTTGTTCATATTGACTCACCATGACTTGAGGAACAGAAACATCATGTTACAGCATAATTTTCCTACTTTCTGTAGCTACATAGAGAGATACAGAAGGGTGTTTACAAATTCAGGGACATGAAAATACTTTGGACTATACAGAGTCACACTTGCACTGCTCCCCAAGCCCCCCCCACCCCCCTTCCTCCCCGCTCTTTTATGTGAGTTTTAGCATTTTGGTTCAAAGCGATAGTTGGAAAAAAATTAGCAAAGTTTGTGCTCTTTACTTTTTAAAGTTTGCTGTGGGCATCTAGTAATCTGCCTTAGACGAAAGTTCCACTTCAAATAGGCCCAATTCATCTGGACATTTCTAAATACAGTGCAATTCCAGTAACAACCAGGGAAGTCTTTAATTCTTAAAAAAGTTTCTGCCCAGAAGAAGGGATAAAACAGGTTTGCATACACCAAAACAAACCTCTCAAGTTCCCACTGGCCAAATGCAGGAAAACTCATGCAGGATGGTACAGAGGCAGCACGGAGGGATGCACTGCTACACACACCTGACCTCTAGCTATTGTGGCAGGGACACAGCTTGTTATATGGAAATAAATGACCACAGCACCAGACTGCAGCTGGGGATTGCAGCTTACAGGAGGGTCCCTCTCAGCATGAGAGGCCAGAAGATTATACAGCCTTTCAGCAGCCTAATGTTCTCCCCTCCTCCAGCGTCTCCTGCAGCCATTGGGCCAGCGAGAAGACCCCTGTGCAGGCACTGTGAGCCCAGTGACAGGCATGACAGTGCACCTCAAGAAGCACAGCCTGAGAGAGTGAGGAAAGGGCCAGATGAATGGGATGCAACCAGGATTTGTGAGGTTTGGCTGGTGCTGCATAAACTCATCCATTTATCTCTTCATCAAAATCTTCATAAACCACACCCTGCAATTATAGCAAAGGAACTCGTCTAAAATGAGTTGATTTCATGAGCTAAATTAGCCCACTGCCTAGAACAAAGACAATCAACTAGTGTGGTACCAGCCATTCTACATTTGCATTAATTATGCTGAGCCCAGGTGAAACTCAGACTTTTGGCAACAAGGCACTGATCCACCTTTTCCTCGGAAAACAACACAGTGGCTTATATTCAATGGAGATCTGTGATAACAAATTGCACTAATGCAAGTTTATTATG
Organism: Campylorhamphus procurvoides; assembly: GCA_013396655.1. Classification (NCBI taxonomy): domain Eukaryota; kingdom Metazoa; phylum Chordata; class Aves; order Passeriformes; family Dendrocolaptidae; genus Campylorhamphus; species Campylorhamphus procurvoides. The sequence continues at coordinate 1,912,751 of WBMV01007406.1, forward strand.
TCACTTTTGATTTGAATATCAACAGTCTAAATACATAGGTAACCTACGGTTACAAGCATGCTGCAGAAAAAAGCAAATAAATTCTTTTTTTAAAGATGGCACTATAGAGCCATCAGTTAAGAATGTAGACTTGGAAATTTAGCATTGAAAACTAGCCATTAAAATTTTACTGAGCTTTAAGTAGTAAGGAAGAACAACTTATTACAATGATTAAGCAACTTCTTTTTGATGTCAAGAATGGAATTTGAATTAAAATGATATATTCAGGAAGCAGTAATAGGAAAACATATACGTAGATAAGTCAGCTTGTGTAATACAAGATGTTTTGTTGTTTCCAGACTTAATATCGGACTTTGTAATTTCAGATTTCAAATAGCTATAACTTTTTTTGTAAAAGATATCACTCTGGATTTTATCACTTGTCTGAAAACACGCATCTGCAGAGATTTTAATATAAACCCTAACATTTTGCTATTTTTGTTTAAGAAACCACTAATTACTCTCATTCAAATTCCCTGCATATTTCAATGTTGAGCATCTGAGTGAAGTTTGAATCATGTCTTAAAAGATGACAATACTCAATCACAATTTGTGAGAGTGTTTAACGGGCCAGGTCTATGACTGTCATGTCTTAGAGCAAACAATCTTCACCTTAGAGGTGTATTTACAGTTATATTTATGAAAACAATTTACAATGCTTTAACACAGACATATTTTTAGATAGAACTTTTAAAAATCTATTCTCATATTTCATATGGCTTTTCAAGGCACAAGTCCAGCAGAAGTAGTAGATCAAGGAAGTCTTGAAAATTATTATACTTTCCAACAGGCTAACAATGAAGAAGGTGAAAAGACAACTCAAAACTACACATCAACTGAAGTCACAGATGCATTCTAAGAAGTGATTTTGTCACAAACTCTAGCATAGCACCAATGTAAGATACCCTTTCACAATACATTCCAGAGCCCTACAGATTATCATCACCGCTCTTCATTCTCATATTCCTTTAAAAACAATTATTATAACTATTTAAATTGTCAAAAGTTCCATATCAAAATAAATACATGGACGTGGATGGGTTTTCTACATACCTCCACAGAGGTCAGGTTTTCTGCCAGCTCAAATAGACATAACATGGATTTACACTATGAAGTGCTTCTTTGAAGTCATACTGGCTTCTTCAGAAGGACTAGCTTACCAAGTAAGTAGCAGCAGAATTCAGGATTCTTTCTGGATACAAGCTCACTGAAGGCAGCCTACCTGCATCTCTGCATCTTTACAGAGCCAGAAGATCACGGGCTTCACTTTCAGAGTTTGTTTGAGGAATGAGAAGTTGTCTCTTGACAGTATTTTTGCCTCTTGCCAAATCCATTTATCACTCCCCTCTTTCACCTCCTTCTCTTTTCCACAGCTACCAAAAGTGATCTTGCAGGCAGTGAGCGAAGATATAAGAAAGGATGTAACAAACAGAAGAGGGGGAAATGGAAAATGAAAATGGGAGGCTCCTGGGAAAAGAGGTGCAGACAAACTCGAGAGAATATTTTGTAACTGGGACACTGACACCCCAGTTAATTTTGTGTAAGGCTTTGTTATTTAAAATAATGAGCATTTTGTTACAATTCAGTACACTTACTTAATACTGCTTCCACTCTGCTCATTAAGAGCTCTCTTCTGGATTACTAATCTACAAGGCCTTCAACTATTGGTTGTGAACAGCTCATTTTCCAGCCTCAATGCTTGATCATCCTAGGATGCTTAAATACCTCCTGAGCAGGAAACACCTTCACGTTAATTATATTAAATGTCTGGGATGGAGCCTGACAAGCAATCCTGAACACAGTAAAGCAGGCAGAGACTCTTTGTGCTGAGTAAAAACAATGTGCTCCAATAATGGGACCAGTATACATGTAGAGAAAAATCCTAAGGAAAAACCTAAGTAAGTTTTTAGCTTTGAGGAAGCTGATCAAAACAAACTATTTCTATCTCTAGCACTGATTGCTGGTCACACCTCTATGCAAGAAATAAGTTTACCTTGTCTCTTAGATTTAACAAATAGTCAGAGCAGAGCTGGCTAATCTCAGTGCACATACACTTCTGAGTGAAAACAAGTTTGATTTGTCCACCATAAGCATCGACTTTCAGACACACCTACCCTTCTGATTGGGTCAAGTCCATCATTAATGAAAGCTCCCTCTCCACGTGGCAAGCAAATTTTGATATCGTCCTCCTTATCTTTGATTAAAGATGCCATCTATAAAATGATAAGATTACTATGCTTGTGTCTAAAGCTGATTTGAGAAGAAAAACTTAAGGGAGTGAGCTTGTTCTTACTAGCCTGCAGCTACAGCATTGCATATTCTTATGTCTACCTGACCTGGTCTGTACCTAACAGGAGAAACCTCCATGGTGTTTGCTGAAGGAAGTAATTTTCATTGCAGTAAATGTCATGCTTCAGCTCTTTGTCATCAAGAAATTAATTATTTCGGTGTGGCACTAAGTGACAGACTATACTGTTCAAGTGTGCATGCACACTATCTCAGCGATTCTGACACTTTATGTGCTTTCAGTGCATCACCTGCTGGAAGCTTCAAGCCTGAAAATGTTCACATGGCCATTTAAAAACAAAGAAAGAAACGAAAGTACCACATACAAAGTTTTCTGGTGTTCCTGCAGAGCTAAAGGCATTTGTACCATCCTAATGTCTAGGCAGGTTACGTAGCTCAGTTTGGCTCTGGGCCTTATGCAAGATGTCTAATTGACAGTTGAGTACAAAGAGTAATTAAGAAAACACCTCAAATCACACAAAATAATTCTACTGCCATTTCAATCGCATTTTAATTTTAAAATAGTTCACACATTAAACTTTATCCTAAAGCATCATATGGCACAAATGTATTATGAGTCTTGGACTTTACACATTAAACGCAAGTCATTCTGGAGCCTGTTCAAAGACCGACTTAAGTCATCTAGGATGTTCTATTTACAATAGCTGACTACAAAGTCATCTGCCAGAAACTCTATAGTTACCTGCTAAACCTTCTATTTTAATTTCTGCATTTGCCTACTTTCAACCCTCTAAGGCCTAGAACCAGTTTAACAAGGCGTTTATCTCGTCATTTGTGACCCAGATGGGGCAACTCATTCATAAGAGACAAGAAATTAGAATCTCCCACAGATAAATCCTCAGGATCTGGGGGCAAAACGTTTTTGGTACTCAGTTTTAGACAGCAGACTATTTTGTCTTGATGGTTTTTGAATGTGTAATATAAACCTCTCCTATCTTAAAAACCTTCTCCCAGCTAGAGGAGCCATAGATTCCTTTCCAAAACACTAAATAATCTCAAAAACAGAGCATTAGTAAACAACTGAAGTAATCAACACTCTCTTACTCGAATAAGTTATGCAAGGGAAAAGAAAGCAAGCAGTCATGTTTTCATTGTATTACATACACAGTGAAACAAGTGCCAATTTCAACATCTTTGGACCCAGTCTTGAAACCCAGACATTCAAGCATTCCAAAAGCCTCCTCTAGGCTGCTCTGTGCAGTAAATGTACATTTGAAGATACAGTTAACCTGGCAGCAGATCTTTAGGACTGCAAAGCTTCTTCCTGTAAAGACACAGACTATGAAATCTCTGTCAAGAGATATTCATTATCCATAATGCAGAACTGTATTTTATGTCTTCATATGCAATAATATTCACTACAAAGAAGCTAAGGATGAGGCAGAGGTTAACTAAGGATGACAAATAATCTCTAAATATTTGAAGTTTATTTTTGAGATAGATCATTTTATTAAGTGTTTTAAGTTGCTAATTTATAGATGCAAAAACAAAACAGCATGATTTTTCTGAAGTATCATAAAGAAGAGAGACCTTACTGAAAGACTTCAGCTGAATTGCTTCCATCAGAAGGCAGCACTGTAGTTTGGTCTGTAAGTCTGTTAATTACAAATCTTGCACATAAAAAAGTAAATGAAACATACCATTTTCTATTAATGTTTCCATTAATTAACAGGAGAAAAACCCAGTAGGTACAGAAAAAAGAGGACAATGAAGTCTTTGCTTCCGTAATGGAAGTTCATATAAATTTCATAACTCGGGTCTCACAAATTAACAGATGCAATAACATTTTTAGGAACTTCAGCACAACAATGGTTAGACCTCTAAGCAAGACCCTGTATCATTCCCAGGCAACGATCTCTGAGGTAAGTCCAGCTGTACAAAATAATTTACACAGTCTTCCCCAATACTCCTCTCCCTTAAAGATGCACCAGAAGACTGATGGAAATAGAGGCCATAAACACAAATCAAACCTTATGAATTTCAGCACAAAAATCTAGAATTAACAACCTGCATTTTAGACACCAAACACACTATGGCTGTGACTAGCTTGTTCACCAAAAGTTTATTTTGTTACCACATGTCTGTATAATACCCCAAGTCCCTTTTTATCCTCCCAGAGTTGATCAGAAGTCACAAAACAGGCTAAAGTGAAATGCCAGTCTCTCAGCATAAAAGTTCCAGCCAAGGTCTAGCTGGTATAGCCAAACACCTTCATATGTTAATTGGCATAATACAAATTAATAAAAGTAGTTCGCATCAGTAATGCAGAATAAAAGATAGAAACCTTCAACAAATACAGGAAGGGACAAAACAAACTGATTGTGTTACACTCCGCGGATTTTTTCCTTGATTCTATGTCCTTAATCATTCTTTTCTAACACTCTAGTAGACAAATAGTCAAAGAATTGTCTCAAAAAGTAGTTTTGCTATAGGAACTTTGGCAGGCACTTAGAAAACTATTTCTATTAAAAGGCTTTTCTCATCCCTAGTAAAGAGGCACACAGTTTCCACTGAAGAAAAGCTTCAGTTCCCCTTTGGTTTTGTAAGCCATACTCAGCAGTATTTCTGCACCTCATGCTGTACAAAGGTGCAAGAAAACAAAAAAGTGCCCTGTAAAGCTTGGGCAGACTGAACTGTGGACCACAATACCAGAAGATGCAAGATGACTGAAGGGTTTTGTTTTACAGCTAACTTTTAAAACTAGAACTGCCTCTCCTCCTCAACGCTCACCTCATTATTAAATTGTAATTTGGGCTAGATTAAAGGACAGTGGAGCAGCATAAAAGGAAGAGTGCAAAACTAACCAAAATAAACACATTTATAAGGGGATGGATTATTGAGTAGATGAAAATAATGAGACTATTTCAGCATATGAGACATAAAGAAATCAGAGTGGAAGAAGTAAAACACTTCTGAAAGTATGAGAGATGAAGAATCGTGAGGACTTCCTCAAGCCATTTTTTAACCATGGATTTCTTCCTCTTGAAGGAAATGGAAAGGACTTTTAGGAAAAATGAATTTGTATAAACATTAAAAAATTTTCCGTACTGATTCAAGCTTTTCCAATTTGTTGTTTTCTGTTGTGTATGATCTGTGTAGGCGCCATGTAACAACTCAGACCCAAATATGTAATCAACAGGTAAACTGCATTAAAGCCAAAAAAAAGAGGGTGTAAGATGTAAAATCCAGTAGTATGCATACTGCAATTATGCAGAGAATCTTTTGAGTCTCACTGAGGTAGGTCCTGTCCCAAAAAGTGGTTATGTCCAACACGTTGGACGGGAAGAGACACAATTATGCTGAAACATCTGCAATTATCTTAACAGTTTCAGACCAGCAGCTCCTTCATCAGATTTATCACCACCAAGACCCAACATCTGACAGGGAAGACTTGTGGCAGGAGGCATCAAAGCCAACTGATAGGATGTGAACAAGCTCCTGGAAGCCATCCAAGATAAACACAACATATGTACCTCTATGGTCTTTCTAATCAAGATCATGGGACAATAGCGAAAGTGACACCAGTTTGAGGACACTTCTAGTAACCTTCAGGATAACAGATGTATCAATGATAACACTTCATTACTAGCCAGGTCATGATGCAGGACAAAAGGGAATGCCATGTTACAGTAAGATATGTTCACTTTGCTTGGACGTGGATCTGTGTTCAAATTCATGCTTACTTGGATTAACAAATACAAACAGTTAAGTTCAACAAGTATTCAAAAAAAAAAGTCTACAGAGTCTGCGAGGAAGAAAGAAAAATCGCATAATAAAAAGTTAAAGACAGTGAAATAATGCTAGATGTACAAACCTGTACTTCATTAAAGCATGAGAAAGACCATATTTAATTTATTTTGTAAATAAAGTAGGGCAATTTTTTCTCTAATTATGCGATAAAGCATACTAGGAAAAATAGCATTTCCTGTCTTCCCTAAGCAACCTTATTTAAAGTTCTGAAGTCTAAGACTTATTTTTATTTCCTCTAAGCTTACTAATTACAAATCTTCTAATTTGTAAAAATTGTCAAGGACTTTTCCAAAACTAAGGTGCAGATTTGACCTCATGTGCACCCCAGGCAGTTTGAGAACTTTCAAAATACAATGTAGTATTTTATTTCCTTTAATGACAACAACAAAACAAACAAAAAAAACCCAACAGAAATCAGCCTTAAATCTCCTTTAAAAATTTGGTTATTTCTTCATTAAAGATTCTGTGTGTTTTAAACATATACAAAACATTGTTTCTCAGCTTTATATAAGAAGACATTAATAAACTTTCACCTTTTTTTTTGTAACCCTAGGTTATTTCACAGTGAGTTTTCTGATCTTCCAAGTCACAGCTGCTTTTTTTTTTTTTTTGCTCAGTCTTCCAAAATATTTATGTACACAGAACTCATTACACACTTAAATATCAAGGTTCTTCCCCCAGTCTTTCAGACCACAAGCTGATATAATAAATACTTCAGTGGAAAACAAATCAAAACCAAATCACTAACTATGGATGAGCACCTAAGAGCACGCACTGGGTCTGGCTGGAATGGACTTAATTTTCTTCATACCATCCCATATGGTGCTGTATTTTAGACCTGTGACCAAAACAGAAAACACATCAAAGTTTCAGCTATTGCTGAAGAGTGCTTGTACCAAGGCTTTATTGGCTTCTCATACTGACTCCCCAGCAAGTAGGTTGGGAGGGAACAGCTGACCCAAACTGACCAAAGGGATGGATATTCCACAGCATGTAACATTACACTCAGCAATATAAACTCTGGTTTTGTGATGGGGGGTGTCTTTCCAAAGCAGCTGCTGCTCAGACACTGGCTGAGCACAGGTCTGTTGATGGGAGTTGGTGAGTGACTGTGCATCACTTGGGATTTTTTTTTCCTTCTCCTTTGCTTATTAATCTATCCTTATCTTGATCCATGACTTTTTTCTTGCTTTTGCTCTTCCAATTCTCTCCCCTGGGGGAGAGTGGGCAAGGGGCTGGTGGGAGCTTAATTGCTGGCCAGAGTCAAGCCATTCATCACAGAGTGAAATCCTTCTCATGGGGCTGGGACTAGGATTCCTTCACAAGAAGCTGTCCTTGGGAGGTTACATATCTTCAGAGATCTATTTGTGAAATGTATACCACTTTTTGGTCATCATGAAAAAACTTATATTGATCTGTTTTTACTTTACTATGCCATCATGTTACTGTTCTAAACAGAAAAAAGAAAAGAAAAGGAAGTTATCAGAGTTAAATCAGTACTGGCCATATGTATACTCCAACAGAAGTATACATACTTGATAAGCTTTTTGTAGCAGTACTTATCAGTACCTGTGCATTTGATGTTCTTCATATATATTTAATGTTCTTTGCAGTAATGTCATAAAGGGCAAAATGCCCCAAAATTCAGTTTCCCCATGAGCATGTGATCCCAGGTTGCCTTATGTGTAGAGCAAGTGGTAGTAGAAGGTGCATATGGACAGCATATCTTCAGGAAAGCTCCATAGCTTGGTCAAAAAATTCCATTTTCTCATTTGTAGTTGTCCACAGGCACAGTCAGGAATTATAACAAAAGAACAATCAGTTAACTCAGAAATGGGAAGTGGAAGGGAGACTTCAAGGAGTTTTTTGCTGAATATACCATCAAATTTGGATGCCCTTAGAAAATGCATAGTATTTTATGAATGCAAATCTGTAAAACTGTCCTTTGGACCTCTCAAATAAAGTAAACACAGTTTCTGACCATGCTGGAGGTGCTACTTCCCCAGCAGCCTCCATCAGTTCAGCAAATTCATCACCCAGAGGATACTTGTTTATAGACAGAGACACTGTTCCCAAGGCTTTTTGCTGAACTACCAATAATACTGACAGGCTTTTTGATGTGGTGATACGTTGCCAGTCCATCAAACCTTAGACCTTACAACTCTCTGAAATTTTCTGTAGAGTGCTCATCTACAATCACTTCATCTTGAAAGTATGAGCTGGGAACAAGATCTTCAACACCTGTGAACTCAATTACTGTCTTCCAAATGCTGTCTTGCTATGGGGACTGCTCCTAGGTAGATGCGAGGCTGAACAGTCCCTAATTGGGCCACTCTGTCCACCACAAATGCCTTGTATCCCTAGACTGCCTCAGAAACCATATTTTCTTTCCAGGAGCTACTCATATTGGCAATGAGAGAGTATTTACACCCATCACATCCCCCTAGATTCCTGCAAATGGAACCTGTTGATTCCTATTCTCAAAAATAAAGGCAACACCCTTCCTCCACAGTGGCAACTTTGGTGCCAAAGGCAGCAGGGTCATCACAGGAACGGAATGCCATTAGCAACACCATTTCAAGTCCTGAAGCATTAGTCAGCATTACCTGCTGCTTAGATGCTCTGACATACCCTAGGTGCTCTGTCAAATATAATCTGGCATCCTGGTTTCTGCCAGCAATGGTACTGAACACCACAGTGATAACGAGGATCAGATAACAAGATATCACAGGGATGATTAGTGGCCAAATTATTTCCTTATTGTCATTTGATTGGGATTTGACCCTGGGAGAGACGTAGAAGGCACCGGCAGTAACACAGCACCTGTTCCTCAAACAGGCACTTTGGAAGCAGGTCACCAACATCAGAAGCTGCATGAGCACCAGTGGAAAACATTCATGCTCCCAGTTCTGGGAGGTGCTCACTACTCCTCCCCGTGCCTGTGTTCACTGCCTCGTTTGTTCATGTGGCCTTCTTCAGCTATGTGAACTCTGTGACAAAGGACCTAAACCAGTGAACCACAATTTATAAAAAGTATTGGAAACTGAAGTTAAAAGCTCCCCAAGAACAAGAAACTTGCACTCAGGCTAAGGCATTATTGAAACACCTGAAGAAGTCTCACCCTTTGTTCCTCTGACAGGAAGCACAAGTGGCAGCAACAAATCTATGGGTATCTGTGGGTATTGCTATATTAGAAAGTCCATATGTTTGAGCACAGTAACCACACACACATGAACACCTAAACACAAATGAGGACCACTGCTCAAAAAGCAAAACTGACTATTTCAAATACACGTGCAGAGAAAAAGGTTCTGCCAAAGCCTTTTTCTAGGGAGCCATTAATGGTGATTATTTCTCTATATTCAAGCAATTTGTAGTATCTCCTGTAAAAATCTGACTCTGCAGTTTGGAAAATGGCATATTCAAAAGATCACCCAAAGTTTCAGTGTTCAAAATTACTAAGAAAGAAGAGGCAAACAAGGGCAATCTGTGTAAGACATAAGAAATGCTAAATCAAGTAAGCCTGTCTGCATTTCAATATTCATTTAGACTATTATTTTCATGACCCTAACTCTCAGTATCTTTTATTTCACATCTGTTTCCCCTGACTCTTTTAACGTGATTGAAGAGGGAAAGGCCACTGCATGTGTTCTTCCCACAAACTGAGTAAGAATACTTGGAAGAGGGTTCAGAATTCTTTTCAAAAGTTGAAATGAGTCAAACACTAGATGGAATATTACACAGACGAAAAAAAAAGTACTAAAAATCACCAAATAACAAAATCTACCCTTGGAGATCTCCCTGATTACCTTTGAAAGTTAAAAAAAGGAAGCACGTGTACCTCACACACACCACAGGCTGCTGCTGCCAACACCTGGCTGGTCACACTTGCGTCATTAAATGAACACCTAATTTGTCATCAGCAGCAAAATTTATTTATAATCATCTTCCTGTCTAATGAACATCCTACTAGTAAGAAAAGTTAGTCAGTAAACCCAAAGGGACATGTTAGAATGAGAACAGTATCTTGTATATCAAATTGATTTATATTTTTTAAAATTTATATCAAATAAATCTACTCTACACACCTATGCTACAATACAGGCTGTAAATCATTGAGTCCTCTGGAGGTTAATTAAAATATGTTTCAGAATTATGAGAGAAACAGATCAGATGGTGAATAGTTTGGGGAATATTATGTCTAGATAAACAACTGAAGTAATTGCATTTTGGTAAAAAATATACACTATTACTGATGAGAAATAAATCCGTCTGTCTTAGTTACAGAGAGTCAGGACAAGGAAATTAATGTTAAACTCTTATCAACTCTTACCTTATGTGAAACTAAGTCAGAACTGTGGGAAAAAATGAATACATAATAGCACATTGTTTTGGCAGCTGTCCCGGGGTACTGACTGGAGAGTCTAACTTAACTGGAAAAGCCTATCCAATCCATCACTGTGGGAGAAGGAAGTCCATGGACCATAATAAAGAAGTGTGAGAACAGAGAAATTTCTGGACTTTGATAAACCTTAACCCCAAAGAAACAAATTGTCAAAATGTGGAATCTTCAGAGCATAGAAGATTTGCCCTAAGGAGGATGCAGCAGAAGCATGACTTTTGCAGAAAACAGCAGGGAGGGGGGAAACAATGCTTAGCTGAATTGCACCAAGGAAATATGCCAAAGGTTGGCAAGTAACTGAGATCTAAGTTAGAAGAGATTAGACATGTCCAAACAGGAATGCAGAGCTTTCTTTTTCTTTTAAAACCAAACAAAACCAAGCAAAAGTAAACTGTAGAGTGTGGGAAATTAGTCACAATTGTAGTCATGTTAAGGAATCACCCTGATCACATTCAGCAAAATCACACACAAAAAACCACAAAAAATAAAATTAAACAATTCTGAAGAAAAAAAACGCTAAATAAATGTTTGTAGACAAACCAGATAAAGAAAACAGGCATCCAACAGTGAAAGGTGACTCAGATACCTTTCTAACAGTAATAAAATACCTCTCATGGACTGAATGTATTTTGTAGTTTCAGAAGAAACTTGACATCCCATTAAAACATAAACACTCATCACAAAAATCTGATTACATTAGGCAACACTACAGTGCCATCAAAAACACTGCTGTGCTCAATATTTGAACTTGCTAGAGCACATTTAGACACAGAATTTGAGAATTTAAAGTTGCCAAGTTTTTGTCAGATACTTTCTGTTCAATTCGTCCTCAGCAGTCACAGCAAGCACCCCTGTAACATGTAATCCTCACTCGAATACCTCCAGGTAAACCCTGAACTATTATTACTGCCTCCAATGCTGCCCCACTGGTTTAGCAGCTAGTGGGACATTCTTTCAGCACCAGCAGCCCTGCCAGGCTCACGCACATCTTCTGAACACTGTACTTTACAGTGGGGAGAAAAGAGATATAGCCCATTAAGTTCATTTAGAATGGAAGATTGACAAAAATGCTCAAGACTAAATTACTGTTTCACAACATTTATAATTGAGATCACTTTTTGCTTGTGTCTTCATATACAAGTCTCCCTACCACACTGTGTTTAGTATTTACAGGGAAAAATAGGACTTTTCACATAACAGAACAGACCATCTGACTAGATTTCTGTCAAAAAATTACATTATTAAGTATATGCTGATTTTCTAATTTTTTATTTCTTTATAAGATAATCTTAGCTCACAGACACACATGTAAGAGTTTTCTGGGATATGACTCGACCCCTTCAAATTTTTTGTTCATTTTATGAATGAACTATCTACTGTAATGAGCCAGTAGATAGTACTGTTGTTTCTTTACTCATTTTTGTCCTTTCATAATGAATTACAGTGAAAACATGAAATCTCTTACACAGAATATAGCGTGCCCATCAATTTAGCTGATATAAAGCACTGTGTTAAAATTATTAGCTCTACCTTAACTCAAAGGCTGTATATAGCAAAGTTTTCTATTTGTCCCTAACAAGGAATATACCATCTAGTTCTTATTAAAGAAATGGTTAGTTCAATTACCAGTCGCTTCAAGCCACAGATACATAGCCTAAGATAGTGCTAACAATGACACACACTCACATTAGTAATAGTACAGCTCTGGCTGCCTTTGGATTTCTACTCTCTCAACAGAGAGGGCAGAAACCTCCATAATTCAGGTTTGGTAGAACTTAAGAGGTGACCATTTCCTGAAAGCACCAACAGGTTCCAACCCAAACACAGAAGAGCCTCTCTGAAGCCCTGGCTATATTCAATTTCTGACAAACGTGACAGGAATGGGCATTCATCAGGAACCAGGCAGCCAATTACATGTGAATACACTTATCACCTGCAGGACTGTCTCCTATATTGTATTTAAAATACACCCCTATGGAATGTTTATAGACCTCTCAGCCTCTTTTTTAATTCTTCACCTCATACACACCCTTTAAATTACACAAGAACTAAAAAGCCTCATGAGTTCCGCTCTGACATTGCAAATGATATGTACTCATTCAGAGCCTTTGAAAGATGCCAACTTTTTTTTGGTCTTTTGTGCTGTTACTTGCTATTTGCATAGTCAAAATCAGACTCCATTATTCTAGACATTTGATAAATACACAACTCAAGCCACCACAGCCTGGGAGAGATTACTCAGTAAACTAACAACACAGACAAAAGGTGTGAGAAAAACATTTCTTACTGTCTAAAATGAAAACAGACAAGGTTGCCTCCCACTGAATAAGTTAAGGAATCCAGACCCAAATCAGAAGAATCCCACAAAATTAACACAGAATATGCCTACAGAGTGGGGTGAGGCAGACGTCTGTGTTCAGTGTGTCCAAGTTCAAATCAGCCATGAAAAAGCAGTTCTAGTTTGCAAGCCATGTCACTATATTAGCTAGGGGCTGTGTCTGCACATTTGTCCTTCCGGGCTGAATATGTGAGCTTGTTCTCAGCGCTGTAAAAAACCAATCAACCAGCCCCATCAATCAATCTGCCTCTCTACAGACTGTGCTAGTATTAAGCTATTTGTGTCTATGTTAGCTATATGAGCCCATCTACACTGCTTCCCAAAAACTTGTGTCCAAAAAACTTGTTCCTAAGCCACTTCTAGCCCAGGAAGAGTGTACATAAATTTATACCTCTTGCAATGTACCAATACAAAGGTAACATGAGGGCTGACATTTCAGCACTTCCACTAAACTATCTACAGCATTACTGTCAAACATACTTAGAAAAAACAAACTTGACAATTTCTTCCTCTTCATATTCTCCAAGTGCACAAATCTTCAAATAGAAAGAGGGTAAACCAGATATCCTTTCATTTCCATTCCTATTTTTTCCCCTTCAGCTTTTGTATATAGCTAAGGGAGGTCAAAGACTCTTCAATAGGGGAAAATAGGTAAGTTACAGCACATATCTACAGTGTCCTCCCTACACCATGGAGTATGAATTATTCATACTTTACATGAAAAAATGGTATAACCATGTATGAAACATCAAAACACTCTCCTTGAAGATAGAGATGGTCCTATATTACAGACTCTTAATAATCATATGGTTTGATTTTATGGCAAATGTCTTCATACTGTCACAAAATTCTAAAGACACATTTTGTCACAAGAATTTCCACTTACTCTCTAAATAATTTGTACATGGCACAGGACTCCAAACTAAGGGTAGAAAAATGTATCAATACTGCTAATTGCAGAGCATCTCCCTGGCTATTGTGGAATGTCCACTGTGAAATTCCAACTGATGGAAACCAAACCAAACAGATCAGTAAAACCTTCAGAAAGTCAAAGAATATGGAACTACAGGCACTACCCCAAAAAGTCACAGGTTCACCATGACACTTAGAATTACCTTGTACTTTTCAGTGCCAAGACTACGCAAGTCCTCAGTCTTCATATTATTCAATTATCATCAGAACACCCTGTGACTACAAGGGCTACCTATACGTCTTCCATACATTAAAAGTATACAAAATGGTGTGAGTACAGAAAAAGGCCATCAAGATGCTTGGGTGCTGGGGTATGAGGTACAAGAAGCACCTGAAGGAATAGAAACTGGCTGCTTAACAGGAGCCAACATCTCCTTGGAGGTATGCAGGAATGGACTGAGATGAGAGGGGTACAAGTTACAGCATGAGAAATCCTGCTAGTCTCCTGCCAGAAAAGAACATACAACCTCCTCATGTCCTAAAAAGCAGCCTCTTCACACAAGTCCACTGATTTTAGAGGTTCTCTCACACTTTCTTAGCATTAATTAGAAGTCATCTACATGACTCTACACAAGCCCTGAGAGACTGTGTTGTGGACCTGCTCCTGGCCACACAGAGGGGACAAATGGAAAATGATGGTTTCCACTAGGCCATGCAACTTAAATGTTTTCTGCTCGGCTGTTTATAATGTGATCAAGTCCTGTGAGCTTGGGCAGTGATCCTCCCTAATGTGAATGGCATTGGACAGCATTCCTGACCTGCAGCCTTGCCTCAACAGCAGTACCACAGCTGCGGCACCAGTGACAGTTCAAAATACTCTGGAAACAATACAGAAGTAGCTTACAAAGATGAAAGAGCAACTATAAAAAAATTGGTTAAAGGATGCACTGGAGCCCCTCTTGGCTACCTATAGTTCTTAGAGTACTTAGGAAGTGACTTTAAATAGTTCAAGGAGCAGTCTAATCAACACAAGGTATCCTTGCTGAGGAAAACCAGATTTTTACATTTTCTTTTGCCAAAATATTAATGTGGAATACGTAAAAAATTTCTTAAGGAAGGATATTCTTTGATGTTTGGTCTTTGTACACTGTCAAGCCTAAGCAACAAGAAAGGAGATTTAATCCGTGATAAAGAGAGCAGCTAACGAGCAAGCCCTAAGTGATGTCCAGGTGATAAAAAATTACTTATCAGTAGAGTTGCCTTGTTAAGGTTTGGGCCTTGACATGTTTCAATGATCTCAGACTTGGGATGAGGTTAACAAAGCACAGAATGTAGAATTTATGGGCCACAAGGGAATTCAGAAGAACATTCACAATAAGGAAGAAACTAATAAAGCCAACTCAGCAATTGTGCTGAAATCAGCTCTGACTGCATAAAAGGTAATTCTGGCAGGGGGGAGAACACAATCACCGACTCACAGACCACTGAGCCAAAAGAAACCACTGACTCGAAGAGAAAGAATGAGCATGCAGACTAATTAGCATCAGAAGCAAGAGAATCATTAACCCATAAAAGATATGTATAAATAGTGAAAAGTTCTGGTAGTTGTCATGCTGACTTTGGGGATTTTTCACCCAGCACTCCTTTTTGCACAGAACTGTACAAAAATCAAATACCACGACTCTGCACACAGATTGGCCTCTGGCACACTGGGTGAAAGAACCTATCTTGGGACAACAAAAATAGCAGTTATGCTTCTGGTGTCAGGTTCCACCTGAAAGTTGGGATTTGGGGAATTCATCAAACATGTCTGTTTTATAAATTTTCATAGCTCAGACATTCTTTAAATTTTTAGTTGGTTGACTTTTATAACTGCAAATCCTAGATCAATAAAGGATTCATGTATCAAAAAGAAATATCTTTTTAATTTTTAATTTTAATTCATTTCCCAGTGCAGTTCCAGACCAATATAGAAGACGATATCTTATTTTCTTTGAATAAATACTACGTGGGTTTTTTTTTGTTTTGTTTTGTTTTGCAGAGGACACTAGAGGAGACCATTAAGCTCTTATATTGATCAGTCTTTGCCTATCTTTCCCTTCTTGCCTTGAGAGAGCACCAAATGATGAAATATTTGATGATAGATTGTGTTAGCTCACAGTACGTGGCTGAATGAACAAACACAGGTGAGAAGATAAAGTGTACAGCAGAAAGTTTGCTAGGCTTAGCAAGTGACTAATATAATAGTATATACAAAGGTATATACTATCAGATACATTACACGCAAACAAACCATGGATGACTTTTTTTTCTGTCTATTTTGAAAGCTGAAGAAGGGATTCTTTCCCTTGTGCAGGAAACACTTAATTACAGAACAGATCCTCATGTTTTTATTCTACTTTAAAATGCAAGCTGCTAAAGGAAGAACTGTCTAGTGTTCATAGTTCCCCACCTTTCCTAAGATTCCATTTCCAGAAGCCTTTAACTTTCCTAAACATTATAATTGGCTAAACTTCTGCAAGTCAGATCCTAGGTTTAGTAGCCTCCTCTCCCCTTTCCCCTGCTCTCTCTCTGTAAACACCTGGGAAAAATTTGTTTCCTGCAACTTTTCCATGACTTGCATAGCCTTCCCTAGGAAAGACAGACATAGGTTCAATCCCAGTTTCCTAAAGAAACTTCAAAACTCTTAACCACAATCAAATGAATGACAGAATACAGTGAATAACAGAAATTCTGTGGAAAAACAGTCTCTAAAAGCAGATTGCTTATGGAACGAAGAAGGTGCCTTAAAGTTGCACATGAAAAACCAGAACATAGTTTTTGAAGCTTATGATTGTTTGACTTTGTACCACAGCATCTCCTACATGGATATATCAGCCTGTGGACTCCTCCATTATCAGGTAACATGGATGGAATTCAGATGCTGAAGGTGTCACCTTCAGGCAGCTTTTAAAGTCAATGAGGAAAAACTGGTACTTCTACAATACGATTCATTTAGCCTGGTTTAGACACTCACCTTAGGGTGAGAAGCACTGCACACCAGACATGCCTATTTGCCCTTCTTGACTATAAAGTGAATAACTATTTCAGATGTAGATATCTGAAATTAGAGGATATGGAACATTGTATATTAAAGCAAATTAATTATACTGACCATTTCAATAACAGATATTCATTCCTATCCACAAATATTGTCCTGCCTATGTCCTGAAACCATCACAGGTACAATAAATCATCACTCTTCTGTTCATTCCATGTGAGCAGAAACCCACCAGAGCATGAAGGATGAACTGCTTGATGTAAATCTTGAGAGCATGTAAAAGGAGGGAAAGATGGGACAGAGTTTCAGGAACAAGGAACAAGACAAGGAGAAAAGGAAGAGACAAGACATAGCATTGTTGAGAAAGAGCAGAGAGTGAAAACTGCTGTTTTCTCTTTCAGACAAATGGTACTCACTGAATTGGCATGCATTCAGTATTTAATATTGTTTTCAACACTCCATGCATTACTAAGTGCCAACTGTATGTACCTGCATTCAAGATGAACTTTTTGGTTTTGCACCTTCCTGGGTGGTTTCTACAGTGGTATTTTATAATAGTGAATTCTCAAAACACCCTTCTGTTTTTAACCGTCACTATTTCCAAACGTGGATCTGACACACTTAAAACCAGAGGTATCAAGATTGGCAGCTAGTTTGAGTAGGCTAGAACCTGTTTTTGCACAACAGTTCTTGTTTTAATAGACATTTAACTATTCAGTACAGAACTCCTATCACCTCAATGGTACTCAGCACTACCATGGATGAGATCCAGCTGAATATGTAGGGTACACCATCTCATCAAAATAAACACCCAATAAAGGCAGAAGCACCTAAAAAAGTAAGGAAAAATTCCTTGACTGTGAATAGTGTGATTCCATTAACTCACTTTATTTTTTAAGATAATTTTTTTCTAATTTCAGGGGAAAAACATGAATAAAGGAAGTCAGCAAGTCCTGTGCACCACAGCAACAAGAAATAAGATGCCACTCTGCTCTACCAGGATCTACCCTTCCCCTGACATCCAAGAAGGCAGCACCAGCAGTCTTACTGGTTCAATTTTTTTTTCATAGGACAGTATTTTTTAACCCCTTAAGAACACAATCAAATTAAGTGAATGTTTTAGCACGCCATCCCTCGTACCTTAGCATCTTTCTAGAAACATGTATTTTTAATAAGCACCTATTTCCTCATTAGGTCACAGTGACAAGAAAAATAAGAAAAAAAAATCTGCTTTTAATTATTTGATAATGATAGTTTAAGAGAACTTCTTTCCTATTAAAAAAAATAAATGTATCTTTATACCTAAGGTGTTATGCTTACATTACAGATTACCAAGAATTATATGTCAAAGCTAATTACCCTTTTCCACTTCCACCTCCCATTAAGTAACCACAACCATGAACACTTGCAGAAATCCATATTCAGTCTTGCAAAGAACACAGGTGAATGTTTCCATTTTTGATGCACAAATGTAAAGTTACACACATAATGTACCTTGATTTGAGGGTTCCTGTTTTATTACACAATGCAGCTGACTGTATGACAGTTTTCTATGTTTTGTTTTGGTCAATCAATTAAGCTACTAATGTTCTTTGTTATTATAAGCTATGTTTTTCACAAGGCGAAACATTTTTTCTTCATCATTTTGCAAAATGTAATGTTGCATGTGAGCTGTGAAGCACAGCTCCTTCACGTCTTCTACCACAGAAGTCAAAGAAGAGTAACTCCAGAACATGAAATTAGGGAAGAGATATCAGGTCTTGGTCTCACCACCACTTTCTCCATTCACAATACAAGATTTCTTCACATTCAACATACCTCCTGAATGTGCACATTCCTCCACAAGATAAGGTATAATTATTCCACAGTCTAACATTTCGTGGATGTAGCCTAACACTGTTTCCCTTTCATTATTTTTATACTGTTACTGAACAGTAAAAAAGTATAAAACAGTATATATTTGTTTCCTTGCCAAATCATCGTAGAATAACAGTCACATAGGTTTCCTTGCCTTCACATATTTAGCATGTTGATTAAGGCAAATTAAGTTAATTTAATCAGGAGAAAGGAAAGTAATAAAAACAAGGGGTGCTGATGATGGTAGCATTCCTAACACATTCAATACCAAATTACCAATGTTTCTTGAAACTCAGGTAGTAAAATGCAAGGAAAAATGTCATCCTTTTTCATGCTGGTTACATTTGATACATTTAGGGCATGAATCTAGCTACTGCCATGCATATGTTAGCCAACTCATAACTGGACTGAAGTAACATGTGTGGTCTTGACCATCAAATACAAAAAGCTCCAGATTTATAGAGTATCACATATTGTGAGAAACACTGTTAAACAAACACACCCCAAAGATACACAGTTTTCTTTTCCCTCCTACAGTCAACTTCCTGCCTTAAAGTTCAAATCCAAGTCATCATCTTAATTTTTCAAGTTGCCCTTGGGTGGAGATCATTCAATGTCCAAGCCATGACAACTCTGTAAGGACATGACCTCCAAGAGAAGTTATGTTGAGGTTATCTACAACATGGTGACAACTGTAATTCTTTCTCATTCTTTTTCACCACACCTTCCTCTGCATGGAGGCTCCAGTTGTAGCTATTATCTATAGGAAAGATATTCTCCAAACTTTTGCTAGGAAAAGCAACCAGAAGGTTGATCTGGATGCCCTGATTTAAGCCTTGTCAACCCATGAACAGAGGCAATACAACACAAACTTCATCGAGGCAGGAGACTGCACACTTTTAGCCTCAAGTCTGAAGGAATGGGGCTGCTTGTTTGGTTTTTATGGTAGGATTTTTTATGCCAAGATTCTTTTCATGCTATATTGGGTACTGCTCTTTCAGATAAGTCATTAACAGCATGAAAAATACTGGCTACCTGAAAAAAATAAAAATAGCAAAACAGCCCATCAGATAACTTTTAAATTGGAGTATCAGTGTCTTCAAACTGACAGCTGTCATGCATGTTATGTGCCAAACCATCCCTCTCACAGCAAAAGCCAGGGCCATTTATTTAGCTTGACATATCTTCAAAATCATCACTACTAAAAGTATACTTTATTTGGCCTATAGAGGATTCTTGGGACCATATGTTACAGCCCACTGTTCATGTAAAACAAATAAAATACTTTAAAGACTGTCTTTTGAGAAATGTACCATAATCTTCAAGATAATTTAAAAATGTGTTGAGTGGTTTTGGCTGTAAACTAAAGGTTTAGTTTATTCAATATTTTTAAAAAACAACGGTGGTAGAAAGCTGACAAACAATAGAAATCTGTGCTCTCTGAAGATGACCAACTGCAGTCAATGATGGTGATGTACACATGTATTTCCATGTGCTGAAGCACAAACCCAACCTGTTATCAATAGTAGAAAGATTGGTTTTCTGACCAAAATCCAAAAAAACCCCAGCATTTTGTAACAGAGCTACAACCCTATCCTTTCAGAAGCCTTGCAGTTATTAGACGTCTCTTCTAATTTAGACACAGAACTTGATAATGAATTTACACAGTAAAAACATCTTCCTTATTTTTTAAGGTATAAGAACTGAACATCAAATCCCATACAGCATTTCTGGTTTGGCAGTGTAGGTATCTGTAAGAAAAAGGAACTCACAGCAAGAGTAAAGACATGCCACTATTCACTTGCCCACATTTAGATATTCTGTTCAGTTTTGGGCTCCCTCAACACAAAACAGATGTTGATAAACGGGGATGAGTTGAGCATAGGGCCCCAAGATGATGAGTGGCTGGTGCTCTTGCCCTCAGGAATGGCTGGCAGAGTGGGACTGGTTCAGCCCAAAGAAGAGGTGGCTGTGGAGAGGAGTTTTCATCTGCACGAGAGAATCACCAAGAGCCATGGGGCTCCTCAGTAGTGCATGGCAAGCATAACAGAGGCTATAAATTGAAAGATGCTCCCAGCCTTCTATCAAGAGATGTATACAAGGCAGTAACATAGCTTGTCAGAGCAACTGTGCACCCTCTCTTCTTGGAAGATTTTGAAACTCAAGTGGACACAGTCCTGAGCAACCGCGATTTGAACCCAGAGCTGACCTTGCTTTGGGTTTCCTTACATCCTGAGCTACGCTGTGATCCCCTTCTGTTTTATTTGGCTTTTGCAAGGCAGAAGATGGATCTGTTCCTGGCTGAGATCACCTGCAGCAATACCTGAACTTGGTCACTCAATAGCATTGTGAAACACATAATTTCCTGGTTTAATAGTTCTGAAAAAGCAGAGCTCATTTTCTTTCCCCTATAAATATGTAAGCATGAGCACTTTTTTCCCCCTTTTATAAAAGATGTTGGTGTTTATAAAGTTTCAGTAATACATTTTGATACCAAATACAAACATTATTAGACTATACTTTAGTGAAGTTCATGTTTCTGTGTGATGTTTATTTTTAGGCAAGTACTAACATTTTTATAGAACCACCTTCTGAAACTTACAGATTCCTCAATTTGAACAAAATACCTGAGAGACCAATAGTTTAGAACTCTTTTTAAAATGTGTTATCCAGGTAGCACGGACATCTCATCACCCGGGTCGTGCTGTACAAACCTGAGCACTATTAACCACACCGATTCCTGACGTAGCCTCAAGTTCACCATACCCTACCGTGAATTAGCTTCACGTCAGAAGTCTTTACTGCTTGGCAACCCCAATCTCACAGAGGTTCCCCATGCTGCGGCCACAGGCTGCAAACAGCCCCGGGGAAATGCCTGTGTCCTCAAGAACTTACAAGCCAGCGAACACCAAATGGCTATTACTCACAGGAGACCTGGAACCACACTGGGGAGCAACCGCTCTGGGAAGCACTTTACAAGAGTGGTGTCAAGCCCTTCTCTCTCACCTGCCTCCTCTACTACGTCCAAGGGAAAGCGAGCACAGAGCAAACCCACTGATACAGAAAAAGCCATTCACACGCACCAGCCGCCCTTAGGAGGCTGGTTTGGGCCAGGAAGCCTCCCTGTGCTCCGGGCACAAGGGTGACTGTTACTTATTCACACGGGCGCTGCTGTTTGTCAACACGGCTCGGGCGCCGCTCGGCCAGCAGGCTGGGGCAAAGGCGGGACGGGACGGGACGGGACGNAGCGGCAGCGCGGGGAGCGCGGCGCTGTGGGGCGCTCCGCGGGCATGGACGGGCCGGCGGTGGCAGCCGCCCGCCTCGGTGTATGCGTTTAATAAGGCGATTCCCTCCCTCCCTCCTTCGCTCCCTGNCCCATGCTGCGGCCACAGGCTGCAAACAGCCCCGGGGAAATGCCTGTGTCCTCAAGAACTTACAAGCCAGCGAACACCAAATGGCTATTACTCACAGGAGACCTGGAACCACACTGGGGAGCAACCGCTCTGGGAAGCACTTTACAAGAGTGGTGTCAAGCCCTTCTCTCTCAGCTGCCTCCTCTACTACGTCCAAGGGAAAGCGAGCACAGAGCAAACCCACTGATACAGAAAAAGCCATTCACACGCACCAGCCGCCCTTAGGAGGCTGGTTTGGGCCAGGAAGCCTCCCTGTGCTCCGGGCACAAGGGTGACTGTTACTTATTCACACGGGCGCTGCTGTTTGTCAACACGGCTCGGGCGCCGCTCGGCCAGCAGGCTGGGGCAAAGGCGGGACGGGACGGGACGGGACGGCGGCCGCGGGACACGCGTTTCCCTCCTCGGGAATCCAAAGCCCTGGCAGCTGTGCCGAGCCCATCCCATCCCGCCTGGGGAGGGGGCGCGGGCGTCGCGCTTACCGCGGTGCTGAGGACTCGAGGGGCGAGGCGGGCGGTGGGCTCCTGGCAGGCGCGGCATCGCCGCCCCCCCGGGGATGCTGCTCCTTCTTCTTCGGGCGCCAGTGTGGGAACGCGGGGCGCCGCTTGGGCGCGGCGGCGGCTGCGGCGGAGGGGCGGCGGCGGGGGCTGNGCCGCGGCAGGCGGGCTCCCCGCCGGTCGCACAGGAAGGGAGCGGCCCGCCTGTGATCCGTGCCCAGGGTGCGCATTAGGGGCCATTATCTTGTTGTTGTTTTCTGCTAACCCTTAGGGTGTGCCCCGCGCCCCGGACACTTGTGCAAGACGCGGGGAAAAGGCTGCGCGCCCGCCCGCAGTGCGCGGGGACAGCGCCAAGGGCACCGCATCCCCCCCGGCACCTCCCAGTTTTAGGGGAAAAACTTCAATAAAGAACGTCAGCTGTACAGCCGAGGGGGCTCCTTAGGAGCGAGCACACCTCAAACCTTGCAGCGCTGCTTTTTGTCTGGGTGCCCGCCACATTAATTAATTGCTTATCCCTCTCCCTGGGAATAAATTGGCTCCAACTGCCCTGCTGGCTCTTCGTCCCGCTGAGGAGAACGGGGAAAGGATTCCGTGGAGAGGTAGAGCCCTTTCTGCGGGAAGGATCAGGCTAAGGCACCGTGCGGCGGGAGAATCGTGCCAGGTCGTGGCGGTCCCGTGTGTTTCTTGGTGCTTTTAGGAATCTTCTCTTAAAGGACACTGAGGTCCAGCTTTCCTTAGGAGACTTACTGCTGTGTGCTGACGGATACTGCATCTAAGAAGCATGCATATGTCTCATACAAGGACCTTTTAGGGTGGTTGTGGTTTTCGTTCTGATTTTGCTTACTGCTGGTGGAACATGGATATTATAATTGTCTGCTAAAAATGCTAAGATGAGGTAATGAAAATGTTGGAAGTCTGTATTCTGGAAAAAAACTTTAAATTCACTGTTATGCAATGGTCATAGTTAGCCAATAATAAACAGGACATAAATTGATGGAAATAAATTAATGCGCTTTTTTATGGCAGAAGGACAAGGATGTGAGCAAGGCAGGGGAACACAAAATACAGAAGGGTTCACTGAGCAGCTAAGTCCTGCCGATACTGCTGTTTTACTCAAAGCAATATGTACACCTGTTTGGGCGTCAAATTCAGTTCTTTTCTGAGTTGTAATTTACTTGGTTAGTGATTAACTAATCAGAATAACCTATGAAGGAAGTGACTTTTCCCAAAATTAAATATGTGTAATGCCAAAATTGGGCAGAATTGAGAAGGAAGACAGTTGTACCCTCAGGAACTGCATAAGGGACTGAGAAAAGAATGACTGTTTCAATAGAGCGATTTATATAAGCATGAAAATTGTAGAATCACTGAACACTTGAGATGGGAAGGGACCTCTGAAGGTTGTCTGGTGCAGCTCCCTGCTCAAGCATCAGCCAGAGCAGGTTATTCAGGACCACTTCCATTTGGATTTCAAGTATCTCCAAGGACAGAAACAGCAGAAGTGATGGCAGGTAGCATGCTGTTCTTGATAGATAGCTAGAAACAAAGCAGGAAGTCTTATTTCCTGTATCTGAATAGTATTTTTGGACACTGGCTAGACACTGTAAAGATTCAAATAGCTATACCTCTTCTCTTATTCTAGCCTAAAATTATTCCTTTCTATTTTCTTGACTAGTGAATGACAAGTGACATAACCATGGCATTTGCTGACATTCACCATGGAAAAAGCCAGATAAATATATCACTGAGTCTGTGACATCAACATTTCCATTTAGGTGCCAGTTATAATCAGGATTCTGTTGTGCCAGAGCAAAGGTGGATTAACAGGTGTTGGTGAACCACTTCACCGAAACAGCACTGGGAAAAAAGGAGTCTGGGTCACTGCAGTTGTGGTGTCTCTCTCCCTCTCTACTCCCTAGGTGCCCTCAGTTCATGGCAGATCAGGCAGATGTGGATATGTTCAGCAGACCTGTGCTCCTTCATTCCACACTAAAAAAAGAGACATATTTGGCCTGAAAGTATGGTTTAAATGACAGAAGAGAAAAAGGGAAAATTACAAGGCATACATCTTTTCAAATCCTCCTAGATTATCTTGGCAGGGTTTGGATCAGCATTAGCACCATAGAGTACCAAGAAAATGTGCAGAGTTACGTATCTCTCTGGAGAGACACACATAAGAAATACACATTCCACATCAGCCTTGAGGTGTCCCGCATTTCTGCTTCAGTGCTAACATATACTACAATATCCTGATACACAAAAGTAAGTGCAGGGGTTTGGTTGTTCATATTTTTTCAAACTTTGTCCAAAATTAAAATCTGGTTGTTAAATATGGCAGTGTCAGAATAATGTGTGATCTCAATGAAAAGAGATTTGTGGAGGCCCAGTAGTTTTAGTTGTACCTGGCTTATTTAGAATATTTGGACATCTTCTTTCAGGAAAAGCATTTTTAAGGCCAATAGTTAAGATAGACATTCATTAGAATTAGCCAGTCATTTAGGAAACTTTAAATGATGGTCATGTTTATGTCAGCAGTCAGTTTATATCAGTTTAAGCCAGGCACATGCAACAGAACAAGTCAGTCTAGCTTTTATCTGAACCAACACAATTTTGCAACAGTTCATAGTACTTCATACCATAGAAAGGTATTATGCAACAAATTATCCTTCTCCTGTTTGGTATCATTCCAACATGGTGAAAAAGAAGATGATTGAGTATCTAGCTTAGACTTTATCATATTCAATATCCATCTAGCTTGACTGCACACTGTATGTGAGAATTAAAAAATCCCCACAGACCTGAAACATGCTGATTTTGGAGTTACAATGAGAATCCAACAAATACAGACTCAGAATCTTTGAAGTTGTTACAGAAATTAACTAACGCACAAGCTGAAATATCACTATTTATTCTAATAATTGATTCTCCCTTTTTATTGTTTCAAAACAGAAATAATCACTGTTCTAATATCAAACTGTTCCAGTATAAGGCCCAATATCTGAAAACAAACAAACAAATAACCCCATATTTAAGGGCCATATTGAATTGATGGCCCATAAAGGCCATAAGCACATTACAGAAAAATAGGAAAGGATTATCATTGTCACCAAATATTTTGTCTTCTTTTTCAATACAATAGAGGTTTGAAATTTCCTCCAGAAGCAGTGCATACATGCAAACATTTGAGATCCACGTAATTCACTATCAGAATACATGAAGAGTGCTTTGGATTTCCCACACTTTGGAGTCGGCAGTAAAAGAACAATACAGTGCACGGGGGCCAAAATCCTGCCTGTGTCCCACATAAAACACATAAGTTCCAAACTATGGTCCTGACATCCCACATTCGACACCTAACCCTGCAGCACCTAAATTCCAGAGTTGCCTCCTTGTTTGTCTTGAAAGTGCCCCAGGTACTTAGGGATTCACCTCCCCACACGCTCAGAGTTGCCTCAGTCTTCACAGGACTGAATGTTGGGTGCCTGCTTCTTGCCTAAGTCTGTCAGGGAGCTAAAAACTAGGTATTGCTTGGCCTAAATCTCTACTGGGACTCCCTGTGGTTGCACATTTGGGTCTTGTTTAACTCATGCAGTAATAGCAGGCTCTGTAAAAAATGCCATGCTGCCTTCCATTTTTTCCAAGACTTCAAGGTATGAGGTAGAAATAGTGATGGAAATGGTAGCCTTAATTCAAGAATATGCTACCTACAGGTATGTTCTATCTTATAGACATATCATCCCTAATGTTTTCTTTCTGGTTCAGCAAGAACAGAGGTTCCCTGGCTACATCTGAGAAAAGGAGTGAGTCCAACTCCATGCCTTGAAAAAAAAGCATAAATTAATGCCCCCAGTAAGCTATCAGACATGGCAGGATGTGGGTGATCACTCCTAGGGTTTAAAGACAGCCTGGAAAATGCAACTAAATATTATGACCAGAGAAAACCAAGGCTAGGAACTCCATTAGTTCAGGAATATGCCAACCAGAATTGCAGCAACAGCAATATGTAGGAAGCCAGGGAAGTGAAGAGACCCTTAAAATAAATAGCAGGACAAACCCCATAAAGGTAAGCAAGTCTATGTCACAGGGAAGATGGCAAGCAGAGATTGAATGAGAATAGGACTAAGGAATATGGAAGCAAAAGACAGTGATTTTGCCTTCAATGAAGAAGTAAATTTGGAAGTCAGAAATTTCAGGTATTACCTTACATACATGGTAGGTGGGGCAATCTTCATTTAGTCAACGTTACTGGTGTGTCAGTTGCCATGACCTACTCTGGTCTGTGTGGCAGCTGCATGGCTGGATTGCCTGGGGAGCCACACAAGTGAGCACACAGTTGCTGGAGCTGATGTAGATGGAGGCACCTTAGGCTCTGAGGGACATTTTGGAGTGGGTATGAATTTACACAACCTCATGCTGTGAATTTCTTCTGGTACACACTGCATGATTACTTCAGGCAGTAATTTAGATTTGCACATTGGATGCTTTCAGTCTCATTTCAAGGTGTCTGGTTCCCATCATGGTCCAATTTGAAATCTTTGGTATTTCGCTCCATCTATGAGCTGGTAGCTCTGTTGAAAGAATACAATACCCATCCTTAGGTGCTAGTTATTGATGAGACCAAGTCAAAAATGCATGTGACCCCTATCAGGTTCAACATTTCCCCTTCATTCTGCTGACAGCTTTGCCTTAATTTATAATCCAGTTAGTTGTGGATAGTTCTTGCAAACCTATTGATACTCTAAGATTTTTACTCCATAAACTGAGAATTCCACAGCAGATAGGTGTGGGTAGAATTTTTAATTTGAAATTAGCATATTAAATTAATCAATTCAATATTAGCATGGATTCTTACTCTCATCATTGCTGTCAAATGCCAATGATTTAGCTGAGCCTTGAGTTGCCTATATATTTGCATAGATGGAAAGTGTCATATAGACCTCCCTGCTACCCACATACCTCCTGTCAACTGCTCAAAGAAGAGTCTTACAACCCATCTTTGGGCCTTTAGAAAAGCTTTTGCATTAGAATCTACAGCTCAAGGGAAGCAAACAAAATAAGTCATGTGTGTAGTTCATGGGATTGTATAACTTCAGTGCTTACCCCTTAGAAGTATCCCACAATGTGGCCAAGACGTGGTCTTTAACACAGAATTTTATAGTGCTATCCACAACCATTGTAGGGTTTTCTGCTGTACAAGTGAACTACTTTTGCATCAGTTTCTACCTCCACACAATACTCCCATTATGATGCTAGTAGTGAGAGTGCCCTGTTTGATTTTAATGCCAGCTAGGTGCAGCCCGTAAGTCCAGGCAGATAGCCAAATAGATTTCAGTTATGAAATGTTCAGGAGTTCCCAGTGTAGAACTTTGCTTTTATTCTTGCTAATACATCCATGGCAGTAGTTGTCAGTCCTTCTCCAATAATTTCACAGTCAAAAAAAGAATCTGTTTCACAGAAAACATTTCTTTTGAGGGTTCCTTCTCTGTTACCTGCCAAGTGCGTTTCTCATTCTGTTAATGACAATCCAATGTTACTTTTCTCTAATGATAACTACCTTTCATTGAAGTGCAGTTTCAGTACAAAGCCAAAACAACACCTACAACTCACTGGATTCTTGACCTGTGTATCCAAGTGTTGTGTCTTTCTGCCCTTCTCTAAAAGATGAATGTTTCCTGTGTATATTTTTCAACTTATAGTTTCTTCAATCTTTGGACTTGTCAGTCTGAATAAAAAGTTTATGTCAAGATTCTGTGCCTTGTCTCAAGCTGAAAACTATTACCAGTAAAACACTATATATGTGCTATGTCAACATTAATTCACTATGGCATTTGTTTGGTATCTGAGTTTTTTCAATAAGTATGTTTTTTTCTCCCTGAATCTGTAACGGGGAAGATAAAATAGCTATGAGAAAACAGGCCATATAACTAGCCTGAAACAAATGCTGTGGATGCTACTCAGAGGAAAGAACATTTCATGTTGTGGCAACATTTTTTTTCTTTCCCATTGTGGTGGTTCTGTAGCCTGATTGAAACTGAGTGGAGTATGCTGCTTATCATGAGACTAGGAGGCCATTGATTGGCAGCGTCATGGTACTCTGTGCATGAGGGGCTCCAGCCTTCACTGAAATTTAGTTAAAATAAAAAAAATAATGTGAATTCTAGCACTCTGTTCTCCTATAGTCTCAATTTAAAGGTATAATAGTAAGACCATAAGTCAATTCATTTTAAATCAATTCAATTAAATAAATCAATTCAGTGAAATCAACATAATAATGAGGCATTAGGAATATAATACTGACAAATTGTTAATTTGATGCTTAATATCAGGATGTGCTTATGTTTTCCTGGGTAGGTAGAGCTTTGATGAAATACATGTTTCTAGGCTAATATTTTATGATTTTGTTTCCCTTGCATTCCAGTTTTGCACTAACACTGGTTAGTGTGCATAGTACTGCTACACTTTTATGGTTGCCCAAAAACAAAGCTGTAGTTTATGTTCTTCTCTTGCATCCTGATCTAAATTTTTGATTATTTTCTAGGTTGAAATTAATTTGGAAACCTGTCACCTTAAAGAATAATTTTTAATTTGTTGGACTAAAGCAGCAATGCCATTCTCTTCTATTTTCATCATATTCTCATGGAGATGAATCAGCCAGCATGGCTTAAGTTAGGAGAAGATCTTTCTCCTTTAAGAAGGAAGGCAGGAACTACCATGGAATGTTAAATTAATTATTTTATAGAGATTCTAGGTATATTACTTAATTGATAACTCTGGAAATTAAATACATAACTACTGGTTATTTGTTATTATTTTTACTGACTAGCAGATGAGCTAGGAAATGGACAAGCATGCAGGAAGACAGGTCTCTCTCTATCTTCAGCCATTTACAGTCTAGAGCCAACATGCCAAAGACTGAAATGTAAGCACAGCTGATTACACTGCTATAGGATATGAACGTCCTGTGACAAATCCAAGAGTTATCCAGCCTTCTGTAACCTAGTTAGGTGCTAAAGAATCTGCAATTAAATGTTAAGCTGACCAGATGTAATTAGAAGCATAACTGTTCCTATATATCTGCAGATAATACAGGAGCATTACTAGGAAATTGAAACTGTCTGTTCATAGCTATGTTTACCAGTCACTCCTTCCTCCTGTATATTACCCAGGGTCTACAATATACATCCTGTGAAAACCATCAGCCTGCACTGCTCTGTGCAGCCATCAGCTCCGTCCCCTTCTCAGATGAATCTTAACCTTGAACTGTCCCATGAGAAGTTATCCAAAGAGGGGGTGTTGAAACAAATGTGATGAAGCAAGACAGTTTTTGGGAGTCCTAGGGAGTAGAAGCATGAAGTGGCAGAGCTGTTTGTCAGCATTTGCTTTTCCCATGATAATCAGCTGTGATCACAGCGAAATAAGGATGTAATATTTAAAACAGTCATGGAGAGTGACTGTGAGAATGCGGTCAGTGAATTTCTACCATCAATAAACAATAATTAGGGAGATATCTACTAGCTGTTCCACAAAACAGTAGATGAAGGAGGATGAGTAAGCTGAAATTTATTAAGTCTTTACAAACAAGCCCTTCCCAAGAAGTTATCAAGGAAACTTTATAATTACAGGTTAAGAGAAAAAAAAAGACAAACAGAAAGAATAATCAATATGAAATAACACAAGGAATGGACTTCCTTAAACTTCTCTAGTAAAATTGTTCTTATTTAAAATACTTATTGATGAGCTATAATATGTGGCAAGACAGTAAAATTTATGTGTGATAGAAAGTTCTGTGGGAAAACTAAAATTAGAGAAGTTCATGGGGAGTTCCAGGAATATCCAATGAAAATCCTAAACTGGCTGGAACCAACACCATAAGGATGATGTAAGGGTTAACAGTGGCCAAGACTGGGTCACTCTAGGGACCAGAGCACCCACCTGCAGGTCAGAACTTCTGTCAGGAAGCTGATTGCTTGTCCTGAGCCCTGGTGTGGGACACCACAGAAGGACCAATGGGGCCTTTGGGTTATTGTTATCTATGACTACTTTTTCCCTGTTACTGTGGACTTCTTACCCATCTGGCCACAAATATTACTGGCAAAAGAGACCTTGAGCAGATCAAAGATGACTGCTTTGCTCTAAGCTGTGGCAAAAGGTGATGTTCCTTTTTGACCCTACCAATTAAGGAAATGGGATCAATAGGAGAGAATGTATTATGCAGATCAAAGCCAGTGTAGCTGGTGTCACAGACAGAGCCTTTGGCTTCTGAGCCCATGGATATTCTTCTGGGTGCAAGGACTGGTGGGAAGTAATGATACCAATGTGAGAAAGAAAGGCAAGAGTATCTTTCCCAATGGTCTTGCTATTTGTATTGAGAAAGGCTTCTAAGCAGGTTCATCAGAATATAAAGATCAAAGCCTAAAAATGAGTAGAGAAACAAGTTGAATTTAAGATGCTAAAGGAAGTAAGAAGGTAAATAGCAAAAACCTAGACTTCATGAAAGCAGACTTCAGATTGGTCAGGGAATGGGTAGGCAGGAATCCCTGGGGATTCAAGAAAGAAAAAAAAATAAAAAAAAAAAAAAGACTTGTTCTTCAAATAAGATCTCCTCGAAGCACTAGCATGGCCCACGATTGCACAAGAAGATGGACAGATATGGCAGGAAGCCAGATTGGCTGAAGAGTGAAGTTCTAGCTGGGCTCAGACATAGAAAGGAAATATGCGGAAAAGTGGAGACAGGGCCAGGCGATCTAGCAGTATCACCCAGGCATGCAAGAGTTGAATTAGGAAAGCCACAGAGCTGGGGTCAAAACAACCAAGGAACATAGAAGGTAACAGGAAGGGCTTCTACAGATAAGCAGCCTTGAAAGAAAGGTGAAGAAAAATGTGAGCTCATGGCTAAATAATGCAGGCAAGATAGAAAGGACATAGTGACAAATCACATAGAAAAGACTGAAGTACTAACTGTCTTCTTTGCCTTATTTTTCACTGCCAAAGTCAGGTCTCCGAGCCTAGTAGCAAAATGTGTGCACTGTGACACTACCCTCCATACAGTAAGGTCAAGTTAGAAAGAATTTCAGCATTTCTGGACGTAGGACCAGACAAGATACATCCACAGAAGTTGAGGCAGATGATGTCTTTGTGAGGCTCCTCTTTGAAAGGCTGTGGCAACTGGAAGAACTTCACAGTCACTGGTAGAAGACAAGCATTACCATCAATATTTTAAAAAGCCAAGAAGGGAGATCTACAACATGGTCATCTCCTGTGAAGATGAAGGAACAAGTCCTGCACATTTCAGACACATGAAAGACAGGATAAGTGGAATCAGCCAGCAGAGATTTATCAAGGTAAATCATCCTGGGCCAACCTGATTGCCTTCTATGATGAAATGGCTAGCTCTGTAGATGAAAGGAGTGTTACAGATGTAGCTTATCTGAAGAAAGAGTTTCAACTCAGTCTTTCGTAGTGTAGTGGTAGCTAAACTGAGGAGATGTGGACAGGATGAATAGACTGCAAGGTGGATAAAAAACTGGCTGGAGTACTGGGATCAGAGAGTAGTGGTTAATAGTTTAGTGCGATATTTGGTTTGCATGTCAAGGTTTTAGTAGCAGGGATGCTACAGGGTTCTTCTGTGGGAAGCTTCCCCTGTGTCTGACAGAGCCAACACCAGCCAGTTCCAAGATGGATGGGCCACTGGCCAAAGCCAAGCCCATCAGCAATGGTGGTAGTGCCATCTGGGATAAGATTTAAGAAAGTGGAAAAAATGCTGCAGAAACAGCAGTGAAGAGAGGAGTAAGAATATGTGAAAGAAACAGTCCTGCAGACCCCAAGGTCAGTGAAGAAGGAGGGGGAGGAGGTGCTTCAGGTGCTGGAGCAGAGATTTCCCTGCAGCCTGTGGTGAAGACCTTGGTTAGGCAGGTTGTTCACTTACAACCCATGGCCCTCCATAGTGGAACAGATATCCCAACCTGTAGCCTATGGAAGACCCCACACTAGAGCAGGTGGATGCCCAAAGGAGACTGTGACCCTGTGGGAAGCCCATGCTGGAGCAAGCTCCTGGCAGGACCTGGGGCCCCATGGGAGACCCAGGGCTGGAGCAAGCTGTTCCTGAAGGACTGCACCCCATGGAAGGGACCCATGCTGGAGCAGTTTATAAAGGGCTGCAGCCTCTGGAAAGGACTCATGTTGGAGAAGTTCATGGAGGACTGTTTCCAGTGGCAGGGACACCATGCAGGAGAGGGGAAGAGTGTGAGGAGTCTTCCCCCTGGGGAGGAAGAAGCAGCAGCAACAATGTGTGATGAACTGATCCAAACCCCCATCCCTGTCCCTGTGTGCCACTGAGGGGGAGAAGGTAGTAAAAATAGGGAGCAAAGTTGAGCCTGGGAAGAAGAGAGGGGTGAAGGACAGGTGTCGTAAGATTTAGTTTTTGTTTCTCAGTACCCTGATCTGATTTTGATTGACAGTAGATTAATTTTCCCCAGGCTGAGTCTGTTTTGCCTGTGATGGTAACTAGTGAGTGATTTCTCCATGAGTCCTTATTTTGACTCATGAGCTTTCCATTACATTTTATCTTCCCTGTCCAGCTGAGGAGGACAGTGATAGAGTGGCTTTGGTGGGAACCTGGCATCCAGCCACGGTCAACCCATCACAAACATCTGTCATTTAACCTATTTATCATTGGTTTGGACAATGAACTGGAACACACACTTGTTGAGTTTTTGGGTGATACAAAGTGGATGGGGTGGAGTGATTGATATGTTGGAGGGCTGAGCTGTTACACACAGGGATCTCAGCAAATAAGAGGATGGAGGAATCATGGAGTTCAAGAGAGGCAAATACAGGCCCCCATTCAAGAAGTGAAAGCCAAGCATATACTGGACTACGCTAGACACAGTGTGGCCAGTAACTCAAGGGAGGTGAGGCCACGGGTAATTACATTTCCTATAGAATACAATAGACTTCAGGATTTTTACTTTTTTTCACCATCAACTCTAACACCAATCTTCCTATTTTATGTGCATTATATGCTTAATTTTTTATCTGAGAAATCAGAGTGATTTAACAAATGGCTCATAATAACAAGTGTCGTACAAATACAACCAAGGGAAAAGAAACCAGAAAAACTCTCATCCAATATTGATTTTAAATTCACTAAAAATTCTTGGTAAATGCAAATTTCCACAGTACACTTCATTAATAGGGAAACAAAGATATATCAGAGAATATATATTTATATAGATCTATAGATATCTATATCTATTCAGAACTAGATTTATCAACAGTTTAGTACTACTAAATAAAGTGAATTTGGAATCACTGAGAAAAATTCTTTCCCTGGGTAAAATTACTGAACATCATCCAGTCATACAAAAAAACCAACTTTGTCTGGAATAGAGAGATACTGTGTTTTATTACTAATCATTACTATTTCTTTCAGAAATTTAAGAAAGAAACTGTGGTCTACATCAGATGCAATAGACACATAGGTTTACTGAGACTAGAAAATTACTTTTCTGAAGGCATGGTGACTTGGATGGGCAGGGAATCTGGCCTGTTGTCCCTGCCTCACACTTGGCACTGTGTTTATCCATGAACCCCTGTGATATTTGGTACTTTATTGACATAGTATGTCAGGTTTCATATTTTAGCCATGGTTTTACAAGTAGCTGTGGGTGACAATGTCTAACTCAGATGCTTGGACTTCTGCAATGTAACACAGAAAAGGAATTAAATCCTTATTGAAATGATTTTAATATAGAGTTGTACAGGAAGAAATCTTCTTACCAAGGTATGAAAGATTACTTGTCAATAAACAGCGGTTAATTCTGGTTTCAGTTCTGGGAGTTCCCGAATGCCAGATGACACACATGTGCTTAGTGTCTTCGTGTACTGAGGACTGGACTGCTCATGTCTCAGAAGCTGACATTCAAATGGTATTACCAGATTAATGATGAAATCTCTTCTTGCCTTAAAATAAACAACTTAAGGGGTGTACCAATAGCCAAACAGCACAGGATTACTGTATTATCTTCCTTCTACTTTTGTTTTACTTTCTGGCTACACTGTGATTCAGCACTAAGTTAGTAGTGATCCTTGGTCAAAAATGGCTAAATTCATGTATCAAAGATAGATGGAGCCAATCCTGTCCCATACTGAGATAGTACTGACAAAGTCATTAACCTTTCTGTCAGTATTCCCAGCAGAAAAAAAAAAGTATCAAGAATCATCATTCCACTGTCTTGAATTCCAGACACTCCTCTTTGATAACTGACAATACCTGACAGAACTTGCAGAGGGGTAGAAATCTAGCTAAGTGAACAATCAGCTGTTGTCATTGCCAGTATAATTAAAAAGAAAGCTTATGATCTATGTTCTTAAGAAATCTCCATATGTACATAGTGTGAAATTTTAAAAAAATATATCCCCCTCCTCCTCACTAAGACCAAGATGTCTTAATAAGTCTATGACAAAGTAGCAAAACCAAGACATTTTGTTCATGGTAAATAATAAGCAGCAGACCTAGAACTAGGATTTCCTAATGTCCAGTCGCTTATAGCAATAAAAGACTTTTTCAGTGGTCTCAAATGTGACCTAGGAATTTTAAGTTGGAACTAAAATAGGAAGTGGAGGTTGGAACTAGATGATCTTCAAGGTCCCTTCCAATTCAAACTGTGAGTGAAAAGTAAGGCAGTTATCAGCACACCTCACTTATTTATTCAAGTAAGAGTTTAAAAACAGGCTAGAATATTTCCAAATATATTTGTTGTTACAGAAGACAAATATTAGTAGGTGAAGAGAGCATGAAAGGAGAATTATAAAGAGTGATTTTTTTGCTTCCACAAACTTAAAAATTAAAAATGTATCTGGAAAACATTAAGTGCCATCAGATGTGGTACTTGAATTTCCAGGAAGTTCTCAGATGAATGAATCAGCTTCTCATGTAATTAATCAAATTAATTCTTCCCTGGGAGTAGACAACAATGAACTATTTAGCTAGATATAAATAGCAGCTTTATGAGTTTCATTTGACTCTTACTCACTGTTGCATGTTAAAAGGTATACATTAATGGATCTCACCATCTGGTTTTGTTTACATACTCAAAAGACAATAGCTAAGAAATTTTAAAAAAATGTTTTGTTTTCTATTGGAAACTGTTAGGGAAGTGAAGGGAAAATATCAATAGTGATTGCTGATCAGTTTCTAATAAAGCAACACTGGAACAAGTTAAGTTTCATGTATCTGTCAAGGTTTTCCCCAAGGAAGAGCCAGGGTTCTTTCTTACACATATGTGTAACTTACTTAAGTATATATACTATATACTTACAAAGTATCTTCACTTTGTGGTATGTATAGGTGACATAAAATACCAGTTCTATGAAAGCAGCATTAAATTTGTTCCATGTGATCAAAGCAGTGAATATCAGTTATTCCAGTTGTAGCAAAGTATAGAGGGAAATAATATTTCATATTTTATTTCAGGTAACTTTTCAACAACCAAATGTTGGCATGTTTTGCCTTTACCAACATGTTCTAAACTTTGTAGCTACTCCTGCTTTGAGAAGGGATGTTGACCTAGAGGTCAGGAAAGGACTCCCAAGGGTCCCTTTCAACCTAAATTATACACTAATTCTGTTTACAAATCCTTATCTGCACTATCATTACACAAAAACATTCCTGCCCACAAATATGTAAACCACCTGTTCCATTTCTCTTATTTCTGTTAGAATTAGTGCATCTTTAATTATAATCTTGTTCTTTACAAGCATCTTTTCATTGCATATGCACTCAATAACAGGTGTTTTGAGTCAGGTGCCATTAGACAATGACTCACTGTGTGTTGTCTGATGATGACGTTTAAAATGGGAGAATACTGCTTAAGGATCTTTGGAATTGGAAATATGTATGTTGAGCTCTTCCTCTTCCAGTTTAAACTGGTCTATTCTGCCAAGTGACGGCGCAACTTAAAGCATTAGATAACACAATGTGGAAAACAATATGCCAAAGGAAGTAATTCTTTTTTTATTGTATCTATTTTGACATTACATACTAGCAATTATTTTTAATGTTTGGATTCAGATTCATTATTTGTAGCATAATAATAGCTAAGTTGGCATTCACTTCAGGTTTACTTTATTTGTTCAGTAGTCACATTATATCTTGTGTGTTTATTTACAACCATCTTTGTCTCAGTAGCAGAGCCTCTTGAACTATTGCTTTTATAATCTCACATGGATTTTTATAATGTATCTTGCTGCATGTGTCTGGTAACTACATCAACAGTTTGCTAGGGCATTTAAATATGAATATACTCCAAATCACAAGTTATGTCACTTTATAACTTAACTGTGTTTTGTTCTCTACTTGGCATCCTGTATCTATATTCAGCAAAAGACTTGGGCACTCAATGGTGTTTAATTTTCAGCCTGTGAAGTGGAATCCATATGCCTGAGTCAGGTGCTTCTAGTCCTTATACTATAGATGAGAGAATAATGCAAAAATAAATGTTTAATCTGTTTGGTAGTCATCATTAGTAATTACAAGAATGCTGATTGCACAGTCCAGCTGGCCAATGCTATGCTTCAAGAGCCACAGCAGTGGAGGTTAAGATCCTAGAAGGTAAGCACAGGCAGTGTCAAGAAGTGGTCACATCCTCTGTACAGACACACTAACAGCATTATTGATGATAGCAGTGCTGGCAGTTTCCTTCCTGCCTGTGAGAAAAAATGGGCTGGCATTATCTTTAGTGGTGCTGCTACAATGATCAGTCAAACCCTTAAGCCTACAAATGCTACCAAAACAAACCCCCTTCTATAGAACTCTGAGGAGCTTATAGGAGGAAAGGCAAAGAACCTGTGGTTCTTATTGATTTCCTGTAGGGAAATCCATATATGCAAAGCTTTCTGAAAATTTGTAAATCTTGTAACCAGGAAAAATACTTGTAAAAATCTTTGTTGTTCTTTGTTTTGGGGTTTTTTTTCCAGTGGTGGTGGCATCCCACTGCAGCTCCACTGGTCAATATATTCTCATGTAACTGGTTTAGTGGAGCTGTAACACCATTAGGGGGTTCCTTGCAGAAATACACAGAGAAGCCTGTAGCAATATGTAGTGCTGGTTGGTTGGATGCCTCTATAATTGTGGCAT
Source organism: Campylorhamphus procurvoides (assembly GCA_013396655.1). Taxonomy (NCBI): domain Eukaryota; kingdom Metazoa; phylum Chordata; class Aves; order Passeriformes; family Dendrocolaptidae; genus Campylorhamphus; species Campylorhamphus procurvoides. The sequence continues at coordinate 1,950,439 of WBMV01007406.1, forward strand.
CAGTTCTCTGCATGTCTCCTGCCATTCCAGGTCTGCAAGACAGTAATTTCCACACCATCCACACTAGTTAAAACTCTGGTGAGTGCACAGGCAATACTTCTGGAGGAACCTCTCCCCTTCCACTGTCATTCCCAATATGTACACCCAAGGTGAGCATAGGCTGCTTATATTTAGGAGTGCAAGGGAACTGATCCCTTCAGAACCCTTGCAGTATCACATGTGCTGTGTGTCTTCTTTCCCTGTGCTTTGGGTAGATCATACTAAATATTACATTTATTCCAGGTTTATAGCAGTTTCCCTGCTTCTTTAATTAATGTGTCACAAAAATCCTTGGAGAAAAGGTAAGGAAAGCTTCACTGTGTATGTCCCCAATCACAAAAGTGCCATGGCTTACCTTTTTGCTTACAGAGCATTAACAAAAAAAGTTATTTTTATATTAGAGCTCATGTTTCGAATATTTAAAAAAATAGGTCATTATGACAAACTTACTAACATTGGGGGGAAAAAATGAAACAAGCTTTTCAGAATTTTCTAATCCTTCAGATGAACTGAAAAAATAGTTACTCAACTCGTACTGTTGGATCAGCAACACACACGTTTAACAAAATGCCCGTCTTTGTGCAAACCCCACGAAAAGTCAGTAATAACTACAGTCAGTTTCCTTAAGAATTCCTTAAGACTCCTTCAGCAGCAGTGGCCACTGCGTGACATCTGGTGGCCACAATGCGGCATGGCCAGTATGTGACACTACTTAAACTGCAGCGTGTGCCACCCCCGCCAGGTAAACCCCCACCGTAGCAGCTCTCCTCCAAACGTGCCAAAACATCTGCTGTAATATGTTTGCTGCAGTTGTACGTTTTGTCACGAACAGCCCTGCTTCGACTATTGCTAGTGTGTGGTACACTGGGATACATATTTTCCTTGGAATTATGATGTTCCCTCCCGTCTGAAAAGAGTTATCCTTTCCGTGCACTCCTACAGCTGTAGGACATCGGGATGGGGATTTTCAGAGACAGAATTGTGGGAGATGTCCTTTAAAATGCACTGTGAACTTGCACCGATACTGGGCCAATAAAAACCAGTCCAGAACGAAGCTTTGGTATGTAAGAGATGTTGCTGGTGGCAACAGGTACTCCTCATCCTCCTGTCATTGTGCTATAAAATCACAGAATGCTAGTGTTAAGCGTTGGAAAGGACCTTGAATATCATCTAATCCCAGCCCCCTCCATGAGCAGCAGCAACACATCCCACTGGACCAGGTTGCTCACGGCTTTACCCAACCTGGCTTTGAACACTGCCACTGTTGGGGCACCCACTACCTTTCTGGGCAACCTGTTCCTGTGTCTCACCACCTTCACAATGAAGAATTTTTTTCCTAGTATCTAACCTAAACTTCCTTCAGTTTGTACCACTACTCCTTGTCCTACCACTGCCGTTCCTGACAGAGTCCCTCTCCGGCTTCCCTGTAGAGCCCCTTTCAAGTAGTGCCATCCATTTCTGAGGACTCCACACAACCTTCTCTTCTCCAGGCTGCGCAGCCCCGGCTTTCTCAGCCTGTCCTCGTAGGGGAGGTGCTCCAGTCCTCTTACCATCTTCGCGGCCCTCCCCTGGGCTCGCTCCATCTACCGCGGTGGGTAAGGTGGTAAGGTCTACTACACAAAGAGTAACAAAACATTCCGAGCTGGAAGGGACCCACAAGGACCCTGGAGTGCACCGGACACCCCAGGGATCACACCGTGTGCCTTGACATGGTTCTTAAACTCTGGCGGGCTCGGTGCCGTGACCACTTCGCTGGGGACACAGCAGAGATCGGTCGGGTGCGCGGGAACAGAGAGAGCGCTCAAGCCCGCGGCCCACCGGCTGAGCGAGCGGAACGGGCACAGCGGCGGGGTGGCGATGCCCGGTCCCCGGCGCTGCCCTCGCAGGCCCCGCAGAGCGCTGGGGGCGGCCCGGGCCGGACTCGAGGCCGCTCTCCTTCCCCTNNNNCCCCGCGGGGCGGGAGCGCCGCTGATTCACCTCGGGCGGTCGCCGGCAGGGACGGGGAGGGGGAGGCAGGCGGGCAGGCAGACGGACAGACAGACAGGCAGGCAGACCCCGCGGGGCCGCCCCCCTCGAGCAGCTGCCGGGGCGGTGCTGGGGCCCGTCCCGCGGCCTCGGTGCCCCCCGGGCCGCTGTGCGGACACGGCTCTGCCCGCGGTCCCGGCGGCACCAGGAGCTGCGGGGTCACTGCGGGGCGGGGGCGGGAGAGATGGTCCCCTTGGCTCTGCGGCCGCGGCGCGGTGCAGCCTTAGGAAAGGCTCGTTTACTCCGTACCCACCATGTGCTTGTACTTGGGGAACTTAATTCATCCCGGTCTTCGTATCAAGTGATTCATTTAGCGCCCCGGTGACAGCGCTGAACGCGCCTGCAGGAGTGCGGTTATGGGAGAACCTTCTACCAAGACTTACTTTATTCACAGTCGTGCTAACTTGTTTTTTCTGGGGGGGAAGGGGTTACAGTTTTAGCTGAAGAAGCAAACTGATCTACATGTGCTTCACTGCCCATTGGAAGAATGACAGATGACAAAGATGTACTTCGAGATGTGTGGTTTGGGCGAATTCCGACCTGTTTCACTCTGTATCAGGATGAGATAACTGAGAGGGAAGCTGAACCTTACTACGTGAGTATGACAGAGGTGGTCACAAGTAGTCCAATGCCACGGTTATGCTTGTTTCCTTCATTCTCATCGTGTGTGCTACTCCATGTTATGAAAAAACCCAATGTTTTTCTTCTTATTCATGGTACTGTCTGAAAGTAAGCATAAAACCTTGCTGTGTGATTAGTCTTTCTTCACAGCAGATTGAAAACTTCAATCTTGTTTCACCAGTGGGGAAACTTACCACAGATAACTAAGATTTTTTTTTTAGAAATTATGAAAAAGTCAACAAGTGATTAGGTAAAAGGAGGAGGCTCTGCATGAGTTTGGTTGTTCTTGGATAATGACCAAAAGCGAGAAAACTCTTATGTTGTCTTAATATGAAAATAGTCAGAGCTGTATGAAATCTTAAACACTAAGATTGGTAACCTATGTGACACAAGCTCATAATGACCACTGGCTCCAGTGTTTCTGCTCATGGATGACTTCTGCTTGTTTTCTTTAAATGCTGGCAGCCATGAGAGATCTAACTCAGCAGTAAGAAAAGCAAGTGTAATGATTTAACGGAACAGTGGCTGAACTGGATTGCTAGCTGACAATAAAAATGAGGATGATGGATGCATTTGAGTTGTAAGCTGGAAGTGCCTTCTGTAGTCATGTGGTATTTATTTATAGGGTACTCATCAGTTTTCATTCTTTTGGCATTTAATAGGCATTTGATTTATAGCGAATGTTAGTTGATTCAGTGAAACTTAAATTTGAAATGTAACAAGTATATGGGAAGAAAATCTTGAATTACTGGTTTTTATGTGATTCTGAAATTCTAAATCCTTGTATCCCATTCTACACTGGATAGAACTTTTTTTTTTCTAGGTTCAACAGCATCTGTATGTCATTAGTTTCTGATTTACATGAGTATTCAGCAGGGTTTTGAAACCTAATAAACCATTAATGCTTTTTGTTCAGTAATGATAGTGCTCGCCTTGCTGTACTTTAGTTTTACCACTGGTAAAAGATGAGCTAGCTGCTTTACTTCTGACCTACCTAGAAGTCTCACACTTTAAATTATATGTGTGTGAGTTAAAATATATATGCCTACATTGTAAAAGATCTACTTTAAAGGTATGACTTTAAATATAGAGATGTGCAATCTCAACCTGTTTAACATCAGCAGGGAAACCCTGAAACCATGTTATCTTCATGGTGTGACACTCTTTCTAAGCCAAGGAGATAGTTTTAGGCTGGTGAGGTTTCTTTTATTTACTCTGCTTAAACTGCACAGAAATTCTCAGTTCCTTTTTCTGCAAAATATGATTATTTACACAAGACAGCTTTAAAATTTTAGCTTCTTTATTCTTCATGTCATGTTGGAGCTGATAATGCAGCTTTGCTTCTTGAAGGGACCAAGGATTTATAATAGTAGAAGTCAGAATAACAGTCAAGGTTTTAAATCATAGTTCCGTTTTTGTGGTTTCAGAGTGCATCTGCGTTTGTGTTTTTGTTCAGATCTTGCATTTTGAAGCAAGTCTTCATCCTTTTCACTTATTGTGCACAGGCTGGCATCACACAGCAGCCTTAGAGCCCACAAGCTGAATCATTTTCACGTGAAGCTGAAGCAGTAGATGTACTTTAGCTGCCAATGGACATTTAGCATATGGGATCAAACTTGAGCTAAACTGAAGTAAAAGAACATCAAAACCCCTAAAATTATGGCTAAAGTAGAAGAAGTATATGTAGTTAACATTTGCAGTCCTTGATATCAGCTCTTCCTGTCTCTTCTCTTATCTCAGAACTTTTAATATAATCTTTTTATTCCAGACTGCCTTTCATAAATGGAAAGGTTACATGGGAAGGAAATATAGGCATCATTATCTTAGGTGGGAATAAAGGATTCTGCACAGAGGAACTTGCTTTATGGAGGTGAAGTCTATGTCAAGACTTGGAGGGTGAGGGGTTAGAAAAACAACCCAGAATATGCATGATGATTTTGGTTTGTTGTGAGTGGTGTTACAGAAGACACTTGTCTGTCAGATGAATTAGCAAAGCACAGGAGTGATGCGTGTATGTATCACGTTATGGCACTGCATGGGGGTAGGAGAAGTAATTTAAAATTAACTTGTCTGTCTTTTGGAAAGGGTGGTGACATAAAGACTAGAAAGCTCTGGTAAAACACTGTCCTGTTTCTTGCTGTAGTCAAATCTAGTAGGTTTCTGTAGTGTTACACTGGGAATGGATACATCAATTTTCTTTGGAGTATTTCCTACAGATGCTTTTTTTGAGTGGAAGCATACTTAGGAATAGTTAGGTTGGACTACTTTTTGCTGCTTATCTATATGATTTTCCCTTATCCTAAAATTGTTGTGAATTTGATTTTTAAAAATACACAGTTTCCCTCTTGGTGCAAACAACACAGATTAGCAAGTGGGATAAAGGAAGCAGAGCACTCATTGGCTGAGACTTATCAGGTGTATAAAGAACAAAATTACAGCAGAAGACAGTCCTAGAATGATGTTCTGCACAAGGGACTAGTCTTTAACAGGTTCACTGTTTTAGCTTCCTGTAAGAGTGAGTAACAGGAAGCCATTCCAGTTTAGGATGGTTTGTTTCATCTTCCTGGACACTTTGGTGATCAGACCAGTCCAGTTCTTGTTAAATCTTTAATTTTTCTGGTTTACAGTGTTTTGCATGTAAAATAGTGTTTTGCTCTACAACAAATCCTGTGTAGAAACCTGCAGAGGTACACTTTTTACGCAAGGATATATTGCAAGCATTTACCTGGGCTCCTTGTATTTCATTTAACCTCTTGGTTAATAAAAAAACATTCCTGGTTATTGTGACTAAATACTGTAACAATACACAATATGCAAAAAGAAGGTGTTGCTCTTTGTGTAATTTCAGGGATGGCGTGTACTAGCCTACCAGAATTTATTCTGACTGGTAATGTACTTGGAGATGTACTTCTGTTTTGTTAGTTGAATGAAGAGAATTTCTAATCTTATTTTTTTATCTTTCAAGTGGTGGAGAAGGAATATTAAAAGACAACAAAAAGAATGTGTTTTTAAACCATGATTTTAGAAGTCTCACTTAATAGACTTAGTATACTTGTAAATCTCTAAGATAATTAAAGCTAGAAAAGTGGTAGAATTGGATCCTTTCATTTCTCCCATGGAAGAGGAAGACTGTTATGCAGTTTAAAGCATTATGTCAAACACTGTTGCAGTGAACAATGCTTCAATATATATATCAATTCTAGCATGGCTGTGCCACATGCAGCATGCTGAGAATTGGCATTTGTAACAGTCCAAATAGGTCTCATCAGAACACACCAACATTAATTTAACTGTAAATATCACACAGAAATAATACAAAATTATTACCAAAAATGTGTAGGTTTGATTGGAATGGCCTGTGTCAAGAACAGTCAGTGGATATGTGGAATTAGGTTAATAAAGCATAAGATTATATTGTTCAAGTCATTGTAGTACCAAGCAAGTCTCACTTGTGTGTACATGATTTCATTGAATTTACTGAGTTTATTTACCTTTTAAAAATGAAGACTGTGTTTTGATTACCTTCCTGAATTAGACTCCTATGAAACAAGGTAGAAACAATATAATGATGGTAATAAAAGCAACAGCTGGAAAAGGAAAACCATATGATACATAGAAGATTCAGTGTTAACTGACATGATAACTGTGATAGTGGTGAGACCTCTGAGCTGTGTCACATGTGTAACCCAATGTAGCATTATCTAAAAGACAAATTAATTATCTTCTTATAAAAACCTAATTTATATTTCATACTTCTTTATGAGTAATATTTATAAATTATAGTATCATGGCCAAAATATTATCTAATTTATATATTAGTGTGGTCTAATTGTTGGAGAAATTCTGGAAGAATGTTGCAGCAGAGGTCAAATTTTCTGTCAGGGAAAATATATCCTTATATCATTTGGGGATGTGTATCATAGATGTTCATTTAAGGCCTGGTATTATTCATATAATGTAAAGAAAATACTTTAGGAAGAAACACTGGTTATGAGGAACACTGGAAAATAAATGTTTCTCTAAATATGCAAAGTATAATTTATGTATTCCTTAGGGCCATCTACTTTTATTAATGATTATGAAGTAAAACTTTACGGGATAAATACTATGAGTTTTAAATTTCTGTTCTAAAGCTAATTTATCTTTTCTCATTGGGACACTGAAATACATTGTTTGTTAATGCTTATGGACTGATCTATCTCAAGTAAATATGCCAGACAGCCATCAGTCAGTGCACTCATTGATGCAGTCTGCTTGACCACTCCTACTAGGCATGAGATTTTTTTAAAAGAAGTTGGGGGAGGAAGTTGCAAATAAAAATAGCAGAGTATTCTGATTTGGATAGTATATAATGGTACACTTGAGAAAAAAGGCAGCATATGAGAAAGCTGTAAGAAGGTGTCTTCTTTCAACTGATAAAATATTTATAGTTTTCTTTCTGATTTTAGTTGCTGGGCAAAGATTAGATAGTGGAAGAATCATAGTAGCCATGACTAGTATGTTGTATTGGCAAACCCAGTGCAAATAAAATGGAAATTCCCAGCTATTGGAAGTATAAAACACTTGATAATCAAACCCTTAAGCAGCTAGTTTTCATTCTTTTTCTTCTTTCTTGTGTAGGAATTTCCATTTTGACAGAATAGTCGATACACAGTTGCTCATTCTATTCAATAAGAAGTTAAAATCTCTTATGTGTTCATGTGAAAAAGGTTTAAAATTTCATTATTTAGCCTGCTTAATTACAGAAAAACAGAAATTGATTTCCATTGTTCCCTATCCCACCCCACTGAAAGAATCAAGAACTTAATTTTATGCTATTTTTTACTATTAATTTTTTTTACTATTTTTTGTGTTAGTGTATCGTATACTAATATTCTGCATCTTCTTAGTACATCGTTTTATAGCCTTTCATTGACCATTAATAAGTAAACTGTCTAAAAGACATCTTTCCTTAAAAAAGGGGAAAAGAGAATGCTGACTGAATTTTTTTATGTGAAAATGCATACTTGGTACATATTTTTATTAATGTAGTAAATTTTATATATACTTAAAGCTTCTGTAATTTTTTTTTCCAGTTGCTTTTGCCAAGGATAAGCTACTTGACACTGGTAACAGACAAAGTGAAGAAACACTTTCAGAAAGTTATGAGACAAGAGGAAGTTAGTGAAATATGGTTTGAATACGAAGGTACACCACTGAAATGGTGAGTTTATTTAACTTTGAACCTTTAAGGAGTTTGTCATGTAAAATGTTTCCAGGTTCACCACAGTGTCAGTACTTTTCCTGAAGTAATCACTCCCTTGGGTTTCAAAGATGGCAAAATAGGAGGAGAGTAAGAAAAGCACGTTGTTTGGGAAAAACAAAAGAAGGTTTAATGTTATACATACAGGAAAAATACAGAATAATAAATACATATGTTCAAGACAGAGGTGGTGCTATGCTTACTGTTCTAGTTGTTACTGTAATGCAAAATGCCTGTGGTTTTGCCTTTGCAGTTTATTGCAGGAGAATCACCAAATAAATCTTGCTTCAGCTTATTCTACCTTCTTAAAAGATGCCTAATAACACAGATAGGAAATAATATTTCTAGAATCTGAATGCAAGTAAGTTATATGCTTAAAGAGAATAAAACATGTGTAACACTTTTCCCTGGTGTGTGATGTCCTTGCACTGTAAAACAATCTAATACTGATCTGCAAGCTTTTGTTGAATTCAATTAGTTCAACTTTATTGAACTAATTGCTGTTGATTCTGTTTTTGTTCTGTCATATAGTCTATTAAAACTATCTTCTTTTGGGGTTTTGGTTTTTGGGTTTTTTGTGAGAGGTTGGGGAATCAGACTGACATTGTTTCATTTAATTAATATTCATAAATATTGTGCACCAGATGTTGCTTCTTCTGCCATTAAGAGCTTTAAAGAAAATATTTAGAGAGCTGCAGTGTTTGCTAGGTCTGTATAGACAGCATCAGCTCTCCGGAAGGTATTTAATATTTTGAATGTTGAACAGATTTTTATAGCTTTTTATTTCCTGTATCATAATAGGAGAGAAAACTACCAGTGACCTTTTTTATCTTCTTGAACCTGGATTGTCTTATGATTAGCAGGCATCACATTGTGGAGTCCCTGTAGATTTGGTGATGCAGTAGATCTCTTCTAGTCTTTTGTTTCTTTGAAACTAACCTTAGTGTAAGCCTTGAAAATGCATAAATAGAGTATAAAAACTACCTTTTTTAACTTTTTTGTAGCTGGCTAGCAAAACCAGCTTTAGAAGTCTATTTAAATTATTGGGAATTTAACAAGAATTTCTTGTGTGCCATAGTGACCTTGAGTCATGGATACTGTCTAAATAAACAGCAAGGTACCAAGCTTGTCCCACTTTGTTCATAGTCTCAGGTAGATAATGGGAAGCAAGTGTAAGTTTTCACTGAAATTGGAACAAGAAGGGAAAGAGAGGCTTTTTATTTCAACCAAAAATGGAATGGTATTTTCTCTATGTTTTCAAATACCATGATGTTTAAACTAGAATAAAAATAAAATAACGGTAGAATATAGGTATGGAGTAAAAATATAAATTATAATTCTAAAATCAAATGAAGAGTTAGTAAACTCATTGAACATTGAAATGAAAATGAATAGTTTAATTATGATCTGCTAATTAAGGTTCCGATCTTTGAGAAAAGCTCAGCATATTCTGCCAGGAACAGTGCTAATTTCAATGGAATCGGATTTCTAAGGAAAATGCTATCTGCAAACCATTATTTTAGGAGAATGGTAATTCCATATATAGCTGAAGCTTCTTCCAGGGGAGATCCAAATACCAGAACTGAGAAAAAGATTAAGCTAGTAGTTTGTAGAGAAAGAATAGTGAGCATTAATGTTTCATCTTTTAGCTATGCCTTCTGCATATTGCTTATTCTAATTACTTACTTTGCACTGTGAAGTCATGTTGCTTTCAATCTGTGCAGTTTCATATCTGATTGGGATGAAGTGTATCTCTGTTCAGCTCCAGCTCTTCTGTTTTCTAGTGAGATTTTGGAGGAAATCTGAAATAGTTTCAGCTTTATGGTCTGTAGCAAGTGGGCCAGACTCCTGAAGGAGGATGAAGCTCTCCAGGTCTGGAGTTCCAGGGGTCTGGGGGCTACCACTGAGATTGCTGGGACAGGGGAAGATGGCCTCTTTGTCTGCAGGAGGTGTGTGTATTGGGGGGAAGGGTCTATGTCACCAAGGTAAGGAGCAGCAGGAAGAGATTATCAGACTGTACAGCATTAGTGACTACAAAAGAGACCTGCAGCTAGAGAAGCCTAAATCTACACTGAAGGAGATGCAAGCAAAGTCTATGATTATTGGATTAGAAAACAGGCTCCTAAGTTATGGAGCAAGAAGCTTATGACTTCTGGCAAGAGGAGGAAGGTTCCTTCTACACCTGCATTTATATAAATACAGCATAAGTTCAGTGCTCTGGCTGCAGGTAAAGGACTGAAATCTTTGTCCAATGATGCATCTGATGTTGCTAAGCCTGAATTGTGTTGGGCATTTCTCCAGGATTTTTAACTCTGCCATTTCATGGTCTCACTAGAGCTAAAGCTGCCACTGATTATCACATCCAGAACTCTTTTGTCTTGTTAATAGGTAACAGATTCAGCTGGGGGTCATCTCTGGTCCATCCAACGTCTGTAACAAGAAATCTTGACTACTTGTGTCCCACTGTGTTGCTTTTCCAGTAGATGTTAGAGATAAACAGGAGCCAGGGTCTGTGTTGCAGAAACTTCTTGAGTTCTTTTAAGAAGGCTTTTTTCTATTTCCTTGCCTGGATTGCATGATCTGTTGCTCCTATTAGTCCCTCATCTGATCCTGAACCACAAGAACTCAACCAACCTGTCTGTCCCATTAAGTTTCATACATCTAAGCTACTCCCTCACATAGAAGACAACCGTCTGTCCTCATCTGCCCTGCCTGTCTTTACTAAGCAGTTTACATCTGTCCTTCCACAACTGTATTCCAGTTGTGCAAGCTGCCTCACCATACCTCAGCATTGACAGTTATGTCACTGCATGTGGAACTCCAGTTTCTCCTGCTTTGCCTACTTCCCAAGCTGTGTACCCTTACATAGATACACATGTGGTAGGCTCTCTTCTACCTTCTTTCATTACTGATGTCTCCCTTGTAGCTGTCACCTTTCACCACTTGCTTTCCACCCATGTCCATTAATTTCTATTTATCTGTGAGTTGTTGTTCACACTCCTGTTGTTTGTCTAAAGCTCTTCTCACCAGGCTGACCAACCTGAAGACAAAGATACTTTTGTTCCACTTAGGTGGATTCCATCTCTCCCCAGCAGTGCTTTATCCCCAGAGAGTGTCCCATATATGTGAAAGCCAAGTCCCTGTTGTTGCACCAGCTGCACTACCATTACTGACCTGCAGTCACCTCTTTGAGCCTGTCTCCTTTAATGGCAAAATCGTGGAGATGCCACCTTGCCCCTAGAGCTGTTTAGTCACTTCTGATTTGCGCAGGGGTTCCCTTGCAGCACTTAAGACTTGTGCCCATATAGGTGAACAGCAAGGACTAATAATCCAAGCACGGGACAAATTTTGCTAGTCTGCAACTTCTTAACAAGTAGCAAACCTCCACAGATTAGCAAGTGGGGTTGACAAATAGGAGAGGGCTCTCTCCTGTGTAGAACAGAGCCTTGGTGCTATGACTGCTTCCTCTTCCTGTGGGTACACTGTTCAGTCAGCTCTGATGCTTCCTCAGAACTTCCAGCCACTTGTCTGTGATTGTGGCACTGAGAGGAGGTGGAGAAGGAACCTGCACTCTCTTGCTAGAGGGTAAGGAAACTTTTCTGTCCGATCGTCTAGGATGGTCTGGCAGTCACACACTCGAGCCACCGGAGCTGGGACCAAGGTCCCTTTGCAACTGGTGGCTCCAGGGACCTGTTGGGGTGTCCTGCTTGACTGCCTGTGCACCCCACAGTCAGACAAGGTTTCCTTACCCTTGGTTTCCCATAGCAGTCCCAAATGTTTGAAGCTGAAAATAGTTTAATCATGGTACAACAATAGAATAACAACTAGAGCTGGGTGCCTCCGAGAAAGCACCACAAACAAAGGAAACCCTGGACTTTTATACATTCACAGTCTGTGTTCGATAGTCTGGGGTTCGATAGTACCAGAGGTCACAAGACTCTGATCTTCCCCATCTTGTCTACCTCTCCAAGTTCTCATCTCTGCAAGGTCTCAGTGAAGAAGCCATCAATCTCTCTTTATTTTTCCTGCAGCTCTGTTACTTGGTGACATAGCTCCTCCACTAAAAAGCACCTCTTCTAGGCAAGGACATTTTCTCTGCTTGCCTCAGCCCTCAGGAGAGGTCCCAAGCTCTCCTGGCAGCTTGAGACATTGAGAGCCGCATCCTTTCTTAGGAGCCATACCTGAGTCAGATGCCACTCTGATGAGCTGGAGTGGTTTCTTCAGCAGATGCTAGGGGATGACACCCTTCAGCTTTTTTCCATCCTATCTGAGCACTTGCATGTGGCCTTCAGTGGAGTTTTTGTCTGCTTTCTATGGATTGTGTTCTAGCCCTGGTTGCATAGGTGTCTCTAGTACCAACTGGGTGGGTACCTGGCCCTTCCTATTTGTGAATCTGTGGAAGCCAAAATGTCAAAGCATCACCTGATCAGGCATCTACCAACTGTGCAAAGCACAGGGATTTTACTGAAAAAATCTCGATTACATGAACTTTGTTATGTAATCTAAGATGGGTAGAAAATAGAGGTAGGCCAAGACCTCTTGCAGGGATTTCTCTGGGGGGGGTGGTGTTTGGATTTTTTTGGTTGGTTGGTTTATGTTGTAGTTTGTTTTGGGTTTGTAATTATCTGTTTTATTGTACAGATTGAAAGTAACTGGAAGTCATTGTTCATGTTTGTGAAAGTTTGTGTTGATCTAATTATCAAAAGAAATCTGATTGTTGTTAGCTAACTCATCTGGAAAACCACTTGTTCCTGGAACTCTTGCTGAATCCCTATTAAGGGACATGATTGGCAGTTACTAAAATGTCTTCGTGGTAAAACCTTGAGCATTAGCAGTGAATCAGGATAAATCTGGATATGCATTCTCTTTGTTCTTTATGCTCAAGTTCAGGATTTGTAGTGGTATTTTGGTTTTGGCTTTGCTGTGGTGGTGAATTCATCGTAGCTTTGGAGTGGTTCACCCGTAGAGGGTGCTAAAGGACTGTTGTGTGAGAGTTAAACAGCTCTAGAAACTGGCTTGGCACAGGTGCTTTCAGAGCAATGCTCTAGGTTATTGCTCTCTGGAATTTCAAAACTTACATATGTGCTTGGTTCTGCGACCCGTGATCAGTCTCCTTTAATTCAGTGAAGCTGCTGGGTTTACAGTTAAGTGTATGTGTATCTTTTTGTAGGATGAAAAGCTAGTAAGGCTATTTTGGTTACGATTTTTGAAAGATAAGAGAATGGAGTTTGATATGCTGAATGCAAAAAAAAATATTTTAGCAAAAATCTTGCCTTGTCTGCATGTGAGAAAACTGAAGAAAAAGCTTTTTTACCAGTGCCTGTAGACCCCCTATACTTCTGGGGTCTCTATCTTCTAATTAATTTAAAGGAGAGAAAGCTAGAAAACAGAAGTAAATATCTGGAGGAAACAAGCTTCTTTGTGTAACTATTTTAATCCAGAGTACCACTGAAGTACAGAATTCCAGTTAATCTTTTTTCCTCCCCTTTCATTCTTTTTAATTTAATAGTAAAGATAAAGAGTTCACATTGATCTATCCTCTTTCAGCCCTTTTACAGATATATAATTTTTTTACTTTGCTACTTACTCTCTATGATGACATCAGGCATGTGGGAGAGGGAAGGGATGTTAAGGGTAAGGATGGTATAATCCCAGGACACTGAAATATCTGAAAGCATGTAGGCTTTTCCTACCGTTGTTACACTTTCTAACTTAAAGTTCTTTCTTAAAGGCTTCCACAGAGCATCTGTAGGCCATGTAATGCTGTTGAAAAAGTGGCAGTAGTTTGTGGGCACAACTTAGAGACCACTGGTTTAGATATTGAACATGTAAATTCCAGACTTGATTCTGCCAGAAACTGTCAGTCGTTTATACTTGCCTGTATAACTTTTCTTAATATGCAATAAAGAATGCTAAGTGCAGGATTCAAACAGCTAATTTTATTTTTGTGTAAATACAGATTTGTTGACTGTTATTTGTAGAATTAAATGCACAGCTTCTATATTAAATTCATATCTCATCATTTTTAGGCATTACCCAATTGGTTTGTTGTTTGATCTCCATGCGTCAAATACAGCCCTTCCTTGGAGCATCACAGTGCATTTCAAGGTAAAACTGAACTACGCCCTTAGTTAAGAAAAAGCATGGGATGGCATGAAGCTTGGAAGTTAGGAAAAGGTTTCATAATGATTTTATAAAATAAGTGAATGTTTATTCTTTAAGAAGTGTATAAAGTTTTCTCTAAATGTGTGGTTTTTTCCATGAGATTGTGTGTGCTTTCACATGACTTTCCTTAGAAAATTATTTTTTGTTATCTGAAAATACCAAACTGTTTTTCATGATAAGTTACAAGACAGTGCAATTGAATAGACAAAAGAGAACTTTCTGTAATGTTTTCAGTGCTATCAACTGGAGTTGACTGAAGACAGGGAAGATTAAGAAGTAATTGCCCTTTTAGGCTTATGTGAGCATAGATATGAGATACTGTAGAAATCCTTGAAGTCAGGGAATGGTGCTCTACTTCATGTTGGTCCCTTTTAGAAAACTGAGTGAAATTACTTTCTTCTTGTGACAGCTTAGTCACAAGAGAGACATTGTTTTGATTACACATTATAAAACCATTAGGTATGACTTAATAGCACTACTGATCTTTGTTTGGAAAGGTACTTAAACAGAGTTAGCTTTGGTGCAGGATTCATGCGTAGCCTGAAATGCATTGAGTCAATAATCCTAGGTATGTTTTGAAGTCTAGAGCATTACTAAAAATCACAGATATTTGATTTTGACATGTTAATTTCTCCATTGTAAAAGAAACAATGCAATAGGAAAGCAGTTCTGAAGGCAAGTTGGTAGTATAATAGGCTTGACTTTAGTGTGTGAGAGGTTTGAGTGAAATGAAAAACATGCTGGGAAGCAGTTGTGTTGAACATTTTCATTCAAACAATTCTTCTCTTAAAGGTGTGTTAGAAAAGGATTTTCTAGCAGTAGTTGATTCTATTTGGAAGTGTATACTGAAATCATACATTCTTGTGATGTATTTCTACATGTTGAAACTTGTAAAATGACTGACTAAATGAATCTGAAGTTGGGTATGTTTTTGAAACGATTGTAATTGCTACACTTCTGTCTGATAAATGGATGAAGAAACTTCCAGAGTGTTCTGAAGAAAATGTAGGGCATATAGTTTCATAAATCATGATTTAATTGTTATGTTCTGAGAGCTCTGGAATATTAACAGTGGCAGTGTGTGGATGTTGCCGCTGCAAAGTAGAGGCATCTTGAGAATTAAGTCACAGCACCACAGTGCTTTTCAATTTCATGCAGTAATGTAAATTGATTTTAATGTCCTTATATTGCTGCTTGCCAAAAGATCAACTACTTCAAGTTTTTTTTCTAAGGTGTACATAAAAGATCAGCAGAAATAATTTACTGCTAAGGCAGTATTATTTTAAAAGCTGATGTAATTTAGTACAATAATACCTTGGAGTTAGCACCTGCATAATCTCTCTTCCCATTTTGATGTAATCTGAAAGTTTATTTAAATAAACCCCTCTTAATCCTTAAAGTCAAAACAGAACTGAAATATATCAAAGTATGTCAAAATATTGAAGAGGTTTTCATGTGTTACAGTTTCTTACAGCTGAATGGCTTAGCTGTGGGATTTCTGCCTAGATTATTCTTTTAATTTTTGTGTAATTATTCTTCAAAGAGTCATAATTTTTGTTTGGTTTAATTGAACAGTGTTAGATTTTTCTGAGGTTTAACTTTTGTTGTCAGGGCTGTCTTCCTTCTTCTAAAGCATGCAGTCAACAATAGATATCTCAAACATCTGTAAAGAGTGTTTTTCAACTTTAAAAGAAAAAAGTCAAACTCCCCCTATCAGGTTTCTTTGTTTAAAGTTAAAAACATGAAAAAGGTTTATTTCTGTTCAGCAGAAGTTTGGAGGTTGACACATGCTTGTAATTGTCCTCCCGTGTTATGTATGTAGACCGAATAATAAACACACTAAGTCTTTGCACTGAAGAAACAGTTTCTTAATTTGTACTTCTGGTGTGCAGTAAAATAACATGCATTCATGTATTAATATCTTGTAAAGTTGTTAAACAGTTGCATTAAATAGTTATAGAAGGATGAGCTTGAATACCATACTAAAGTCTGAGAATGATGAGAAACTGTAACCTGGAAAGTTGCTTTTGTTACCCAAGTGTGGCTTTAGGGAAGGAGGGAAACTCTATCCCTTCCTGTTAAAATCATCTCATGTTACTCTGCAGCATACTTAGCACTATTTGTGTTCTCAGGAATTAGTGTGGCAACCAACTCTCCAGATTTTGGGCAGTAGATAAGAAGTGGTGAACTGTTCTGGAAACAGCAGCACTGCTGGAGGAGAGGAAATTGGGTGTGCCAGGGGAAAGGCTGATGTTCTCCCTCTGCTGAAGCCCTTATCTGCTGGTGTCTGCCTCTCCACCCATGACCCGATGTAGGGAGGAGAAACTGCATCTGTCCTCAGCTACTGTCTTAGGTTTTTTTAGGTGAAAATTGGGTCAGGTAGAGTGAAAAGGAGGTACTTTTCCGTGTAGCATATGCGTAAATTGTGGAACTGCTAGGAGATATTGTAGAAGCCAGAAGTATAAATGTATAAATTTTGAGAAAAAAGACCACAGATGGTAACTAAATGCAGATGCATAGATGTTCCCCCTGCCACTGGATACATTCCTTATGGTTTTTAATACCCTATTTTCTCTAAATGTAATGCAACTAAACTGTCACTGTCTAAACAGGTGTTTTGTGAACTACATCTGGTAGATAAATATGGGTGGAATGGGGTTATGAAACCAAACTGTTGAAATTGCCTGTCATATGTTTGGAACAGTTTTATGTGAGAGGTCATTTAGTCCTCCTGTCTGTACAGATAAGACCTCTTTCTTTATGACCAGTTCATCTTGCGAGTGTCTACTGGTATGTGAAAACAAAAAACAGTACTCCTTGGGCATTCTAAGGAAATGCAAGTCAACCCTTAGTAACTTTTTTCTCGAAGATAAAGAACATGGAGGGAGTAAGACATCACCAGTGAAAGTGCTTGAATTAAAGCTGCTTAAGGCATCTGTTAAAACTTTTTGCAAATCTCCTAGTTGCATAGCCAGGGGTGGTTACCAGCTTGTTTACAATTGACTCTTTCTTCAGGGAACTGAATAAAGTTATTTACAATTGATCACCATTTCCTCAAGTAGAAAGAAGGCAAGTAGAATTAAAAAAAAATAAAAATACAAGCATGCATGATCTATATTTACGCATAAAATTTAGTCTGTGCCCTGATTTATAAATCAGTGGGGATGCCATATTTTCTCTTGGTAGTCTCGTGTACACGAAACTGTTTCAGATGCTGCTTGTAGAAGCAGCAGTGTTTTTTTCTGTTATCACTTTCATGTTTAGGCTTTTCAACTACTACTCAGTACTGCATAGAAACGTGTCACTGTTTACCTACTAAAAACAAGAGGAGACAGCACTGAGATTGTTTCTAGGAGTGTTTTCCAGCCTTTCACAGTGTTACTCCTTAGAAGCTGGGAAAGTTACTCGTGGCACACCTAGTTCTACTACTGTGGCTGGATTCTTTACACTAGCTTAGCTGGCTTTGACCACTTTTAAATATCTCCTTGTTATTCTGCAGATTACACTGTGTATGATTTTTGAAACCAATCTCCAGGGAGTGAGATTTCCTGCAATTTGAAATTCATTGAAAGAAAGTCAGCAGGAAGATGTCTACCTGTAGAAAGAATGTCCAAAAAAATACCCTGTAGTTCCATATTTAGACATATGTGTAGCAAAACAATCCTTGTAACAAAACTTGTTTTCATAAACTTAGCTAAACCATCAGCTTTTAGCTATGAAAGTCAGTTTCTAGGTTGCTGTGTTACTTGGCATTATGTATATTTCACAGTTGCTTCTCCTTTTTTGAGGGATGCCAGTGTCTCATTTTGAATTCTTGCATGTAAGAGAGCTTTTTTGCTCTTTTAAGTATGCTGGTTTTGTCTGTTCAT
Organism: Campylorhamphus procurvoides; assembly: GCA_013396655.1. NCBI lineage: Eukaryota > Metazoa > Chordata > Aves > Passeriformes > Dendrocolaptidae > Campylorhamphus > Campylorhamphus procurvoides. The sequence goes on from WBMV01007406.1 coordinate 1,968,400, forward strand.
TTCTTCTGGATTGGTTACCAGACATTACGTTTTTTTCTTTTGAGCAAATAAGTTGAACTTGTGAAAGTATTTTACAGGCCTATGTGGAGGTGAATTGGCAAATAACAATCCCAGTAATGTTTTTCTAGGAATCTTGGGCCCAATTATGGTGACACTCTCAGCTTTGTAGGGTAAAACAAGAGTAAGGTCTGCCCCAGAAGACCTTTCCTTATTTTTCTGTCCTCTTTAATGTCTTTATACTTGGCCATACTCATATGAGAAACTAGATCTGCCACTGTCCCTAGATTTCTAGTCAGCTTAACATACATTAACATTTGTCCAAAGTAAAAACAGCATTCCCTTTGCGAGTTCAACACCAAACCATGTAAAACTTCAGTGGAGAAGACATTAGCAATCTTCTCTTTGCTTTATGGCCCTGTTTTTGGAAAATATTCTTTTGATCCACAGTTTCCAGAGTTTAGGTTCACTGTCTAAGGACCAATCCCTATATGAAACTTGATTATTTAGTTTCCAGATATTTTAAATAACACAATGAGGAGGAAACTATCACTGTTGTCCTCAGAATTTCCTTCTGGTAAGGCAATGCCCAACTCCCTTTCACACCCTGGTAGTGGGTTTTTGATATTTTAGATTCTTGCATTTTGAAGCAGTCTTCACTATTTTTCCTGGGTTTATGTGAAGGAGTGAAGGTACAGGTTTTTTCTAGAATTATATTGCTTCTACTACGATGTGTTTATTATGTTGTAAAAGCTTTTGAAAAATACCCATTGCATGTACTTGTATTTCCAAAATGGTTTTGACAGTTCCTCACAAAAGCTTTTTAAAGTGCCAGTTTGTAGTGGGTTAAGAGGAAAGGGCCTCTGGTGGAATGGCATGAGAATCAAAGTATAAAAATGTGGCAAGCCCTTGTTATGGAGGGGAGTACTAATGATGCTGCCACCCTGGTTTGGCTCTGAGGTTTGGTCACTTCAGCATCGTCGTTACCACAACAGTATGCATCTCCAATGCAGGGCTTCTGATCAGTTAATTTCCAAAGAAATATCCTTTGTACCTGAACGAGATTTACTACTATAATTCCTTAATAAATGAGTTAGAAGAGATTGCTGTCATTTATTGAAGGGCTGAGAGTTACCTGAGGAATGGTAGCTGTGTATTTGCAATGCTGAATGCAGTGTGCCAGCTCTAACCAAATAAAAGGGGTTTAGAATCAAGTCACACAGAGTAGCAATAGTCACATGGGTTGGGTGAAGTTGGAGCTGACAAGGATTTTCAGTATCTCTAAAGGAAAATATTTGTAAGTGGTAGATATGCTATAGTTCATTTATGTGGATGGTTCTATATGGAGGAAACATTTTTCAAGGGCCTGCATAGAAATGGGTGATAAACTACTGTTGGGAAAATTGTTCGCTTTTATTTTTCCTGAAACATTTTCACTGCAAGCTATTTCTTTTCAACAGAGTGAGAGAATGGTTGTTACATTCTTTCATAAAGTAGGAGATTCCAATACGCTTCTTTTGCATAAATATATGCCTGTGTGAAATTATCATTTATTCTTCATCGTCTGAGGTATGTGATGCAGTTATTTTTCTTGATCTATCATTTCTCTTTGTAGAATTTTCCAGAAAAGGATCTTCTACACTGCCATTCTAAGGATGTGATTGAAGCTCATTTTATGGCTTGTATAAAAGAAGCAGATGCTTTAAAGCACAAAAGTCAAGTCATCAATGAGATGCAAAAAAAGGATCATAAGCAACTGTGGATGGGGTTACAGAATGGTAAATACAATACATCAAATATTAATTATATTTAGGTCTGCAAGCTAATAATTTTTCAAATTTGAGTTGTGGTATGGGATGTAAAATGCCGTTGTTCTGCAAAATTTTTGTCTAATGTAATGGAAAGTATTGGTGGTTTTGATGTGTTTTTCTTTTATTTTAACTAAAGTCATCATATTGGTGATAATTCAATTGCGACTTGAGTTATTCAGGGAACTAGATTGGGCCATGACTCTGTTTTAACAAACAAGAATTAGGAAAAAGTCAAAATAGAGAAATATTTCTGGCATACTTTTGTGCTACTGATTTTTTTTATGTAGGAGACACCTGGTGAGTAACTGCTCAGTATTAGCAATCTTGGACCATAAAGAGAAGAGATTGTCTCCTCATTAATGCTTGAGGGTTTTCACTCATAAACAATACAGGTAAATTTTCAGAAAAGTTGTCCAATAGATTAATAATTTTCTTTGCTCTCTTTTTTTTTTTTTTTTTTTTTTTTTTTTTGCTGATACTACCATGGCTTTCACAAGATTTCAGCATAAATAAGTATTGACTTGGAAAAGTCAGCAAAATAATTCCGAACAGGATCTTATAAAATAATTAGTGTTGTTACTTTGCACAGATTACATGAATCTTTACTGCAGTGCCAAATAAAACTTCTTTTATTTGTAGTGTCTTTTCTTATTGTGGTTCTTAGAGTCCTTTAAGTTGAAAAGCTTTTGTAAGTATTTCAGCAACTGTTCTCTAGGATGGGTGCTCGTGCCACTTTCATTGCATTTTTCTCCTGAAGCTGTCATTTATGTTATCACTAGTACATGTATTTAATGGAAGCATTTTACTGTAAGCATGAAGATGTATCATGACACAGAATAAACAAAATATTAAATGCTTAGAATTAACATATTCCCATATGTATATAAGAAAGATTAAATGAAACAGGAGAACCTGTGAAGGCAAGAAGACTTGAACCATGCATTTGCTTTAGATAAGGAGATTCCAAGTTAGTTTGAGTTTAATGTGTGTATTTTGTGAGTGTGTATGGTTTCTTTTTTTTAATTGTTGTTTAGTGACACTGCCTTTCATATTAAAAGTACTTCTGTGGTAATTTTGAAGATGAGTGCTTATTAGAAACTCGTTTCTATTTTTGATTTAATTGGGTGAGAGCTAGAAATTGAGGGATTATCTTAATTTGCAATTTGAGTGGTAAGATCTTCAGGGAGGCTGTACATACCTGCAAAATTTATCAAGTAAGAAATTATACTTTATCTGGTTCAATTTCAAGTACTTCTTGAGAGATTCTGTATTGTAGAAATACTAGTGAGCAAACTGGCTGATAATATGTTCACATTTGTGAAGTAGCAGTAAATAAGAGTTCTGGTGCAGTGAAAGCCAAAATCAGTATAAAAATAGATGTTTCCCAAAAGATTATATCATTACAAGACAATTTAAAATTCAATTTTAATAATGCTGTGGAAAAGAAGTATTTTGTTGTAATAGTATTTGTCTTGCAAGCAGTTTGGTTTGAGTAGCAGAGTGCTATGCCAGCATAATTTTGTCTTCTATTTCAAAAATTATTATCTTGATTGCAAAAGGAAATTGTCACTTTGTCCTAATACTCAGGTGTTCCTGGCAGTGTACTTTATTTGCTCGTTTTATTAATGCTTTTTAAAATTGAAGATAAAAGATCTAGTTACACTGTGAATATAATGTGTTACGAGTGTAATAATGACAGAAGAACTAACTGTATGATGAAACAGTATGAGTTAAGGTTCTTTTTTTAACCAGAAGTTACAGAACCTTGATACTCTCAATACTAAGGTAACAGGGCAGATACACAGCATGCTCATTTTAGGATTTATCTTTTAGTTGATTATTTGTCTAAGAATATCTTCAGTTGTAGGAAAACCAGAATTTTTCTGTTTTGCTCTATAATGTCAAGAACAGAGGTTGCCTAGCAAGGTTAATATCAAGGTTTCACTGTACTTAATAAGAAATTGCACCTGTGGAATCTGACACCTAAATGAGAAGTTTAAGCAATCTTTTGAATACTTTCAAATGCTAATTTTAATTTCTCAACTCTTCATAAAAGAGAAACAAGAAAAGCTTGTGAAACCAAGAAAACTCTTTTTAAGCATGTTGTGTCTTTCAATATGTTTTTATAGGCTTTCGTTTGAGATGTAATAATTTTAAACCCCTTTGTGAAACAGAATGAATGACCACAAAAAAGAAAAGAAAGTAGCATTTATGATAACTGCTTTGTAAGTAAAGATACATCTGCAGGCTGTTTTTTCTGTGAAACTTCAAACAATTTTCTTCAGTTCTTACATATAGAAATTATAGCAATGCTTACAGGATATGTATTAAACTTAGATTTTTGGGGGAAAATAATCCATTTTTGCTCTTTTTGAGAAATGTAACTATCCATTAATGTGTAATTTGGCATAAATGTTTCTGTTGAGAAGCAAGTACTGGAAGAGATAGCATGTGAGACTTAACAGTTGCCTCTAGATGGCTTTTAAGGGAAGAGCTGTAATAGTGAATTTGTGGGAAAATCCTGTGCTGGTAACAGCTGGTAGTTACTCATAACAACCTTTATATCCCTCCTCCCACCATTTCTGGTTTTGAGTTAATCTCCTACCAAATCAAGAAAGTAAACATACTCTTCTGTCTTGTACTGTGGCTTTTCTTGTTCTTCAGACTTCAGTTAGCCTATTTTTGTCCATAAACCAGATATTTCTTAGCTAGAACATTTCTTTGGGACAGGTACATTTTGACCAGCATTGTGGATGTCTGACTGTGGTAGGAAAGTGATAAAAGCAGACTATATAGCTATAATGACCTTTGTTTCCCCTAAAGAATTGTTAAAATTCCTTGGTCAGAATTAATGGAAAATGTTTCTACTGGTTTTGCTTTAATAGAGTTATGGTCATTTTTATCATGTATAAATAGGATTTTCAAGTGGGTAGTTTTTTCTTCTTGCCTTTTGTGTGGAAAAATAAAGGCTTTCAGCTTTGAAACAGTAAGACTCTGTGGGCCTACTGATGACTCAGCATCAAACAAATGAAATCTCAGCTGGTTTTAGGGGGAGAGATGTATTTTTTTGCATGGTTCAAAGAATTAATATCTCTAACTTCAGTATATAATGATTCTGATAAATGAGGGGATTTAGATTGAACACATCTGCTTTTCATCAGTTGTGGAGCAACAGGAGCAACCATAGCCTGAAATTTTCACAGGCATCCTTTACAACCAGTGAAGACTAGACTTGTTATTTCTGATACGTGAGTGGTGGAAATAGACAGTAAAAGCTCATAAGAATTTTAAGTCTTCTTTTATATATTATAAAATATAATGAAGTCATTACTGAAAATATTATGGAAAAATAATGTAATGCTCATTGGTACTGTAGGGCTTACCAAAAGTTAAGTGGCCATATTGAATTGTTCTTCTTAAAGGAGAAAAATCCTGCAAGCGTTCAGAATGTATTTTATCTTTTAATGCATGTGATCTCTTTCTTGTCTTACTGGCAGACACAGTCGTTTGTTGTTCTAAATTTTGTCTGAACTGTTCTTGTGTTTTTGAGAGGCAGAAGTCATGTTTCTTCTGGATTATCACATTCCTGTTTAGAAATGTTTGAACTGTAAAAAAGGAAGTGTCTTACAATATTGGCATCTATTGTGCTGTGTACACGTGGCCCATTCAGGTTTGATAGGTGTTTCTCCTCTTCATAGAGAATTGGTGGAAGCAATGCTGTTCTTTACCTCATGGTGAGCATGCTGTGGTAGCTGAACAAATCTCTGTAATCTGAACCGATCATGTGAAAATTAATGTAAGTACTACATGCTTCAAAAATCTTCAGAAGTTTATCAGGAGAATGAATGAACAAGCCATTAATTTTTAAATTACAAAGCCATCTTTTTTATTTCTTCTGTGTACTGCTACCAAAATGGGGATTTCTTTCCATGTTTCATCTCTGGAGGTTTAGTTAACTGTGAGGAAAGATTAAACAATTCTTTTGAGCTTCGAAAATGGATGTATTGGTTAAAAGAGATTTTTTTTTAAAAAATCATTACCTTCCTGGGCTGGCAGTTAAAAATTTCTCAAAAGGCATCAAATCACCTTATAATTAGCCTCAGTATCTGCTTATTTGAGAGTTAAAATATCATGGCTTACACACAGCATTGGGATTGCTAATGTTATGGAACTGAGAAGGTGTGGTGTAGGTTCAGATAGCTCTGCACAAAGTTAGCCCAGTGCTGTTTTGGTGCTGAACAGGGGCTGGGTTCAGGCAGGCTGGACCTGCAGAATGAACAGCTGTGAACAGGCCTTCTCATGGATTTTTTTTTAACCTTCTTTTTTTTTCCATGACAGTGGGTTTGTTTGGGGTTTGGTTGGTTGTGGTGGTTTTTCTGGTAATGGATTGTGACCTAGACTTCACGGGTAGCTCTGCTGTGTTTACTGGCTTGTTACCCTTTCTGCACAAATGACTAAGCCAGTGCTCCACCCGTATGGGTGCAGTATCATGAGTCTAAACTACCATCCCCCTGAAACTGATTTTTGTCTTGTTACCCTGCTTGTGCTGGCCCGGTGCCTCCTTGCATAGCTGCCCTTTGGTGCAGTGCAAAGGTGAGGAATTGATGGCAGCCTTCATTCCCTGCCATGCTTTCTCTTCTCTGCTCTCCAACAGGGCAGAGCAGGGCTGCTCTCTCTGTGGCCATTGAGAAACAGTGGGTCTCAAAGGAGAACATGAAGTGTATGAAGGCAGAGAAGGGAGGAAAGCAAAAGGTTACACAGCATTCACAGTCCTCCTTTATACTGAAGTCTCTGCCATGAGAGGAGATTGCCTAGAGATAGGTAGACAGAGCTAATACTTTTCAGTGTTTTCATCATCCTGTGTTAGATGTCCACGTGTCTGATGAAAACCATTATGCTCAGAGGGAGCAAACTTTGAGGTCTCTTTTTATTGCCTTCTTTCCTTCTTCCCCTTGCCCTCAAAATAAGTAATTTCCTGAAAGATGTGCAAGGTCTAACTAAAATTCAAAGTCAACTATCTCCAAAAAACGGACTTCACTTTTAAAATTGACATTCTTTAGTTGTTGAGGGCTTTTTATGTTGCAATTTGACATGCTTCTAAGTTACTTTCTGCTAGTAAATTCCTGAATTTGACAGACACGTTAATATAAAGGCTCCTTAACTTTTAAGAAAAGCTTTATTTTAGGAAGAGCATAGTACAGGGCAAGTAAAGTAGGCTAGCATAGTATGGTGTTATGCTGCTCTGTTTTCATGTAAATAAAGAGAGCATAATTAGAGACAAATTAAAATATCAAGGTTCTCTAGACTTAGAGCAGAGAGTTGGAGGATGGGTAAAATTGTCAGGAGTCCTTTTCCCTTCTGCTTATTCAGGGAGGTCTGTAACAAGCCATGCTGCTTTATTCCTATACAACATGTGGATTATGTGTTTCAAAAATGGATTACACTTGTTTGTCATTAGAGCTTTCTTTTTAGCTTAAGTGGCATTACTTACTGAGATCACCTGCTTTTCGAGTATGCAGAAAGCTTAAATTTTATAGGATATATACATTTTCATATTTAAATCGAAGAAAGGAAGTAGTTCATCTTGATGATTTTTTTTTCCCTAAACCTTTTTCAGGTAAACTGGTGGCCTAGAAATGAAGGGAGACAGTGTTAGTGAAACACTGTATTTAAAGTGAAACTTCTGGTTTGTGAGTACCTTTAGTAAGTGAAAAGAATGTTGGTAAGGTGTGGCTCACTTGTGTATACTGTAAAAAAGCATGGGGAAAAATGCCTTTTTGGATCTGATAGATAATCTGAAGAGTAAAATGCTGCTTCTCACAGAGTTTTCAAAATGTCCTCTTAACCTGCAAAACTTAAGCAATATGCTCTTATTTATCTTCAGAACACTCCTTTGCTATAAAAACTAATGGGTAAATTACAGCACAAAAGCAAATGTGTTAAATATACTGATCTCAAACCTAGTTGTGTAGTATTAGGACAGGGATGCCCCCTTTTTTCTTGGGTTACATGTGTAGCTCAATTTATAGTGCAGCTTATAAATTAGCGTATTTTTAAATTGTAGTTTTAGAGCTGACTAGACACAAGGAGTTTGTCTTAATTGTTCTCTGGTTGTAAACATTGCTGTTGGAAGTTTGTTATAGTGCATTTAGGCAAGCAGAGTTGATTAGGCTTGATTCATTTACATGATCATAGTACTAAAAAGGGAGTGATAAGACTTACGTGGCCAACCTTGAAGCCCACACTACTGTACTTGATTATTGCTTGTACTTGAGTTAGTTACATGAAATTTACTTTTACAATGAATCCTTGTCTGATTTAGCATCAGCAGGTCAAAACCAGGTATTTTATAGGAACATGCCAGCTGAACGTGAATTTGGAAGGTATGTGAGATTAATAGGCATGTCACGTGGTGCACATATTACAGATCATGACTGTTGCATAGTTGCAAGGCAAAATTAAGACTACCTCAGATATGTACATTCATGTTGAATTTTGTTACTTTGTTATTTGTGATGTGAAGGATATTTTCACGTATTTCCATAGCTTCTGCCACATTAAGTCAAAGCAGTTCTAAGGTCCTCTCTCCATATCTGTTAGTTACTCATGGTGTGAAGATAGTCTGAAAACTTTAGTAAACTTGTGTTCCCGCTTCAGTGGCAGATTTGTATTACATACTGTGATCTTTCAGAAGACCCAAGTAAATGTTTAATAGCAATAATATTTTAACTGTGGCAATGCATAAAGTGGAAAATAAAAATAAAATATCTTAATGATACCATATCAGTATTTCAAACTGTGTTCTCATAAAGGCTGTCACTGACCTGTAGTAGCCAGCAAGAGTCAAATGTGTGCCAGAGTCTTCATGAAGTCCTTGATAGTTGTAATTACCTATGTTTTTACTGTACAAGAATAAGAATGATGAGTTTAGGTGGACTAAGTCATTTAGAGGCAGGTCTTTAAATAGATAAGAAATTATAACCATCAGCTGTAAATTAGGTTTCTGAATAGAATGGTAATTATTTTAAGATGTTTAAAATATTTATCTTTCATCAGCAGAGCTCCTTCACGCTTGAAGCATACCACACAAAATTTATTTTTTATACAATTTGTTAGAAATACTCACCAAAGAGCAGAATTACATATGCATGCAGAGTCTTAGTCTTTTTGGAAACAATGTGGAAGTAGAATTTATACTAAATTTTGAGAGGACTCTTTTTTGGTTCTAGCAGTTAAAAGCAATGCTTGTTAGAGCATGAGTCAGTAGAAAATATGCTTGCTTTAAGGTTAAGAAAATATATTTTGTATCCTGGACTTCCAGCTGTAGCTCTTAGGGTTTATTTGATAACACATGTGTGATGTGTTAAACCCTTAGTAAGTTTGTCTGTGGCTGAAAGAAAAGTTGGTGGAAGCAGTTGGTAGACTGGAGAGCAGTTCAGAGGGACTGTGATGAGCTGGAGCAATTGGCTGGCAGGAGCCTCCTGGAGCTGACAGACAAGTCCTGCACCAGAGACAAGAAGACTCCCCTAAGTTGAGGCAGGCTAGGGACTGACTGGAAGCAGCTTTGTGGCAGGGGGTAGTGGTGAGCAACAAGCTGAATGGAAAGTCTGTCGTGGTGTTGCATAAATGAAGATTAACTGGAGAGCTGCTTTAGCCCTTGTACCCCGCCCTTGGCTCAGCACTTGTAAAGCTGCGTTGGGAGTGCCATGTCCTCTTTGGGATGCCAGGACAAAAGTGTGGGCAAACAGGAAAAAAATCCAGCAGAGTGCTGGTTAGAATTATTAGAGGCTGGAGCATATGCTCTAATAGAGAGTGGGGGGAACTGCCTTGTTTAGCATGAAGATGAGGGGGCTGAAGGTGGATCTAATAGCTGCTTTCCACTACCTGAAAGAAAGGCTTGTAGAGCATATGGACTTGGTCACCTCTCAGACACATCTCCATTGGCAGCAAAGGCAATTACCAAGAACAAACTGTTAAAAGCTGCAGCAGCGGGAAGTCTCATGGGACTTTGGGGAAGGAGGCGAGGTGGGTAGGGGGTGAGCTGGCTAGGGGAGTAAAAGTGGTTGAGTGGAAGCCCATGGAGACAGTCAAAATTTGACTGGGCAAGGCCTTGAGCAAACTCATTTAACTTTGTGTAGGCAGCCCTTTTGGGACAGTGGGAGAAGCTATTATTGCAAAGCTTGACCTCCAAAGGCACTTCCAAACTAAAGTTTTTCTGTGATTCTTATACATCAGTTGAAGAGTCTGGTCTCTTAGTTCATACTATGGGTGGTACTTCCCAAGTACTGCTGTGGTTCACATGGTTGACTGACAGTGGTGAACCGCTGAAAACAGACAAGATTTGTGATTTTTGAACTTAAGGATTGGACGTACTTTTATACAAGCTGCAGATTGGTATTGCTTGCAAAGAGCTAGAGATGCAATTTCATTGCAAGCTTTTTTTTTTTTTTAAGAAGAAACCATGAATAGTCCAGAAAAAATTGTGCATCTGTGCTTCTCCAAGGGCTACACCATTTTGTTTACTTTTTTGACTTTCTAAAAAGATCTTGGAATGTAAAAGCCATTAATTACCCTTTCCTTTCTGAATTAAAGCCATCTTTACCTTGTTTTTACATTAATTCTCCCTATTATTTAAACCTTCTCAACAGCCTTCTTGAAATATATCCAGTTCTGGGGTCAGTACTGTGATAGCAGTTGCTTCTCTGTCAAATATAGAAACAAAATAATTCCTTACTATTAAGGTGTTTTTGTTGATAAGTTTAAAGATTAGGGGGTGGTCTGTTTCTTTTGCCCAATATGCTGCAGTAGGGTCTCCATTTTAACTGTCTGTATGTTGTTACAAGCATGTGTCATTGCAAGTTATTTGTAGATATAATTTTCCATTCTGTCATAATTGTTTGTGTCTGCATATTTAAAGCTATGCTGCAGTGCAATGCATATGTTGATGGCAAGCACTTGAGCAGTGCCCTTTATCCTCTCGGTGATCCTTCTTGTTGTAGAGTCATCTGGGTGAAAGAGAAGTGTCTAGCACCAAGATCCATGTGAAACTTCAAGTAGTTTGAAGCATGACAGCACTCAAGTTTCAGAAAATGACTCTAAGAGTGAATGAGTGAAACAAATTTTTCTGATTTTCTGAAGAACATTTCAGGCTGAGATCCAGGGGCAAAAGAGACCTAGCCTTCAGCCTGTACTGGTCCTTTGTTAACACTACTCAGTAGTAAAAGGTTCAGCAGTTGCTCTTAGCAAGAAACTATGATGGAATTACCAAGGAGTTTTTATATAACAGGTATAAATTTGGATTAAGGTCAATGACTGCTAAAGGATCTCCAGTCTTGCTTAATGGAGGAAAAAAGAATTCTCAGTGTTTTCCTGTAGCTAATTTGAACTGTTTTAATGAGCACTGAAGACATGACTAATTTCACTGATAGATGTCTGAACCTTACATGCATAATGTGGTATATTGTATTCCTACATTTATATTTGAGGTTTAATTTATTGCTTAATGAATTTGTTTACTGAGATTATTGTCATGGATTAGGCATTAAGTCTATGTATTTTTTGCCGACTCATACTTTTTATAAACATGTAATTAGATTTTCAAAGCTCTCAGATTTTGTGCATCTCTGTAGTACTGAATGCTAATGTCTGTCTGGCATTTGGGCATTCAGTGACTGCATTTCTAATACATGAGTATTTATAAATATAAGTGACTTGGCTGATACATTTTTCATCTGGATCTCTCATCAGTTATTTGGTTATTAACTTTCTGATCTTTGACATAGAAAACAGGGATAAAAGTTTTTATATTGAATTTTAGGCAAAGTTATATAGCAGCCATTATGTCTTGTTTAAGAAATATCATTAGTGGAGTCATATGAAACTTCTATACTGTCACTAATCTCACTTTTGTTCAAATCTTGTTGTTGTTACTTTAAATGTTGTTATTCAGATATGAACATCTGTCTTTCGCAAGTACTGGTTTTTGCTAATACAGAAACTCTCTTAACAACCTTGATCAAGCACTTTCTTAAAAACTGATTGTGGAAAACAAAAACTAGTCACATTTGACTATTATGGTACTTTAGATATCATGCAGACTGCATAAGCTTTTCACAAGGGAACACAAGGGAGGGAGACAAGTGTGTAAAGTGCTTTTGCTGATAGGTTGAGAACTCTTCCTTATTTACTGGTTTGATGAAAACTTAGTTTTGTTTTGATTTTCAAAGTTCGGACCAGCACCTTCTGTTTTTGTCCTGTCTAGCCAACAAACTAATTAGTTCTTATAGCTCATGGTAGCATAAATAGTTTCCTTAAGTCTGTTTTGCATAAATAGGGGTACAGATACACAAAAATGGGAGAATGATGAGTCTTTTCACTTATATTTTCAAGAGGATTGGGGGGGATTTTGTGTGTTTGTCTTTGGGGGGGTTATGTGTTTATTTTAAGCTTTGAGTCTTAAGGATTCTGTGAAAAGCAGTTATTTTTGGAGTTCTAGGATTCTGGCATACAGGCAATGCTCTGACTGCTTATTAAAGTTCTTGCCAGGTCATATATGTCAGTATGCAGATTGAATAGCCGATTCTGCTCCTTGCTTTAAAAAATTTTCATAGTTTTCTTACACCCAATTTGGTTTCAGGTAGTAAAAATGCTGTATCCCTGGAAAGATGTTTGGAGGACAGCAATATAAGGTTATGAGAATGAATTAACTTAGAGGTCTTCAGATAGTGCTTTACACACAGCGGATATCTGTCTTAAGATATCTGACTCTATTCTCTCCAGCTAATTTACTGGAATTCCAGCTATTTACCTGGAATATCAGGTGGATTGACAGAAAATACTTGATTACAAAATGCAACAAGTTCATCATTCATCTGTTGCAGATTTATTGCTGTTATATTTGAAAACTACAGAAACTACTACAAATTTAAACAATAGATTGTCTTAAGCATTGTCTGAGTGTTTAAAGAATAATCTGAGAAATAGAAATTTATAAATTTACCTGCCTTAAATAAAATTACTTGCATGTTTTCTGAGAGATAAGCTGGAATGAAGAACAGAAGTGAGTTAACTGCATATTACCATTGTTTAACTTGTTTTTGTCCTTCAGGGACTCCCTTGTTTGCTGTGTGTGCCAGAAGGGTCAATATACTTAAGCTTCTAACATAAATGTAATATTTGTTCAGAATTTCTAGTTCTTCTGACCCATAAGATGTATTGCTCATCTCTGTTGAATTTTGAGAACAGTAAGCTGTTTCCTAATTACTGTACTATGAGCCTTAAACAAGTAAATAAAGTTGATGTTTGTTTTATTTTTGTTCAAGTAGGATGCCTCCAAATATGTAGAATCCTTATCTGAGTCTGCTGGAGCTCACTAGCTTAAGTAGGTCTCAGCTGTTTTGTTTTGTGTATCATGGTAACAGTTTTATCAATTGAGTTATAGTCAGAAGTGGTAATTGAAGTACCAATCAATAAATGCCTACTGTAGCATGTCTGCCCACACATCTGTAGTGAAAACTGTAACCTGTTCTCAGTGCTGTCTCCAAGTATAAAAGAAATATGCTAAATCTTCACCTTCCCACTGACAGAGTTCCTGAGGAGGAGGCAGCAGTCCTTCTTTGTGCTGGACATCATGAGGGTAAACCTCTGACTCTGTAGGCTGGGGTTCCTAAATGCAGGACTGCTTGAGTATGTTCTGCTCCAGGGTTGTCACTGCCACCTCCTGAGCTTTCCAGCTATGGGGTAGGACCCTGCAATGGGCTAACACCCTTTGTCTAGGCAGCTCCTCATCTGGGGCAGGTCCCTGCATGGTGGTGCTGACTGCTGCTCAGGTAAGTGCCTGTCAAGAGGCACTTGCTGCTAATCAGGAAACAAGGGTGTGGAAGTACTTTCTGAGATAAGTATCAGGAAATGCTCCTACAGAATACCTGGCAGGAGTTTGTGTACAGTTTCTTGGAAATTCCTGCCTTGTGTTACAGTCAGGAAAAACAATGTGTTATAAACCAAATTTAACCAGTAGCAGCAGGGAGTGGAGAAACAGACACTGTTAATTGAGGGAATGAAATACACAATTTATGACCCAGTATTTCCTTAACAGTGGGAGATAAGATATGAATTCAAGTTGCTTTCTCTTTCAGTTCGATAAGTTGCCACATCATTGTTTTTATAGGAGAATGCAGATGACCTACCTTTGGCTTCAGGCTAAACAGGGAAGAGAAATGTGGGAAAAATAAATTAAAAAATTCGGCCAAACTTTTGTAAGAAGTTTGCATGTTGTTCCAATTGTGTCTCATTTACCATTTTTAGCTGAAAAAGAATATGTATTACTAATATTAACAAAGTCTAATTTTACTTTCACAGATAAATTTGAGCAGTTTTGGGCAATAAATCGAAAACTCATGGAGTATCCTCCAGAAGATAATGGATTTCGATACATCCCATTTAGAATTTATCAGGTAGGAGACAATGAAATAAAGTCACTTTTACCAAACTCTTCCACTGAGGTATCAGATATGATAATCTACTTGCAGAATTACATGTTCCCTTTTTTTACATTATGGTAAAACTTGGTATGCTCATATTTGGTAGACTCTTGAGTTGTATGAATTAGCACACAAAATAGACTGTTTATTCTAGTAGGTAATTACCATTCATTGTATTGTCAGTGTGTAATATTTGAGAATGTGCTAAAGCTGGTATAGATGATGTTTGTCTGGTTTGGTTTTTTTAAAAAACCCAACCCAAAAATCTAATTCTGTTATTAAAAATAACGGCCGTGAAGACTCCTTTGGATGCCAAATGCCATCTGAAGGGTCTTAGTCAAACACTTCAGGAGCAACACTTTTCCCTCAACCACTGTATAGGCTTCTTTTCTTGTTGGCATTTTAAAGTGAAATTAATGGCACAGGTCTTGCATCTAATTCTTACCTTTGTCTTCTAATTATATACTTCACAATCCAATCCATAGCTTTGAATGTTTGTTGTGGTCTTTTTTCTGTCTTAATACACCAGCACTCAGTTTTTCTCAGCAGTTTATTTGAAGATGTTCCTTGGAATCCTTACAATTTTTGAACATCACCTTAGTTTTTATAGCATTAAAGTCACAGTGAAGTTTGGAATTATGTATGGTTAAAAGCTTTCACAAAACTCATAACCTCTCTCAAATTTAAACAGTTGTGCTCTGTCGGAGTGTTTTAATCTATTTCTACTTAGGTTTTGCACCTGTAGCTATCAGAAGAAAGTCCTTTATTCATAGGACTGAATAGTCTGATACTACTTTTTATTCATAGTACTGAGTAGTCTGATACTACTTTTCAACAGGTTATAATGACCATAGAAATGATACAATCTTGCAGTGCGACTGAACTAGCTTTCAGTGTTACATGTAAGACATTTACTGTCATAATGAAACTTTGAATTGAGAACGGAAGTCAGTTATTTTGTCAGAGATCATAGCAGATGGCAAGGGTTGTGTAACTATCAAAAAATATGTATCAGGAAAAGTAGTACAGCATTTTGTTTGGTTGATGACTAAGTTATTTGCTTGTTCTCTGATAGGTGTGGGTTTTTTCTAAGTCTTCATAGAAGTCACATAAATGGGTTTGCAAAATGACAGTTTTGCTGTTTGAATGGGTTGTAGAACTTTTAAGGCATGAGGGAGGCTTTTTATGATGTCAAATCATTTCATGCTAGTAAAGCTTTTAAATGAAAAAATAACAAACAAGGCAAAAAAAAACCCTTTGGTAATATCTATCCATTTAGCCAGTAGTACGTATCTTGGTTCTCATTATCTTTTCAATTGGAACCCTTACTTGCTGTAGTTCAAAACCAGAGTATCTAAGAATAGAAGACTAAAGGCAAATAACGATGATGATGAGGCAGCCTTTGGGAAGGTTGACATGTTATTTTCAGTATTGCTGCTCTTAGTATATCTAAACAATTTTAGTCATGTTCCCCTGTTTTAAAAAAGTGGATGCAGGAGGTTCTAGCTTTTTTTGTTTGCTTTGTTGGTTTGTGTACTGAATACTGTTCTGTGTTATAGGGATTTTCAGAAAGTCTTGGGAGGGGTGAGATTATAATATAATTCCAAACAAGGAGTTAATTCCTATAGTATTAACATAATTTCACAGTACTTAGTGACAGACTTTCATATGTAGAAGTAACTAATTCCAAAAGGTTCTTAAGATGTATTTAACTATTTAACCCGAACACATTTCATTTGCATTAGTGCTCCTAGAAGTCAGCTTTGCATTCTGATTGGTTGTTTGTATATCCCTACATAAACACCTGATTTAACCTGAGTTTGTATTGCAGTGGATCTTTATTCTCTGTGTGTTTTCACATAGTATTCTTGTAGATACTTAAGGATATACAGGTGCATGGCCGGAAATGGTTAGGTATTGCCTTCAGTGGGGAGAGTTCCTCTTCTTAGTCTCCATATTTTCCATTGCTCTAAATTATTAGAAGAAAATGCTGTGAAGGGAACTGTCTAAATTTTTGTCAGCAGGAGGTGGATGAATTTTTTTTCCTTCTAATAAATTTATTAGATTATGATATCAACTAGGAAAATTAATCTTAGCAGCAATTAAATGTGACTCAACAAAGTTGCTGCAGAAAAAAAATTATTCAATAAAGTGATCCGATGTGTTTTTCAGTGGAGGATTGATTGTTTTAAAAACTCAAAAGCTCTTTCAATTTTAAAGCTTGTCTGTTAAAATACATTTCTAAAGAATAATATGAATCATACCTCCTGTGGTGACCAAATCTGATGGAGTGTGTGGGAGAAAGAGATGGCAAAAATACGAGCCTTGTACTTGGATCCAAGTCAGAACTAAACTAACCACAGGCAATTTTAAAAACCCTTGTCCAGCACCTCTTCTTCTAAGTATAGCAGCTAAGATTGGGCCAGAACCCTAGTATTTACTGTAGATGATGAAGAAAAAGACTTGAGTGTCACCAAGGATCATAAAAGCTAGCTAAGGTATCTTGGAGATTTTATTGCCAGCTGTCATATTCTGTGAACTGTGTCATATGGAACTTGCTCCAGATGAACCTTTGACATAGGTGGAAACTTTTTCTACCAGACAGTTTAAAAATAGTGATTATGTTTTTGTGACACTTTTACTTTGATGGGTAAAAAAAAAAAGTTCCCCACTTCATCACTTCAGAGGTGTTTTGTCTTCACTTGACAGGTGCACAAAACCTTTTTTGCCCTTTTTTTCTGGTAATACTGTTGAATAGACTGCTTTTTGCACTTGTTCTTGAATAACAAAAGCTAAAATCATAGTAATGTTGTGATTATATTCTGAATTTAAGTGTTGCTTTTCATGTCCAGTACTAGAGCTAGTTTGACTTGTGGCATTTTCCCCCATGTTTTTAAGACCGGCTGATGTTGCACACTCTAATTGAACAAACTATATGGTTGATGGATAGCAGGAAGTTTTCATTGGTCTTTGTCTCCAGGCGCTGTGACAGGGCATATTAATCAGGCACTGGAGAGGAGTCTCTACGTGCTGATAGTGACTGCTCTGATGAACTGCTGCCTGCTGTCCTATGCTGCGCATGGGAGCATTCTGAGTCTCAGTTATTGCACACTTAGCTTGCACTCATCCCCCAGTTTTAGTATCTTGTTCTCTCCCCAAGTCATGCTCGCCCACGTGCTTGCTCTTTCCTTGTAGATCTTCTTCCTTTCCTCTGGAGTCTGCCCTATGAGTGTGTTGGATTTAAAGCTGAGTATGGCATTTAATTCTTGAGAATAAATTTACAAATGTCTGTGAAAGAAAACACATGAAAACTCTTTCATGGCAAGTTCTGAGTTTAAATTTCTAGAATCGTAATTGGCCTGAGGCAGTAAAGGCTTGTTCCTTTATTTGGGGATTGGGAAATGCCATGGTACTGGAATGAGCATTTCCTTTGCTTCTGTTTTTTAAGGGTTTTTACTAGTTTCTTAATATTTTTGCCTAATTACATGATAGGCCTTAACTTTGTGCAGAGTTTCCTATCATGAGTCCCTTAAGATGTTGTGACTAAGTCATAATCACAAATTGTTACGGTGTTTATCTTCCTTAGTAATGTGAGTGAAATTCTCCATACT
Source organism: Campylorhamphus procurvoides (assembly GCA_013396655.1). Classification (NCBI taxonomy): domain Eukaryota; kingdom Metazoa; phylum Chordata; class Aves; order Passeriformes; family Dendrocolaptidae; genus Campylorhamphus; species Campylorhamphus procurvoides. The sequence goes on from WBMV01007406.1 coordinate 1,986,298, forward strand.
TACATATCCATATATATCAGTTAAATCCAACACTTTCCTCTTTCTGTCAAAGTTTCAGGATGCCTAAATAGACGTAATTGCTATAACCTGTCCTCTAAAAATAGGAAAGTGGGAGTGGGAAATGAAATATAGTAAGATATTTTTAATATCTGTCTCAATAAATGAAGCAGAAGCTCAAGCATGGCTGTTTCCAAGCAAGTGAAGGCTGTTTTATCCATATTTCTACATTAATTGGCAGAGCTCAAATAATCAATTGCAAACCACGTTAAAAGTATGCAAATAAGCAGCACAATTTGGCCCATGTTATGACAACTATTCAAAAACTAATCAAAACAGATTGTTTGGAATTATATTAGGTCCACCTCTAAAGTTTTCAAGTAATAATGAATCTACCCTTTTGTGTTAGATGGTTATTAAATTTTTCTTTTGTTGAAAACTCTCCATTGCTTTTCTAGTCTGAATTTATCTAACTTGAGTTTCTAGATTCTGTTTTGCCTTACACCACTTTAAAGTCATCAGACTTTCTGACCTCCCAAGTTCACTTAGAGAGTGATTTCAGAAACTTCAGTTTTCTTGGGTAAGCGGAGTCAACTGAGCTCTTTAAGCCTCTTGCTTACCTCTGCTGAAGTTGCTTTTTTTAGTCATCTTTTCAAACTCTTACTGGTTAGGGAGTTTAGGGAGACATAGAGGTGAAAAGTAAAGTTTACAGGATGTTAAACCAAAAATATTTCAAGCACTGGTGTAATAAAGATGACGTTAGCTGCTACTTGAAATTTCAGATCTGAAAATTTTTATGAAAGAAGTTGAAATGTAAATGACTCTTCAAGCAAAAGAATCAGAAAATCTAGTCGATTTGCCGACCTGAAGAGGGCAACACAACACAAGTTTCAGCTTTTTGTTGTCTAATGTAAAATGCTCTTGAACAGACCTGTATGCAATACTTTATTTAACTTTTTTTGTATTTATTCAAAATGATTGTTTTCATAAAGGACCTGCTGAAAACAGATCAATTTATTTCTTAAAAATTTCCTTTTACGAAGAAGAAGTTTGAGCAAATAGGAAAATTATGTGAAATGATAATGGATTTGTGTAACAGCTGGGCTTAGATGAATTTCTTTGCTGAAGAGAAACAAATGGACTCTGTTCACAATCATCGAGTACATAGAATGATTTATTCTAATAACTGGTGGTTCAGCACTAAGAACAGCACAATTTCACCAGTTTTAAATTACTTCAAAACCAAAGCTCTATGAATGAGAAAGTGTAAAAGCTTTGTTAGGTAAATCTTTTTTCCTAGTGCCTCATAACTGGGGATGAAAAAAAGAAATCCATCAATCAGATATTGCATGTGAGTAGCATGATCTGTAAATTCTTGTTTTCTGAACTGGATTGTTTTATTCTTTGCTGAAAGTAATAGCAATTTGACTAGTTGCCATCTTCAGTTGAAGGTCACTGTGACCACAGTTGAGGTTCCAGAATTGCATAAGCTTTTCTTGTCCACCTAAGGCACAGTGAAATGGGCTGGCTCAAACCAGCTCTGTTAAAGATTACTTTTTTTTACATATTCTCTGTTAAGGGATGCCCATGCAGTTCTCTTAAGAGACTTAAAGAATACATGTGTAAGATCATCCTTGTGCCTTTAAGAATCTCGATACAAGATTGGGACCTGTCAATCAAAGTTTAAAAGAAAAATTCTGAAATGATAAACTGTTTGTGTTGTCAAAAATGTGACTAAAGTTTCCATAAATATGCCCGAGTTGTCTGTAAAACTGTCACTCTGCCTAGTTCAAAGCTATTGTACAAGTTGCACAGTGCTCAGGGGTGGAGATGCAGAAAAAATGTGGCTGTAAAACCTTGATTTGAGTCACTTCTCTGAGCCGTGGTTGAACTGTTACCAAGCTGAATGGTTTTAAGCTAGCTCAGGCTTGTCAATAGGAGCTACAGCAATCCTTCTAATGCAGGTGCAGCTTGTATACAATTAATAAAGTAGTTTTGATGGTATGAAAAATAGTTTGTTGAGGTTCTGGATTTATAACTAGTTTTAAGCATTTTAGGGATATAATGGGTTCTGCATATTGGGAAAAGCTGGGTAGTGTATTTTTTTTTAAATCCTTTATCTTATCGTACTTAGGTTTCTCTTGAATCTCTGAAGAATCTAGGTATTTAAAAAAACAGCAGAATCCTAGTAATTACTAAATTAACTTTGTGTAGACACTTTTATAGTTTTTGTTTTGTTTTTAGTCAAAACAAAACAAAATGTTTGAGTTGCAATAATGAATGCTTCTGGTGAAAAGAAATTGTCTATTCCTAATTTGAAAATGCCTTAATTGTACCAAATATCTTATCGACACCCTAATTACAAATTGATAGTTATTTTTTTAGCACATTGTTTTTGTGCTCATTTGTTGTCTTTTCTCTGAATTATCTTACCCTAATGAAGTTTGATATAAATCCATCTGTGTAAATGTTCACGCTACAAATTTGAATTTAAACTGTGAGGTTGGACTTCTTATGGCTCTATTTCCCTAAACTGTTGTATTAAGATAGTATTCTTGTAGATTTATATATCATCCTAAATTTTTTAGGAAAGTTAATGTATGCGTGTAATTGAAAAAAAAAATTGTGCTTTTTATCTCAGCCCTGAATGTTAACTCTTAACAATATGAATACATTGAGAGGCTGATGAAGACAATGAATGAATCAGTAATTCAGTGGAGTTACATCCGTGTATAATTACTATTAGGTCTTGTAATTTAAATGCAGTGCTCTTTAGTGTATTGCTACCTTTCTTCTGATTGTTAAGTCTGGTCATTTTACTTCTCCATTTCACTTGGTTTAGTCAACACAAAGTGATTTGCCACTATCACTACATACTTTGTATATTTTCTAGCAAAAGGAACTTTGCCTGTCTGACAGGTACAGTCTGGAACTGTATTTCAGTGAGAGATTGGCTCTCTGATGTAATAGCAAAATTTAAAAAAACCAACCAAACCAAAAACCTCCACCCTAGCTGGTGAACTCCTTTGCTTTCAGAAAAAGGGGAAAAGCAGATAGAAAATTTTTTTCTTCAGAGAAGTGAGGAATGTCTTCTTTGAGGGTTATTTCTGCGGTTGTGCAGCATAAGCAGTGCTTATTGCTTAGGCATTAAGGTCTGGCTATGATGATGCAAAACTGCACAGATGAATGTCACAGAAGTATCTGTTTCAATTTGTCAATATCAGTATGCCATGTTATTTATCCTTTGATTATTTTTAGGTAAAATAAGTAAATAAAGCAGATAGACTTTTGCACCAAATTAAGGATTAGAAAATACAGGAAGCATTCAGTATTTTGGAAAGCACCAAGACTTCTATTTGCACTTTCTAGAAGACTGAAAGCAAATTCTATACAGGTAAATGTGGAGTGGAACAAACCTGTGAGGAAGTGGTATATGACACCATACTTGAGGAATACAATACAAATTAACAAAGAAATATTTGAAATTTAGCTATCCTTGACTATAGAGTTCCTTCTAGTTAATCATTACTGTAGAAAACTAGGGAGAATTATTGAATTTAATGGTTTGAACTAGACTGAAAGTGGTGTGTGAAGTATTGTGCTCTTCACTGCTCCTAAGCGAACAATGTGTTTACTTCTCTGGATATAAATCCATTTCTAAAGTTGTTTCGTTTGTAGGTACTCAGTACTCTGTTGCTTATTTGTATGTGTCTGCATGTGCACATAACTATACAGCTGTGAAGAGCACTATTGGTTTGTTGTCCCTGACACTTCAGATACATTGATATTTTACTATTTACAAATACTAATCCTTTTCTGGGAAGGAAATTTAATACTTCAAGGCCATGCTTTTATTGTAGTGTCTTTGTCTTCTTGGTGCTCAACAAAACTGCCTCTTGAAGTTGTTTCCTCTGTTTAGTGTCTGTTATTTCTGCCCATATGACAGTTGCCTGCTCTCTGCTCTGTGTGTCCCAAGTGTTGACTTTCTTCTACTTCTAGGATCTGTACAATTCACCGGAGATTAAATAATGCAAATTCTGTTGTTTGGACAGTATTATGCTACTTTACCTGAACAAGAAAACTGAATGTCACCAGGTCATAGCCAGAATGTGGTTCAGCCATGCTTATTTGATATTTTGAGTGGTATTTCTGCAACTTTTTATGTTGAGTTAATAATAAAACTTTTCGCAGTGCATACTCCTGCTATTGCTGACCCACCAGGTGTAACAAGACATGTACAGTGAGACCTGTGTCAAGGAAAGCTAAGCAGTATCCTGGGCTGCTGTAGGGTGAGTTGCCAACATGATGAGGGAAGTGATCCCTCCACTCTACCCAGCACTGGTGCAGCTACACCTGGACTTCAGTTTTGGGCTCCTCAGTGCAAGAGAGGCATGGAGCTACAGAGAGAGAATCCATTAAAGGGCCACTAGGGTGATTAAAGGACTGCTGCACCTAATATGAGAGAAAAAAAAAAAAAGGGCTGAGAGACTGGGGATTGTTCAGTTTACAGAAGAAAAGGTTCAGGGGGATTTCATGAATGTGTATAAGTATCTGCCTGAACATCAGAAAATGCTTTGAATACAAAATCAATGTGGACAGCATGATGCATCTTTAGAAACAGTTATAGAAACTGAAGCAATTTCTTCTATTCTAAAGTGTTGCAATGTACTCATCCCATTAAATTTTTAATCACAAATCTAATGGGTGCTTTTCAACTAGGCATATCTTTTCAGGTAAGTAGAACATGTGGTGGGACTTTAACTTTCAGATGTTTTACATGGTTCTAATTACTCATTTTGTTGCTATTATGTAAAGCTTTTTCTAAAAGATTGTCAGGAAGCATTCTCTGCCAGTTTAAATAATATGGAAAAGGGTAATATGGTTCTTTAGTCTTTTTAAAGATGAGCAAGTAATGGCCCTCAACAATGTATGGGAAAATTAACTGAAATAGTTGCCATATTTCTCTGTAGGTTTATAATAATGCTAGTGTATTGTCAGTTATGTGGAAAGCTAGGGTAGAACTGCAGTTGCTTCATACAGAGTGCTCTGTTCAAAGAAGGTCTTCAAAGAAGACATGAATTGTTGCCGGCGTGTGTTTAGGAGGATAGTTTTTAACTATTCATGGTCAAAAATGGTTCAATATTATTGTCCAGACATAGCTGTAGTAAGTCCAACTACATAAAATTTTAACCTCATTCCAGAAGTGTTTATAATTCTAGTTGTGGCTTTCATTTGACTGCAGTTTTGACTAAGATGCTATATAATTTTGTCATTATTACTTGCATCAGGTCTTGACATAATATTTGCCACATGTTAGGGTGGCCATTCTTATGGTCTGTTAAAGCTTCCACTGAGAGACCATGTCATGTAATTGTCCTTGCTTTTAGAACAGTGATCATTAATGTTCAAAACCCAAAGGATATCCAGCTTGTGTAATACTGTTAGGAGTGCATTCAAGAATAACAGAATTTTCACTTGATATTGTGATTCCTTGATATCTGTGATTGATAGGATGATTGCCTCCCTATTGAAGAAATTTTAAAGATGTATCCCAATACACATGTTATAACCATTAATATGCATATGTGAACGTATTCACAGGGTAGTGATATACTTCTACACTGCTAATTTAAGTGGCTGCTGTTAATGTAATTAAATGTATAAAGTATAGCCGTTTTATTTAATCTTTTGCTGTTGTTGTTTCAAGCCTCTAAAAAAATATTAAGGAGTATAAAGTTCCTGTCCATCACCATAAACACTTCTAATTTCATGAGGAAACCAAAGTTTCTGTCTTGTAACATAAATGCAGAAATTCTAATACAAACTCAAGGAAAAGTGATAGGATGCGTTTTTTTTTCCATAGGTTGCAATCAGGTATCTGTTGTAATTTTTACAACCACTGAACTAGATAATCGATTAGAGCAATTTAAAATATAATATGGGAAAACCAAGTAGTTTGATTTATTATGTATGTTGATTTTACAACTCATTCTGCAACCCAGGGCATGTCCTGCCAGAGACTCGATTTTTGTGGTAATTCTAGATAGGTGTGTTGAGCATGTTTATACTCCTTTTGGTCTTAGGGTTTTTAGCTACATGTTGGACATATAAAAGCATTACTTAGTTTTTTTATTAAAAAAAAAAATTAACTGATTCTGTTTTATAACAAGATGTACCTTATTCTCTGAACAGTGATGTGATGTTGCAGGTAAACAGTTCAAAATTTTGAATGCTGACAAAGCAGTGCCAGCCTTACTCAAAGCACGCAAAATCATAACTAGAGCATTTACTTGGAGTTTGTGGAGGCTAATTAAAGAAATACTAGAAACAGTCTGGGGTTTTTTTGAATGTTACTTGAGTCCTAACATCTTAAAGAGTAAATAAAATAGAACAGTTATCAAAGGTATAGAAAAAAGCAGTGGGGCATATGGGAGCTGAAAATCACCTTTATGAAAGAGGTGTTTATTTTAAAAAGATTTTAAAAATTAAAACCAAAACAAGAACAACTCCCACTCAGAAACATTGCTTGTGCCTTCTTTGCAGTTAAGTGCTCAGTGATTCTGATCTAATGCATACTAAGAAAAAGAAGTTGCCCAGAAATGCCAGCAGAAAAACAGCATTTCAGCACCACTGAAAGAGCAGTATTTCAGATGGGGATTTACAATATCTTGTTTTCAGACAGGCATGGTATTGTGATAGTTTTGTGACTACAGCAATTCATCATCTTTTCAATTGTCACTTTTATATTGCGCATTGAGATTTTTAATTGAAAACATTTCTATGAAGTAGAAGGCATCTCCTAAAAATATGAAAAATATTTTTGAGCAAATATTTAATAAAATTTATATCATTAAATTTATTTTTGAGACATAATTTTTCTGTTTTTTTAATATGAAATAACTTGCATCACTCTGCAAACTCAGTACTTTTAAAACTTCTTAGTTGAGCTTAAATTGGTTTAAACAAAATGGTTCTATGAAATTAAGAGAGCTTTTTTTAGTGTAAAGTGGTTCCTTACAAAACAGCACAGACTATGAACTTGACAAGTTACTGAAAATATGATGGAGTATGTAGGGAAGTCTCAAGTTTTACAGTTTTAGGCTGCCAACTTATGCACATATGGGAATTGTAAGAAATTCTTTTTTTCACTTTGTGGGTTCAATATGTATAGTGACTTTTATTTGTTTGAGTACTGAATAGCAGCTGAGTGTTTAGGCAGAAAATCCAAATCCCTTCCTCTAGATGAAAATACTGGTAACTGTGATTTTTCCAGATTAAAACCCAACAGTTCACGAGTTATGTTTTTCATTTTAAGATGCATCCTGTATAAAATCTCTGACTAATTAAATTGTGGATTTCATGCAGCGTTTGATGTTCTGTTGATTCTGAAAAGGACCAGGCAGGCTGACAACTTTATTTTTTGTTGTTTTGTCATCAGGTTGGTAGGGAAAAAAGTTACAACTCTTAGCAGAGGATGTGACTATATAGCTTGTCTTCAGTCTTGTAAGGCTTTTATGCTGCCTTCGAGGGCCTCTTAAAACTTGCCCTCACCTAGAACTCTTGTCAATGCTGCTATACCTGAATAGGTCATTTTAACCTGGTTTTCTTCTCACTGTAGTGTAATTTGTCTTCACTATCATGTTCCTTTCACTGTTATGATTTAAACTTTTTTTAAAAAAAGAGTGACATTTTTGTTTGTTCTGCAAAGAATGATATTTGTAGTGCTATGTAGTAATGTAGAAGAATGAGAAATTGCAGTTGCAGTTAAATCTGAAATATGTTAATTTAGAGATGAAGATTTGCTTTCATATAAATTTGATAATTTGGTACTAAATTGTGGATATAATCAGAGTAAAATGCACTGCAATTTTTGCATCAGGTGATTGTCTTCATATGCTCATATACTCAAAGGCATTTCCTTTGTAGATGTTGGCAGTTACTGATTGACTTTCACCTGTTGTGTCCTACAAATGCATCCAGAGTCTTTTGAACAGCTCACACCTACATGGAGGCTAGACTGTAAAATAAAATCTTTCAAGAAGTGCTACACTATGTGAAGCCTTGATAATTTTAGTAGGAAAAACAATGGATACTATATGAATGCATGCTTTAAGTCTGATGTAGATTATTTAAAATCATTATCAGCAGTTATGCAGTTATGTTTTTGTGGGTTAGATTACAGGTAGTACTTTTTTGCATGATTGATTAAGCAAATATTGTACAAAACACAACATTAAGTATTCATGGTGGTGTGGAGGTTTGGGTTGGCACCCTGCCAAGCCCAAGGGCCAGCCACACGGATTTCCCCCCCCCCAAGAGAGAAGGGAAAAAAAGTACCCAAAAAGGCAATTTTAGTAAAAGTATATATATATANCTATTTCTTCATGCGTTGTATTAAATAGAATCCTAGAATAGTTTGAGTTGGAAAGGATCTTTCAAAGGTCATGGGCAGGGACATCTTCCACTGAACCAGGTTGCTCAAGGCCTCCTCTAGCCTGGCCGGGAACACTTCTAGGGATGGGAATACTGGAGTATAAAGTTATAGCCAAGTTGGGCTTATATTGCTACACTTGAAAAAGGGTAATGGTAAGATTTTTTTTTTTTAATTATTTATGCTTATGTATGACTAAGATACTTCAAAAAGCTATCCTGTAAACATTCTGGATTGTAGGATGGGACTTTTCTTTTTACTCTTTTAATGTATAAGGCATCTGCTGCATATGAGGGAAGAAGTGTAAGCATGTTGGGGTAATACTGTGCCTGTAGGATTAGATTTGTGAACCACAGTTTTTGTATAAACAACATGCAGTTACTTTTATCATTTTAACATTGACGAAGACCAGTGATTTTTATTTACATTACCACATCTGCGTTGCTTAACACTTAACATACAAAATTGAATTCATTTTCTATAATGTTTTGTGATAGCTGAGGATATTGTATTGCAGCAGTCAGCAACCATGTGGGAGACTTGAGAAAATACATCCTTGGCTTTTTTTGCCTTTTCCCTCTCTATTATAACTAGGGAAAAAATTGATCATAATTTATTATTAAGTAATGGGAAACTGCAGTACACCTTTGGGAAATTCTTATCTTAAAAGTCTGTTGATGATAACAGCCTTTGTCTGCATGCTTCTTCTGGTGTTTATTTCCACTTCTGCTACTTCAGATGGTAAGCACTTGGGAGCTATGACTAGACTTCTGTGAATACCTCATTATTTTTAAAAATTAAAATTGATACTGAATTGCTTTGGCTATGTTTTAGGATTTTAATTTTTTTAATGTTTTGGAAGTACATTTCTTCAGTGTAATGTGCCAGAGTTACTTCTCAAGTGTGGATCTTCCTGAAGTGGATCCTGCTTGGCTGTGTGCTTCCCATCATTTTTCAAATGACCAGACATTTCATTAGCACTGTTTGTATCCACATTTTGCTTCCCTGAGGACACAGAGAATTGACTATAACAGCTCAATTCTGATCAATCTTCATAAGAAAAACTGAAAAAAGACACTTTTTCTATTTTTGGAGTCTGTTGGCAAGAAGTAACAAGCAGCTGTGTGTCAACAGTTCTGTGTCGTACAGCCCTGGAGTTACTTTTTGAGTTACTGTACCAGTCTTAGGAAAAGACTCCTTTCCTGCCTGTCATTGACAGTCACATTGTCATTGTTAACCTGCTTGTGGCTGTTCATGTAGGTAGGTGACAAAGATCACACCGTAACCTCCTTTCAAAAATAATTTTGAACTTTCAGGGGTTTTTGCTGTACTTGGGGTTTTTTTTTGTTTGGGTTTGGATTTTTTTGGTGGAGGTCTGTTTGTGTGATTGTTTTTTTCTCCCCAAAAGCCTCTACTGGGAGATAAAATACTTCTTGATGTTGAATTGTTTTGTTTCTATTTTTTAATAACCATAGTAGGACAGGAACCAATTTCCAAGAGGTAGGAAACTAAATTTGAAAGGGGCAGTGGCTTGTATTCCCTTTTTCAATTAAGTTAATATGTGATGAAAATGTCATTGGAGCCCAGTCCATAATAGAGGGCACATCAGCTGCTTTCAGGAGTTAGCTACTAGCAGAAAATTGTCAGCAGCAATGTAGACCTGGATTAAAATGTTTGGGTTGCTTGAATACAGGATTTTTAAGCTGGCCAGCTGGCCAGCTCACATGCCAGCTTAGCAATCAGAGGTCAGGAAAAAACCCCTTCCCTGCCCTTGCATTGTCAGGTTCTTGCTGACCATGGGATTGCTTTTACAAGCAATCTTTTACTCTTGTTCTCTTTTAGGAAGCCTACAGAGGGTGAAAAACATAACCACAGTTCTTAAATAGGTGCAGATCATTCAGACACAGGAGGCCTGCACAGATTAATAAGTTGCCTCTGGACAAACTCAAGCACCAAAAGGAAGCCTACAGAGGGTGAAAGCAAATGCAGATAGCCTGGGAGGAATACAGAGAAATTGCCTGAACAGCCAGGGATCAGGTTAGGAAAGCTAAAGACATGATAGAATTAAATCTGGCCAGGGACATTCAGGACAACAGGAGAAGCTTCTATAGGAATGTCAGGGGTAAAAGGAAGACGAAAAATTGTGGGTTCTCTCCAAAAGGAAATGGGAGGCTTGTTTACCTGAGACACGGAAGATACTCAGTGCCTTTCTTGCCTCAGCCTTCACCAGCAAGCGCTCAGCTAGACTGCCCAAGTTGCAGAAGGCAAATTTCATGGACTGGGAGAATGAAAAAGGTCAGGTTCAAGAACACCTAAGGAAGCTGAAGATGCACAAGTCCGTGGGACATGATGTGAGGCATCTCACCAGATCCTGAGGGAACTGGCAGATGAAGTGGCTGAGCTGCCACCCATCATATTTGAGAATTTATGTCAGTCCAGTGAAGTTACCCCTGAAAAGTCACCCCAATTTTAAAAAGGGAAACAAGGAAGATCTGGGGAACTACAGACCAGTCAATCTCACCTCACTGCCCAGCAAGATCATTTCTTGCAATTGTGCTAAAGCATATGGGGAATAAAGGATTCAGCCTGGAGAAGAGAAGGCTCCAGAGGGACCTCACAGCAGCCTTCCAGTACCTAAAGGGAACCTGCAGGAGAGCTGGAGAGGGACTTTTTATGAGGACACGTGGTGACAGAACAAGGGAGAATGGCTTTAAACTGAAGGACCCACAATTGAAATAATTCTGAATTCCTTTGCATGTCTGCAGCAGAAGTGGGGCATAAATGTTCCTATATATGTGACTGATTCCTTAAGTAGGCAGGTTGTCCGTCAAAGCATACTTTTTTTCCTTTTTTTTTTCTTTTTTATTTTTTTTTAATTATGCTATTTCTTGCTGAAATCGTTTGATATTTTCTACATAAAATCTATTGGGAAAAAATTCACCTGTCTTGACATGTAAGGACATGTTTTCTGCTGAAAGTGCCTAGTGTGCCGCCAAAAGGGGGAGGATAGACTGTTGCAGAAGATACGGAGTGTTTTAACTTGGCAAAACATAGGTGTATGCATAACAGAAGGTTTTGTGGTTTTTTAATCTTTTTAAAAAAAATAACTCTTTTATATCCATGACACTGTCTATAAATTATCTTCACATTTTTTTCAAGGGTGACAGCTTACAATTGTTAATAAACTAAAACTCCCCTGCATTTCATAATATGAATGAAATGCAAGGCTGGGGGGTGTGTGGAAATACCAGATGTTTCTTTTGCTGCAATCTTTTGTTTTATCCTGTCTTCTACCTGTCTCAAATGGTAATACTACATATTTGCATGGTCCTTTAATTATTGTTTTTTGCTAATTTTGTCATTAAAACAGGCAACAACAGAGAGACCTTTTATACAGAAGCTGTTTCGACCAATTGCTTCAGGAGGACAGTTGCATACTTTGGGAGACCTGCTAAAAGATGTGTGTCCTGGTGCTATCACCCCTGAAGGTACTGCAAAAATAACTTGTCCAATAAGTTTTTTTTTTCTGTTGATATATTGGTTTTATTGGTGTGATTTTATTTTTTAATATTTTGGAGGTAGAACTAATCCTTAGTACCAGAATTTGATTTCACTCCTTTGTGGCTCTTACTGTGCCCTGCATCATCTGCACTGTTTTGAGAGGATAAGATTGAGTCCTTAGCCATTCCTGAAAAATTAATCTCTGTAAGTTTTATTTTAAAATTCACATGCTCCTTTGCCATTATGTTTTTCTTAATAAAAACGCATGTTATTTCCTGCACTTGTAAAAAATTTTCTTAAAGCATCAGCAGAAGTTTTGTTACCTTTAATTTTGTGTTGCTAAAGCTTTTCATATGTAAAACTCCAAAACTGATAGAAATTGGAGATGTTTTCACAAATTTTTTTTCCCGACTGAAGTCCAACCTTTTAAAATGTACCAGAAAGAGGTTGTTGCAAATATATGATAGTATATGTATGATTACTAAGTAAGTATTGTGGGACAAGATACCGATTAGTTCATGTAGCATTAAATCATTTCATGCAATGGCATTTGTTGATTGGCACTTATTCAGAAAATGAGCACTTCTGAATGTTATTTTAGCCTCAAAGATTACAACTACTGGCACTCTGATATACTTTTTAGGTAGGATAAATATAAAAGTAATTTAGTCTGCAAATTAATGTCCAAGTTTTTTAATGTGAAAGATTTTTCATCTTGTTCTCGCTAGTGTCTTACCAGTACCTGTAAATGAGTAACTTCTTTTTTTCTTCAGTCACAATTTCTTTTGAGAAATGTGTGATATTCTAGAGAAGATCTTCACACAGAATTTACTGATGTAGAATTAGTGTTTTCGACACTGAAGCACTAAATATGAAATCAGTGTAAAAATCTGTAAGATTTTGTTGCACACACAGAAATTGTGTAATTCAAAACTAAAGTTGTCATAGATTTCTCTAAGTATCATGATCTTAGAAATTGACTAAAATTGCAAAGTAATTTTTTTACCCCTATTTAATGCTTGTTAACACGTGGAAACAATTTCCAAAAATAGCAGAAATTAAGTAAAATATGGAATGTTTCTAACCATGTGTCCATTTTTCATAAAGCTACTATAAATTTTGGAGCATTATTTTGGGTAGTGCTTTTGGCTATCTGTTTAAAAGATATAGGAAGGTACAAATAGATACTCGAATGTTGGCACTAGCAAGTTTAACCATCTTCCAAGTACTTCACTGTCAGTATCCTACAGACAGTAGTTAAAAGGTACAAAGTGAGTTTAAAAAAAAAGATGAGTGAGAAGGATGGATGCATTTTAACTTGGAAAGCAGTCAAAAGCACAGATTAAATGAAAGAAACTCAAAAAGCATTTATGCAAAAGTTATTCCAGGATATAGTGGATGATAAGTTTTATGTGGATTTGCCAGTGCTACAGGTGGCAAATGTGCTAGTTGCTGCCTTTATTAAAAGTCTGAATGTAGTGCAGTTCTGAGTACCAGTGATGATGCTTTCCATCAGTAGGCCTCCTTTTCAGATGCTGACAAAAGTGCCAGCCCTTACTAGCACAACCGAAATAGGCTGTGCTAATTGCTTGTTTCATTTTTGTTAAAGGCTAGAAAAACCTATATTTTTTACTCAATGGAGACAAAAAATGGTTGTTATTTGGAAGAAAAGAAACTAAAGAGATACTTAGGAGGAGCAATTTGAAATTTGGCAGGTTTCCTTGTGTGGGAATGTGCTTCTCTGTTCCTGTATACATCTACTTATATTTGGCCCAGTTTCTAAGAAACTTACAAACTTAAGAGTTTAATAAATAAATTTGATCCCTCACATGGGTGTCACCTATCTAGAATTCCACAGGCTTTCTCTTGTAATGCAGCTTTGTATTGTAGTGTTGTTCAGTTGTTCCTTTTGTATTCTGAGTGTTCTCCCCCTTTTCTGGTATTCTGGTACGTAACAGAAGGAAAGCTGTGTGAGCTGAATGTAGAAAGTAATGTGGACTCTTGAGGAGTATTGGGGATAGACTGAGGCATAGAGGCACTGGAGGGGTGAAGCAGAATGACTGAACAAGTAATTTGGAAGAAAATGACAGATCTGGGAGTCATTAAATGCAATGGGGAGAGCGACTATAAACAATGTGACAGGATGAAAGAAATTGGGGCAAAAGCCAAAACCTGACATAAATGTGAACACCTGGATAGAGTAAGTGGGACAGGAGATGATAAAAGGATGAGGGTGAAAAAGAAACATTGCCTGTGGAACATACACAGTGAATGTGCAAGGCATCTGTGAAGGAATGGGGAGTAGAAATCCTGCTGCACAAGTGATTCAGAGAAGGGATTTGGAGGAACACCTTGAATCCGAAAAGAAGGGCTGTTTGCACTGGCAGAATGGCCGGTTAATAGGAGATCAGCTGGAGCTGGAGATAGTAAGGTAAAAGACTGAGGAAAACCTCTTCAGGGTTTGCTGTACCCCAGACAGGAATACATAGTAGAAAATTAAGCATGGCAACATGGAAAGAAAAAAGAGAAGCAGAACTAGAACAAAATAGAGGGATGATAGAGAGAAGTTCAGACTTAGTGGAAACTGACCTGAAAAGATGGATACCTGTGACAGCAGTGATTCTTACTGCTGAGGAGCATGTACAGGTAAAGACAGTGCAGAGAGCTGCAAAAGGCATTGCTCGTTTAGGCTTCACTGCTTGAGTTCATTGTACTCTGTTCACTGATTATTCAACTTAGCCAATAAGTGAATTTGATTATTCTCTTGCTAGGCTTAATCCACTCATTCATTATTCAGATGTATTGTGCACCTTATTAAGTGTTCATGCTCTAATACAGCTCTGAGCTATTAAAAAACCAACTAACTCACCAGACTATATAGTGCCACTTTCAAGTTTTGCATGTAGAAATATTAGCAGCCATAATGAGGACATGCTTCTACCTTTTCTAGCAAGTGGACTAAACTCCTGGGACTACAGAACCACAGCAATTCTGTGCTACTTAAGTCTCCATTTAGTCAACTCATTTTCTCTCTGATGCTGGATCACAGAGTTTTAATAACCTTCCTCTGTCAATAGATGTTCTATCAGTTCAAAATGCAGTGGAGATATAGCTGTAGGAGAGTTTAATTTGCAAACATTTTTTGGAAATCTGGGATACCATGCATAAATATTTTCCTCCTAAAGTAGTTGTCTCCATTTGAAGTTGAGTACTTGAAATATAGAAGGTATCAGAGCTGTAGACTGCCAGTACAATCTTAATTTCCTTACATGTGCACACTGATCATTATGCAGCCTATAACACTCTCTACCTCTCATCTCCCCTTGTCTTTTGTGAGACTTGTCTTCCTACCCAGGCTGGGCATATTTCAGTGTCAGGGCTGTGTAGTAAAAAATTAGTCCTGATCCTTCAAAGGATGAATGGAGAATTAATGGGCTTCAGGAAGTATAATTTAGGCAGCTGAATACCACCTTTGGGAATTGAATTCAGTCCTTTTTGCCCTGGGGAATTAATTCATAGACAAAAGTAGGCAAACTGATTGTTACAAAACCACCTATTTTGTAGAAGAGCGTCAGAAAAATACAGTGATCAACATCAAGGTTCCTCTCAACACTTTGCTTGCTTCTGCTTAGGATCAGTGAGAGCCCTGGGGCTTTGAATATGTAAACCTCAAGCACTCTCTGAAGTAAAGTTTAGGCCTCTCATTAATCTGTTCCACTCTCCAAAAAATGAATACTTCTCTCTATATCTCCTTGACTTCAATATGTGATCTGTGATAACAGAGTCTCTTTCTACAAGCAACTCTTGTTAAAATGGTTTCTCAAGGAAAAATGGGTTGTGGTCAGACATTATAAATAGTCCGCCTTGGACCTTTTTGGCATCTTCTAATTTTCATTGTTGTAAACTTAAATATTTTATCTTAATCTATGCTTTATTCTGACTGTGGTATTAAAATAATGTCATAACAAAACAGAATACATTATGGAAGCTGTATTAGGAAATGATGGAAAACTTTTTCATACCTGGATTTTCAGATTTCAGTCAGTGTTATCAAAGTTTAGATCTACTTAATTTTTCTGAACAAAATGATGAAAAAGGCAGTAGTTCAAAGATATGCTTAAAGATATACTAAGTACTGGAGAAGAAAGTTGTTATCTGTCTTTTACACTTATTTTCAAGGTCCTGTAGATCTTTTTCCATACTGTTTTTAACCATGCTCTTTAGTGAATTGGTGACATTAACTGCATCTTTTTGTCAGCGCAATGCAATCAATATGAGCTTCTTTCTTCCTGTTTTTCTCCTTCTGTTGAATTTTTTTTTTCCTTTTTCCTCTATGGTTTTCTCTTTTCCAAAGACTTTTCATTCAGCTGGAAGCTTCATGGTAATTGTGGTGGTTGCTTGTCTATGGTGACATCCGTAATGGAGCTTTGTGCCGTGGGAACACAGGGAATATATGGTTTTCAGACTCAGCATTTGTAGGCATATATGTGAGCTGTTCCTGCTGCCAGATTCTTAGGGACCACCACAAGAAGAGAGAGGGAAGGGTTTCAAGAACCACCCACAGTGTCTATATGCCTTTGCTTTAGGAAACATGGATATAATTAAGTCTCTCTTTTAACTGTGCTGAGAAAAAAATTTCAATGAAAAAAATACATTTATATATGTGTGGATTGAATATATGCATTGATTACCAACTCCAAAAAACACGATGTAAAGAACATTTTCAGAAGGAGAACAGGTGGAATAGTGACATTAAAAAATTGATAGTGGAAATCATATTTGTAAAATATTGTGTCAGTATTATTTTGGACTATTACAGACTGTGGGTAACTGTTTAGAATATGTGTTTTATTTAATTTAGCTTGTGAAGCTATTTATTCAAGGCTTTTATTGTTTGTTGAAATGCTGTAAAAAATAAAAACTTGAGCTGTTATACCAGTCTCTACTTCCCTGTCTCTCCTCAAACTGAACTGATTCAATTATACATTTTTTTTTCTGCTTAATGATTGCTGTAGAGTGTTCACCTCTGAGTTGCGAAATAATTTCATCTTCGTAAGCTGTTGATCAGGGGAAAAGTGATGGATAAAAGTTAAAGGCTTTTGGTCATGGGCATTGTTACACCAAAGGAAGGAGTGTTTTCTACTTAGTCTATCCTTTAACTCTTCAGACTGGAAGGAGTGTTAACTTTTATCTTCTCTTGTCTTTAATCACCACAGGAATCAGAGCACAGAGTATAGCAGTTTGCAACCCACTTGTCAAAATGTGTATCAAGCATTTTATACAGTAGTAGTAATGGTCAGAAAGTGTGAAGAAAAGCAGTACTTGAAATAGAACAAGCACTAAGATGCCAGTATAGTTCTTAAAACTTTTGCAATTACGTTAATTATCTTGACTGTAAAAGATACCCTGTTTTTCTAAAGCAGCAAGGAGAATGCAGCTACCTTTTTTGGTACAAACACACAATCAGAGAATGGCTTGTGTTGCAAGGGACCTTAAAGGTCATTTAGTTCCAACCCTGCTGCCATGGGCAATGACACTTTCCATTAGACCAGGTTGTTCAAGGCCCTCTCCAAGCCCCTTCTGGGCATCCAAAGCTTCCCTGGGCAACCTGTGCCGCCATATCACCACCTGCTGAGTAAAGAATTTACTCCTAATACTGGATCTAAACCTGCCCTCTTTCAGTTTAAAGCGATTCCCCTTTCTTGTGTCACTTGACATGTCTTTTTATAAGGTCCCAGCTCTCTTGTAGGCCTGTTTTAGGTACTGGAAACATCTTTAAGAATAATAAAATGTTCAAAGAACTTTCAGAGAAAATGCTCTTTTTTCACCTTACAGTACTATTACAGCAGTACTGCACAGTACTTTCTTCTGGAAGACTAGGTTAGAACCGATATAACACTCTACAATTTTCAATCTGAGTATTTAGACGTCAAATGTGTTAATCAAGTATTTTCTCATAGCTGAATAGTTTTTCTTTTTACATGGTGCCTATTTACCTGTTTCACAGGGGACAGTTGGGATTATGTGCCAACAGAAATAGGCCAGGCTATCACAGAAAGGGCATCACCTTGCATTTAATATTGATATATTTCATTTATTTAATTTTTTTCTTTGTTCTGATCCTCCCATGTTGCTGTGAAGTTTGGGAAGCAGTAAAGTCCTTCTTGTCATATTTAATGAATATTAAAATCATTTTCAAACACATACTAATCCAGTAATCACTTCCTCTCTATTGTAGCCTGCTGTAATGAATCTTTAAGGCATGTTATTGTTTGGGTTTATTTACTGGATTCATCAATTGTATTTTATCAGTTACGCAGCGGTTCATAATGTAAAAACCCCTCTGTCCAAAGTTTTGCCATGGGTAAACCTGTGTTGTGTATTAGTACATTTTTTATTTACTGTATTTCCATAATTATTGTTTACTTCGGTTCATCTAAGGGCTGCATGGAATTAAGATGAAATTTGGGAGTTCTGTGGTTATGTGCATGTGTATATATGTATAATATATATATTATTTTATATATATTTATTATTATATATACTTAGCTTGCTATTCATGCACTATTATTCCTGATGTCCTAGAGTTATTGGAAATCCTGACTGGAAGATGTACAACTTCATTTCAGTATTCAGTCTTTTAAAGTAAAACTTTGCAAGTTTACTTGGAACATAGGAAACTGTGTTTAGTTCTCAGTTGTGGTCATATTCTGTTGAGGAGGTTAGGGGGTGGCGTGTGCTTGTTTTTTATGTTTGCTTTTCCCTAGTTATTCATACTTGAATCCTAGACAAGCTGGGCATTTAGGTTTTGGGTGATGTTCCATTATTTCTGATCCTGATTGCAGCATCAGGGAAGAGTGACATTTATTTTTCAGTCCTCTTTTCAACTTGTGTTGACCCATCTTCCTTTCTTTCATGTCAATGGCTCTTTTCCTGCTCATGTTCTTTCAACACATATTCTAGCAATAGATAACTCTTGTTGTCCTTTGTTACTTTTTCAGTATTTGCTTTTGCATCCTTTAAAATTGGCTCTCTTACTTCTTTTACTGAGCTCACCATAATTTATATAACTAATTTTATAGTTTTTCAGATCTTAGCTGATTTCCTAACAGGAATAGATCTAGCTCTTTGAGGAAATAGTTAGTCATTGTCACTTCTGCTTTAGTTTTTCCTTCTTGCTTTGCACCTTTTTGTCCTGTGCTGTTCTATTATCTATACTTCTACTTCAGTTTCGTTAAGTTTTCCAGCAATTTTTTGTACCTCTGGATATGAGAATCTAAAATATTTTGTCACTAAGGACTATGCCTCTCTATCAGCATTTACCGTTTCTCACTTTCTCTTGCTTTTCGGTTGTCCTCAAAGACGTCCTGGTTACTCAGGGAAGTCCAGAATAAAGTTTTCCAGAGTTCCCCCTTTCCTTCACCATTTTATAGTCTTGAAATTGTACAAATTTCTTTTCCAACCAACAGTCCAAAGTCCTGTAGTTCTACTTCTCATAGACTGTGCATAGTGTAATTTTGAATCTAAGCTCATGACAGATGTCTTTTTTTATTTTAATATGAAACACCATTTCATGAGGACTCCAGGGTTAGAATCAGATTATTCTGATTATTCATGCTACAGCTTGTAAACTTATTGTCTGATCTTTTTTCCTATGCTTGTGGATGCCACTTGCACAGACAAAAGTTGATTCTTTAATTGAACAGTTCTTGTGTGGTAAAGTGGAATTGTCTGCAGTAGTTTCAGTTCCAGAGAATTAGGCAATCATTTAAATAACTTCAGAGCTATTACTATTTGTGGGAGGACTTAGTGGATTATGCAGAAACAGGATAAGATTAATCTTGATATTGCCCATGGTCTCTTGGACTGCATAGTTACAGTTTCTATGCAAGTAAGGGAGAGAAGATGTTAAGACCATGCTGTTGCCTGCAAATATAGCATAAGGCCACATAGTAGAACATGTTGCTTAGGGATATTCTCCCAAAACTGCCAAATAATATTATCTGTGCATGAAGGAAATAGACCATGGCTATTCTCCCCTACTGTCTCAAATCTTCTGTCTTACTGAGATTAGGGAGATTAGGCCACCTGCTTACAGCAATACTGTCATTTATGATAGATAGTAAAATTGTTATCTATCTGTTGCTTCAGGGAACTTTCCTCATGGTTTTCTGCATCTGATGGTAGTGTTCCTGTTGCCAATTAGGGGACCTTTGTTTCCAGAAGTGATATCAGTTCTGAACTTCAGGGTTTATCAAATTTGAAAAAAAAAAAAAAAAGTGAATAATTCACAACAATTGAAAAAAAAAAGTTTGTTTAGTAGACATTTATGAAGAACATCCTAATTTTGTAAACAGTTCATTTAGAAATAGTGACTCATTAGGAGAAGGGGGGAACACACAGTATGATCTTACATAACTACAGAGCAACAACTACAAGAGTAAACAGTGTTGAGTTCAACAGAATGCTTTTAAGAGACAAAGGGTTAAAATGATAGAAAACAGAGTTGTTCTGGGGGAGGGAAAGATTTCTTTCCTCTTCCACACCAGAAATGTAAGACATTGGGCATAACGCAAAGATAAAAACTGTATAATGCAGAAGGAAGCAGTTTTCTTCCACTGCTATCATGTCTAAACAATTCTGGATACAATTTTAATTTGCCAGTGTTGTTGAAGTCTTCACAAAACTTGTTTTGATTTTCGTCTCATGCTTCCTTGAAGACTCAAATGGTAAACATTTGGACATAATGACGCAAACAGTAGGCTATCAATCAATCCCAGTTTTCACAGCATTGTTGTTCATTCAGAAAAGCTGTGTGAACTGACCTCTTTCTACAGCAGTGTCATTAGTTCTTTCAGAAATAAAACAAGGATCAAAAAGACTTCCAAGATTTTTCTCTTAAGACTTGTTGTACTGAATGATTTTGAGAAATTAGGATCAACTGTTTTCAATTAGCTCTCAGCTTTTTTTAATGTATATTGTAAGAGAGACTACATATTAATTGTTTTTGTTCTCCCTCAGTTTTCTAAGCACTGACTTCCAGTAAATTAGTCAAACAGAAAACTGAATTTAGATTAGATTTGCCATGTAGGCTCCTAATTTTGATGCAAATGACAAATAGTGCAGCGGGAGGAGGTAAATGTATGCAGTGTGAATGTCTTTGGATAGACATGAAATATGACTGGGCTTGCTCTGCCTGAGGTCAGAATTAGCTTGGCTTGAGGCTTACTGTGGGAGCTGCAGCAGCCCAGCACCATCACAGTCCTTGTTGCTCCCATGGTGAACAAATTTAGGCAGCCTTTGCTCCTCATGTCTAGCTACTAAGTCTGGCCGCTTATCCTCTCTGCAGACTAGTCTCTGGTTTTCAGTGCTGTGGAGATACAATGTTGAAATACTTTCCCAAGCCATCTAAATTTAGACATATAACAAGCCCTGACCAGTTTTAGATGGTTTATTAGCCACACTTTCATTCCACATGGAGATGAGAGTATTGTGAAAGGTTAGAGGTCTTGTAGAGTGTAGGCATACTAAAAGATGATTAAAAGCTCACTGATTCTGGTCCACTATCTCCTCTACTGTGAGAGTCATCTTGCAGGCCACAGCTGAACTTCAGAGCACAATTTAAGCTATTCCACACTCCTTCTGTCCTTGACTCAGTGGTGCTTTCCATGCTGGAGGAGGTCATCATGTACGTCTCCTTTCATTATTTGTGCCTGTTATCTTTTCCTAATTAGGCCATCTGCTTGGATTATCATTTTGCATCTGACTGACTGCTGACTTTGTTTTCTTTTTCTTTTTTTTATGGTCACAAACACCTACCTGCCTCATTTGCCTTTTTGGTTTTTTTTGAGTTGGTGTAGAAAGGTGTTTTTTTTCTGAGTCAAAATTGCATGCTTTTTGATTTAGTAGTCCTCTTTGATCAAAAGGGGTGGAAGTCCAGAGGTTGGCTTGAGATTATAGAATTAATAGTCATGACTACAGAATTAATTTGTCATGACCACATGGAAGGGTGCAAATAATCTGAGAGTTAATAATGTGGCAGCTGTGCTGTTTATGTGGCTTCTTGTTAGCCATCTTGATTTCTAAACAAAGTCAGAGATGGCTTCTGTGAGCATAGAATGTTCTGTCTCACTTGCTCTCAAAGGAAAAGAGAAAACATAGTGAGGATCTGGGACTCGTTATGATCCTACTGCATAGAATTTCTCAGGGAATGGTAAGCATAGCTTGGTTTTAAGGATTCCTCCAACATTACCTCAATGAACTCTGCAAGGATTATCCATTTGGTAGCTTATGAGTCCTTTGCCCCTTTCCTAATGGCAAATGGCATGAAATTTAATAAGTCCAAATGCCAGACTCTGCACGTATCACAGAGTAACATGGAGCACAGGCATAAACTGGAAGAGGAGTGGCTGGAGAGCAGCCCTGAAGAAAGGTGCCTCAGGGTGCTGACTGGCAGCAGGCCTGTCAGGGTGTCCTGGCAGCCATATCCTGGGGTGCATCAAACACAGCACAGCCAGATGGTCAGAATTGGTGGTTATCTTGCTGTGTTCAGCGTTGGTGCGGCCTCGTCTGGGCCCCCCAGTTCAAGGATGTAAAGGTACATAAGTGCATCCAGAGCAGAGCAACAAAATTGGTGACAGCATGTCCTGTGAAGAGCAGCTGAAGGCTGTGGGTTTGTCTAATTTAGAGAAAAGGAGGCTGGGGGGCAGCCTCATTGCTCTTTACAGCTTTGTGAGGAAGAGAGTGGAAACAGAGGTACTGAGCTCTTCCACCCTGGTATCCAGTGTTAGAATGTGTGGGAGTGGTTCAAAGTTACACCAAGGAGGTTTAGACCGACCCTTAGGAAGCATTTCTTTACTGAGGTGGTCAAACACTGGAACAGGTTTTCTAGAGAGATGGTCAATGCCCAAGCCTGTCAGTGTTTGAGACACTTGTACAATGCCCTTAATAACATACTTGAACTTTTGGTCAGCCCCAGATTGCTCAGGCAGTTGAACAAACTTATTATTACAGGTCCCTTGCAACTGCAGGAGTCTATGCTAGTCTAGTCCTTCCTCTTACATCCAACAACTTTCTTAATGTCACAAGAGTAACATGCTTTTTCTTTGTGACTTAGAAGTGCACAAGCATGCAGATTCAGAAGAGTAGACTGTAGGAAGAGGTACAGCAAATAGGGAAATAATCCTGTTTCTTGAACAAACCTTTGGAATTTTGTTCAGCTTGAGCTAAATTTGTTTTGCTGGCCACCCAATAAGTTTTATTAGTATCAGACTCCAGGCTGTTCTCTTTAAATTTGTCAAAAGGCCAATGACATCATTCAGGCACAACAAAGATTTTTAAGTCTATCATTAACAGTAGTAATGTTAAATGGACAAAATAAAATCCTCCACAGAGCAAAATATTTTTCAAAATTTAGCTTATTCTGTTTGGAGATTGCAAGCCAGCTCTTCTAAAATTCTCCACAGAAGAGGTAGGTTTTTCATCCTAGAGTAGTCTGCTCTTCCTGGGAACATCAGTATTCTACCACCAGTTTCTTGATGGAATGCTATAGATCTGAAAATCTAGGCAGTTAAGAAAAGATTGTGGAAAATTACTGATAGAAAACCTGCCCGCTTTCTAGTAATCTAACATGTATGTGAATTTTAGGAGAACTGTTGGGATCAACACATCTTGACAAAATGTTTTGCTTGTATTGAATTTTCAGTTTTAAAATGAATATTTTTTGTGTTTTAGGAGGAGACCTCAGGTTCTTTATACATTGTACACATGTTGCAATGTGTTTCCACAGAATTTATCACTTAGACAAAAGATGAGTGAAGAGAGACAAAAAGGAAGGAGAAATTAAGAGGCACAGAGGGGTGATGTGGCTTGTACCTGGTCACACTGAGGTCAGTAGCAGAGTTAAGAATTGGATTTTTTTGAATCGCGAACACAGTCTGTCTTACTACAAAGGGGCTACAGGGGTCTCTCAGTTTTACTGAGCCATCAAAAACTTCACAGAAAAGAAACCCACGACAAACCTTTCTTCTTGTTTCTCATATATCTTTGTTCACAGAAACAAGCATGTCAGTAACAAATAAAGTACATGAAGTAGACTTAGAGGATATTTTTTATGGTTAGTTTCATAGAAAATGTGACAATGCCTTTAGTGTAATTGGTGCAAGAGTAACTGGAGGTTTGGGTCTGCCAAAGCGTTCAGGTGACAATAATAACCTTCTGTGAAGACCCACAATGTAAAATTCTCAGCCAGGACACTGCAGCCCACAACCAGATTTAGATGTTGTGGTCTCAGTGTTTTTATTTATACTAGTAAACAAAAGAGCGTTAGAACATGTGTTGTTTGCGCTATATGACTATTAGCGGTTCTATGGCATAATTTTGGTCAAGGTCAATTAATACTCTCCCAGAAAATTGGAGCAGTGTTCATGGTTTAACAGTCTGGGGACTAATCTCGATAGGCAATATAGAGGGGGGGAGAGTTTAACTGAATAGGCATGAACTGTTCTCTGGCACTTGCCCTGAGGTTCAGAGAGTGAGTTCTGGTCCATTTTATGAGTTGGATCGATACCTATAAATTAGGTATATGTACTGTGTCTTTGGTGGTTGGCTGAGTAAAATCATTCCCATCTTCCTTGCATCTCTCTTCCAGTCTGGTTCTATTCTGCTATGATACGTATAGGTATAACCTGATTTTTCCAGGAGATGAACCTCTTACAGGGCTGAAAAGAACAGAACCTGCAAAACTAAAGGACCTACAAAAAATAATTAGGAGAAAAGTCTTACCAACAATGTATAGCAGAATAATCCACTAATAATACTATATACTATGTCCTACTCTCTTCTCTAAGGATTCAGCAGCACTTCTAACAGTAGTTGTGCCCTGCTTGAATACCTCATTTTAAACAGATAACTTCAAATTCAATGGATAAACATTGGATAACTTTATATCTTATATCACCTGTAGCCATTTGGAAAATATTTGTAAGAAAACAGAGGTAACACTTATGTCAAAGCCAAAGTCCTATGCAGTGGCTTGGCATGTGCACAGAGGTGCTCCAGTCAGTGGAGATTTGAATGCTCTTATGTTCCTTGTCCTTTTTCCTGATGGTGCAATTGCCACTTTTACAATTGCAAAATGCAGCAGGTGCCTACACTTTGGGAAACTTCCCTTAGTCTAGTACCCTTGTGCAAGCAGTTACTCTGTATGGACCAGATACACGAACAGATGCCATTCTGGCACTTGTGATGTTGGGCATCAGTATCCTCAGATGGAAGGGCAGTTGCAAAGCCAGTTCTCTTTAATGCTATGAACTAATGCAGTCAAATTAGCTGGAAATCAGAGCTATGTACCCACAGTGTTCTGTCCACATAGCTAATGATTCCCAGTAATATTGCTAACTAATTAATGATACTAACTTAGCAAATTTTGTTTACAAATGCTGTATGTTTGTGTTCTGTGGTTTATGGATCTGTTTTCCTACTATAAAATGGGAAAATACTTTCTGAACTCTTAAGATAAAAATTATTAAGTTATGAGTCAAACTCATAAAAATAGAGATTATATGATAATCTGTCAGTTTTGTGGCTGACTCTCGATATTTTGGAATGGAAAATTAAAATGAGCTTTTTATGAAAATTCACTTCCAATTTTAACTAGGTAGCTGTTTCAGGGAGGGTTGGTTTGTTTGTATTTTTAAACTCTGTATTCAGTATAAAGGGCGCTGCAGGTACTCCATTACTCCTTCAGCCACTCTTTCCTGAATTTTTCAGTACTAAATTCTTTAATTTTACTGTGACAGAGATCTCTAAATACTGTAGTCTGTTCAAACGAACCTACAGTGCACGTACAGAAAAAAAGTTATTTCATGTGTGCGAACTCTACTGCCTGCTCATTACAAAATTTATTTTTCATTGAGCAAGGGCCCGGAAGAAGCTAATGTAAGTATTTTAGCAGGGGTTTGTATTTCTCTGATAAACAGCACTCCCCTTCTGTTTGTGATCACAGGATGAAAGCTCTCTAAGCTTGTATATGTACATTTTTACTGCAACATCATGTAGTGTGCTCTTAAGATTGAGATCTCATTCCCCAGGAAGCATTTCTGTCTAAGATTAATTGCCCTTTTAAAATCAGTGTTTGATGTATTCCTTTGGCTATATCCTGACTTGCTTTAACCCTCTTTGACCTGACCCCACTGACTATTACCGCCATGGCTGAAGCAGAAATCCTTCAGCTTGATGTATGCAGTACAGACTTGAGCCTGTGGTTTTTCACATCGATGGATTCAATTAGCAGAGTTTTTACTGATCAGCTTAGCAGAGGTTGAAGAATTTGTCAGACACGGGACAAAACTGTTCGTACTTCAGACATAATTGAATAGCTCATCTCCATATAATTCGCTTGTGAGATTGTTTACTATGTTAAATAACCTAATGTTCCTGGAAGTAACATTTTTAAAAGGAAACCCCAGTTTATTTTTCTCTAGTTAAATGGGGGAAGACACAAAACATGAAATAACAACCATTAAGCCTTCAATCTGTGTATGTCACTTATCACTCTCCAACCAAATGTTTTTAATCTGTAATTATGTCCAAATGTCCAATTTTGAATTTGATTTATTAAACTGGGCAGATAAACTAACAATTAGCATTATGGCTTGAAAACAAGCAAACGTGCTGATCTCTTTCATATTGACAGTGATTTTTTCAGAAACAGTAATCCTTCTTTGCCTTGCTACGAATAGGTCATCCTTTGGTTAGCTAAAAAGTTCTTTGTAAAAGATGGACAGCTATTAGAATCACAGAATATTTGCAGGCATGATGTGTATTATAGTAACTTGAAAATGAAATAAACTAGAGGTTGAAAGTTCAAGAATGCCATTAAAACCTTTAAAAGTATATGAATCTGCATATGCTTAGGGAGCATGTAGTATGACTGCATAGAGAATTTGTTATTAAATTGTTTGGCATAATAGTATTTTGAAAAGAATGACATTATAAAAGTTCTCACAAACTATTCGCAGTGAGGCCTTTTGCAACAAATTGACTTGCTTCAGGCCAAACTTCATAGCAAAAAATCTTTGTCAAATGTCGTTTGTTTTTGTTGGGTTTTTTTTTTTCTTTCAAGAACCACGCTGATCACATTTAGCTCCCTAGCTGTATACAGAGATAGCCCTAATATCTGAAGGTCAGCTCTACACCGTTTAGAGGGAAGGACAACCTCGAATCTAATTAAGGGCATAGTGCATGAAAGAGTTAACTTATTTTAAGTCAAGGTGCCTGCTGTTCAAAAACGCTACAGGACTCCTAAAAGTGATTTAGCTCTCACTCAGCAGTGGAAAACATATCATGGATGAGTTGGCCTCAATTTGTCACGCATTCAAGTGTTTATCTGTTAATGCACACCCTGCCTGTTCCTTGTATATGTTAGTATATTGTGTGCTTGCTTGTTACATGGAATGGCAGCACGATTTGCATTGGACTTTGTCACTTTGTTCATATGTGCATGGCCAAACTCAATGCATTGCAGAAAATTGTTTTATAAACCTCAGTTGCTAACCACGGTCTTTTCTAAACTGACATAGGTTTATTGCTGGTTCAAGGCTGAGGGTAAGGCACTGATGCTAAGGAAGAGGGTTATAAGAATATTTCTTGAGAGTTCAATCTTTTTTTTAAAAACTTTTAAATACTAGAATGTCAGGTGTTTAGGAAAAGTATTTTAGGGTTCTGTCATAAATTAGTTTGGGACTTACTACAACAAGCCCATTAAAAAAATCTTCTATGAAATATGCAAGAATAAAAATAATAAAAAAGCAACACCAGCAGTGTTTGGTTAAATGAACCTTTCGTTTCCATCCTCTTCTCCTTTTCTATTGAGGAGCATGAACTCTTTTACAGAAGGAAAAATTCCTTTGGTTGTCTTAGATGGCATTATTGTCAATGTTAACTGTTTTGGGGAATTGGTAAAAATAGTCTGGTGAGGCTTAGTAGTGTTTGAGGCCAAAGTCACTTTCTCTAAAAACCTTTTCAGTGGACTAGGAAAAGGTTTTCTAGTTCATTTACATGCTTTCTATTTCCTATGAGATTAGAAGTATAAACCAAGTTGTTGTAAACTGCTCCAAAATGTAGTAAACTTCTGGTGATTATTTTAATCCAATGTTTTTTGTTATGTTTCAGAAATGTGACTATCTAGCCTGAAGATAGACTTGAGGTAGAAGATGACAGGAAGTAACAAGAGAAAAATTGGATGGAGAAGAAAATTATGAATAAAATATTTGATTTCATCTCAGTATTTAATGATATTTGATGTCAACAATAATATTGCATCTTCATCTACTTCCATTTTGGGGAGAGAAGGCTAGGCATATGCTGGAATATAATCCAGGGGATCTAATCATGCTATACTGTGACAAAGAAACTTTTTTCCTCTGTGTCACAGGTTGAGATGTTTATGCCAGAAGATGATCATGTAGAGATCAGCCAACTGGCCTGCAAAGAAATAGAGCAGTCATTAAAGTTAAATCAGTGAATATGGACTTAATGCCAGTCCATATTCATACCTTGCCTGAAGCTGGACTTTTGTAGTCAAGTACTCTGCAAGAACACAGTCCACTGAGGTTGATACAGGTCTGGTTCTATCA
The DNA here is from genome assembly GCA_013396655.1 of Campylorhamphus procurvoides. NCBI lineage: Eukaryota > Metazoa > Chordata > Aves > Passeriformes > Dendrocolaptidae > Campylorhamphus > Campylorhamphus procurvoides. The sequence continues at coordinate 2,014,864 of WBMV01007406.1, forward strand.
CAGCATTTTGAACAAGAAGCAGTGGTTCTTATAAGGGGCTCTGGTAAGGTGACATGAAGGTGCTATAAGGATTATATTGAGATATGTAATATGAGTGACTAAACACTCCAGGATGGAGAGACTGATGGTTCTAAGTGTTTATTTTTGAGAAGAATTTAAAAAATCAAATTAGTTAGAAAAGACTGGTTAAGAACTGTTGCTCTGTTTTCTATGAGTTGTTCAGTAAATGTATTAAAAATTAGCATTCCTTTTCAAAGAAATTTTTAAACAAAATACAAAGTTGTAGATTTTATTTGCCATTAGTTCTCTCTGAGGGCAGGAGCTTGCAGTAGTTGGAAGCTCTCTGGGGTATCTGTGCAGATATCAAGGATATCCCAAGCTGAAAACATACATTTAGGAAAATTATGACCTTCAGCTTGAGCAGTTGAACTCGTGTTACTACCAGTGGTTAAAATAAGTGATACTGTCTTGTTGCTGGTAGTTAACCAGATCTGTGTGATTGTTTATTTATATTCATGTTGGGCAGTTAGACTATATGCAGGTACTGAAATTCTTATTCTGCAAACTCCGTCTAGTGTTTGGAGCAATGTTTATTCCAGATACATAATCATTTTAAGAAAGACTTGTTCTGAACAATGGATTGACCATGTATTTCTGTGTGCGAGTCCTTCACCTGAAAGCAGCTTCAGTGACTTTCACTAGGGCTGTAGAGTTCTATAGGCAGGAAGAAAAAGTGAGTCCTGTGCTTTCGTGTCACATATCAGCTTCTAAAATTTTTGAGGTCAGAGGAACCTTTTGTTGTGGCTAGGCTATTTTAGAGTTGGCTTTGCAGAATTTTTTGTGTGTTCCTGCTCTTGGTCAGAGGATACTGAACAGTCTATTTGCTGATTCGATCCAGTGTATCATCTGTGGGTCTCTTTAAACTGATAGTTACTCAAAATTAGGGAACAGGAAGGGAATAAAGATTTTGGTAGTTTATGTGTGGTTAAAGTGAGGTTAAAAGTATGTTAAGATTGCTAAGGAAAATGAGTCATTCTAGCAATAAAGCCTACTACCGTGATAAGCAGGATTGTTTTTGCATAGGGTAGAATTCACAGAAAAGTAAGGAAAAGTAAGGAAAGCCTGGGGACTAGTATGAAGCTTCTGAAAACTCATTCCTATGTCAAAAATTTTAACTAAAAAAAACCCCTGCTCAGTGGAATGTGTAGTAAATTTAGACCTTGAAGCTATTGCTTCTTAAATATGAAATATTTTGTATCAGTAAAGAGAATGTAAGTGTTCAGTGTCTCAAGTACTTGTGCTGAGTTCATTCTAAGAGCAAGTGATCATTTGGCCATGAAATTTGACCAAAATCAACTTTTTTATGCACTTCCCATAAAATTATGTAGGTATTGAGCTTCTCTTAGTACTCAGCTAAATAGGTAAGATTTGTGCAGAATACAGGTTTGTTTTTCTATTTGAGAATTTTATATTGAGGTTGTCATTGCTGTGGAACCAGAACATCTCACCATATTTCGGTACTTTGGCCACTATTACACCTACACATGCCAGAAACTGATTAGATGTATTCCAGTTAGCTTGGAGTTTATGAATGAAAAAGCCTGAAATAATATGTTTTAACTTCTATTATATTTTTAAAGATATGGAAGAAAAGCAAAGAGTGAATATTTGACTTATAGATGGGTTTAATTCATTCTATAGCTAGGCTTGCTCACTGAGCAAATAAATATTTTGCCATAAATTAAAAAAAATATGTAGCATCTGGCTATAGTAAATATTACAAAAGTGATGTAAAAATGTTCATAAATACTCCTTAGCCTAATTTCGTTTTTCATTTTATGAGCACATGAGATTTTTTTTTTGTAGCACACACACAGTGGAAATAATCATGAAGCTTGTTTTGTTGTAAATGGTAGCCAGTCATTGTCAATTTTAATATTGGACATTGGAGCTGTTTTCACTTTTAGACATGTTACTCTTAAAGTGAGATGCTGTTTATCAGTTTCCTGTATCAAATGGAACCATTGATGACAATATTAAGGTTTGAGGGTTTTTAGAGATAGTACCTACTTAAAATTGCAAGAAGTGAATTAAGTTTATCAAGTGCTTGTTTGTTTCTATTCTGCTATCAGTGCAGAAGTCACTGGAGGAGTACTTCTTTAGACTACAAGGCTTGTTTGGGACAGTCTTCTCTCTCAGTGTCCTAGAATATCCAACCTGAGGTGCCTAGAGAGGGGTAGGATAACTCCAACTGCTGTTCAATACTTTCTTACCAGCTGTGGTTACAGGTTAGAACATAGTTTTTGAATTTACTTGGTAATATAGAATAGTCTTTTGTAAAGAATTGCACATATGTGTGTATGTATCACATATGTGGTCCTCTGTACTAGATTGGAAGCCTAACTTCCAAGAAGGAAATTTTCACTTTTGCTTGCTGAAGACTTAGCCCTGACCAGCTCTGGCTTTAGGATTTCAAAATTGAGTCAGCAATATCTGTCAGTAGCAAATGTAGTGGTTGCACATTATGTTACTCACACAAAGCACATTACTGAAAGCTGTGTATCTGTAGGTAATTTCCTAAGAGATCCTAAAGAGCTAGATTAAAGTCTTCCCAGTGAAGATGTTCATGTGTGTATTAAGATTCAGAAGTGTCCAAGGCACCAGGTGCTGAGCACATGCTGTCAAGGAGTGCTCCGGCCATTTCAAGATACTTACACCTAAGGGCCTGTTCTCCTGCCTGGTCATCTGAAGAGCAGAAGTGGTAAGGAAAGCAGCCACACCACAGCTACAGAAGGACTCTGCTCCTTATAATGACCCAAGAGGAGTTTTCCTAAAGTATGGTGTAGCTATTGTCGGGAATACCTTTAGGATCATCTAGTCCGGAATATATGATGTATTCCGAAGATAAACAAGCAAATGTTTGTGATCCAATTCACAGCTGGAAAAGCTGTAATCTAATTATGTTACATTATTAAAATGCTGCTACTGCATAACACTTGGGTGTATTTACTCCTTGCATATTTTAGTATCCTTGTCTAATACAGTCCCATGGCCTTGGATCATGTAAAAACTGCATTGTTTGCTCCTGGTTTGAAGCACAGGGTTCTACTTGCCTGGGCTGTAAAGCCAATTTTATAAGTGGTACTACTGCTGACTACAAGTGGGTTCTGGGACTTGCTATACTGAGGACTTGCATACAGAGGATTCTAATTGAGTATTCCATTTTGGCTAAATCCTGAATATCTTGTGTTGTCTATCTGTGAAGGGATTTAAGCCTGCTGAATTGTCCTGACAGGTGATTGCTTGAGGCCACAAATCAGAAGGGAGGTATTTCATCCCACTAAAGAATTTTAAGTGGTACATCACAGATGTAGCCTGGCTAGAGGAGCTGATTTGTGTAGGTGAAAGGCAGTATGTCCTGCAGCATTGGTGAGCAATTGAGGTGCTAATCTGTGTGAAAAAGGGCTGAAATAAGTACCTCTGGCAGAAGTAGTGCCTTCTCACTATTTTGCTCTTAGGCACTTGACCATATCTCAAAACTAAACCAATCTTTTCCCTTCATCTTCAGTTGTTTCTTTTTAAATAATAAGGTAGAAAAAATGTATTTAGAATGCATCACAGGTATGTGCAGCGATCTGAACTGATGCTGAATTAAGCTAATTTTCCTAATATTAAGGGGTTTACTTTGCAAGTCATAACTTAGCTAAAGGAAACAGTAGAACTTACCGTGTGATATCATGACATTGCACATCTTCTGATTGATACCACGACTTTGCACATCTTCTCACCTTCTCTGAAGACTGTAGGCTTTCTTTTTTATTTTCTGTGTCTCAGTGATCCCTGAGCATTGAGGGTTTTTAAAGGAAGCTGGGGATTAGCAACAGTAAATACTGTAGTAGTTAGGACATTCCCCTTAAAGAAGGGAGAGTGGACTCAAGCTGCCACAGGTTGAGGAGGGCTTTGAGCCACTGCCTCAAGGACTCTGTTGAGATGCAACAGGCTACTCTCTCTTGCTTCCTTCCAGCAGATGCCTATCTGCAAAAGAGAATCCTTTGCCAGTACTTTCTTCGGCTGGACCCAGGTGGTTTCCTGATCAGGAACCCTGAGACAACACTTAGATGACAGAGGAGCAGATCTGTTCTTAAGCCCTTTGATTCAGAGTTGCCTTTTTCTCTCCATTTTCTGTACAGAGCAGGACAACTCTTCTGAGTTTACATGGTATGATTCATTAGCCTGGGTCAGGTACCTGCTTAGAGTGTTACAGCTTTGAGTTAGTGTCTAAATTAAGTGTTCTGAAATGTTTCAAAAACATCTTAGTACATAACATATAAGCATAGTTATCTGCCTTCTGGAGATTGAATATTTTAAAGTTTTGCCAGTTACTTAATCATCTGTGCTTATCACTTGCCACTGGTGGCTATACTACCTTCTTTATTGATGGAATTTCACAAGGAAAGCAAAGAAAAATAATTTAATCCTGGAACATCCACCCTGACTTAATTGGTTTTCAGCCTTTTTTTTCTTTTTTGTAAATGCCAAAATAGTGTTTATTATTTGTGCATCACTTCAGTAATATAAAAATATTCTTATTTTAATACTTATGTACACACACAATAGCAACTTCCTACAATACATACATTGCTATGCTTTTATTTTTCTTGTATTTCCACTTTATCTTATTTCTGAGATTAATTTGCAGCAGAATAAAAGAAACCATCTTAGGTCATGTGGTAGGTAACATGTAACTCAGTTCTGATATGATTTTAAGAGGAAATAAAAAGTCAGTGAGGTTACTGGAAAATTTGAGCCTATCAGTTTTGAGGAAATCATGGGGGGTTTTTACTACATTACTGAATATTGCAAAATGTATATTGGCAGCAATGATATCATCACGTCTGGACCCTGTGCACTATAGCTGAGCAGAGTTATTTGTCCTAGTTTTCATAGGCCTGGTCCAATGACAGAGTGGCATTAATCTTTGTAATTAGGTCATTTAAATCTTACACCACTTAAATATGTTGTGTTTAGCAACTTGTACACTTTGTAGATGCATTTTGTCACTTTAAAAAGACTTCGTTATCATAGAACGTGGGGTGGGGAAGAAGAGGACAGCAGTTGGTGTGCATTTTGTAATTCTATTATATCTGTAAAACAGGTGAATGAAGCTTTTATGATAGCTAGCAAATCATCCAGAACCCAGATGACAGTGGAAATGGATAAGAATTAGACAGCGGTTGAGAAAACAAGAATACTTTTCAGTATTTTTTGTGTGTTTGCTGTTGGCAACTTTTTCCTACAAAAGGTCAAGAAGATAGCTATAGGAGAGAGACTCTGTGATTTAAAATTGGGTGTGTGACTGAAAACATGGAAGTTCAGGAAAGTTTGGGTAAATGTGACTTAAGAGAGAGTTTATGGACCCTAGTAACAAAAGGAGGGAAGAATGTTGAAGTGAAAACAATGGATTTTGTGAAAGAAGGCTGCAGTAAAGATGGAATTGGTAGATAAGATCTCTTTAGTCAAGCCTCAGGGGAAAAGGAATTAAGGAGAAATGATGCTTTGTCAGAGATAATACTGAAGCACAAACAGTGCTAATGCAGAGATTTAGACTTTAATTAAACTGTAAATTTTTCATTGACCTCTGAAACTTTCTCAGTTTGCTGAGGAACAGAAAAAAGACTTGTATGAGAAAGGGGCAAAGCTGGATAAGGAGCAGGGAACAGGGAACACCCACTTGAACTGCATTTCATTTTTAAGCAAGAGGAATCGAGTACATGCACACACATCCAAAAACATTATGCCACACAGCAGAAGAAAAACCAAAGAAATTGTTTGTCACTCCTAAGTCTGTCTTCCAATGACAAGAAAACGATACTGAGGTTCTAAAGCTTTTAATCTATTTTTTACAAGTTCTTGCTAAGAGGAGTCAGATATGCATAGGTTGCTAGCACAGTACTAATGCTAAAACAGCATTCTGTCATCTGTTTTTATGCAAATTAGTTGTTTCTGAATATTAAATAATACTATGAAATGTTAAAAAAAAGTCACTAACTCTGACCAATTTAAGGAATACCATAGGTAGATTTTCATTTGGAAGTGTTAAGTACCTATATTTGGAGGTTACTTAAGTATTAGGAATATTTACATGTTCCCTAACTTCTAAGTGTGAAAACTGGGTTTCTGAGATCTTTTCTTTTTGAGTTTAACCTCTTGACAACCTGGCTGGTAATGTTTCAGCCCAATAAACACCTGTTTTGGCTGGAAATACCAGAAGGGCTTTTTTAGTTATGTACTTCATTCTTCAGATTTGTCTGCAATAAAACCAGAAACCAGCAACTGCTTATTCTTAATTTAGTGTGATAATGTGTATATTGTGCGATTCAGGGAATCAAAAATTTTTACGTAATACACCATATGTAGATAAGAAACAGAAGTATAATACTTTATTTTAAGCAAACATAACTGTATGCACTTGCAGGAAGAATTATTAGTAGCATGAAGTTAACGGCATATTTAAGGTTGATTCTTCCCAGTGTAATTTAGAGTACTGGCATAGATACCTGGTTATACTACAAACTTCTTCAGGCAGCTGTCAAATCATTTTGGTTACCAAACAAATAGGATTTTATCTGTGTTATAAAATAGAAATTATGTGACAACTGAGGTAGCTGAATGAAAGAGCCAGTAATGTACCTTCACTTCCAGATTCTGCTCTCTTCCGTGCAGCTCTGGGGGAGGATCATGATTTGTTCTATAATACACACAGTGAAGGGGGTGGGGGCGTAACATGCTAATTAGAAAAGGCAGTGATATTTTTGAGCACTGAGTGTAGATTTCACTGTGGTAGGTCCATGTGAGAATGCCATAGTATAGTATAAAATCAGTAAAAGGTCACTGCCTACTTTTTCCCCCCCAACCATTATTTGGAGCATATTTCATATGTTCTTCTCATCTCAAGACTCTGAAATAAATTTTCATTTTTTGTTGTTTTAGTTCATGTCATGACAGTTATGTCAGTTGCTTTAGCTGGTTCCCATAATTTGAATCAAAGGATCAAAGTACTTGCATCCTCCGGGACAAGTATAAATAAAAAAGAATTGAAATATTCTTAGAAGATATTCTTGTCATACTGGGAATCATTTGCTAACTTAGCTTTTCCAAGAGATGAAACTAAGTGAGAAAAAAAGTGGTGCCAACTCAGCCTTCAGAGTAACTCAGAAATTTTGCTAGTGATTTACGTGAATTATTCTGAGCAAAACAAAACTACTTCAGGAATATTACAGGTATTTTATGTGTTACATATTACACACAGTCCAGCTCTTTCGGGGGATCACAGTATTAAGAGTACAACTTACCAGTATATTTTAGGAAGCTCAACATCTTAAGCATGACCTGTGTAAAATTCATATGCCTTACAGCCATGTGAGATGGATGTGCCTTAACTGGGTTGGCACCAACCAGTAGTCACTGTAGAGATAAAATGAAAAAAAAAAGACCTTTCAACTAATAAAGAATGGCACTTTCATTAAGTTTCATTTTAACCCAGTTTTTTCTTGGAATTAATTTTAACTCTCAGTTTCTGTTTTAGATGATAGAAATCTCAGCTTTCTCCACACTGATAGTTCCTGCTTTTTGTTCTGTTAAATGTTAAACTCTGTAACACCAATAAAATCTACCGTAAATGAAGTATGGGTAAATGTTTTCTGTGAACTTTGAATGGTATACTAGTGGTTTCTCTTTTTCTTTGAATTAGATGGAGAGCAGAAGACTCAAGTGATGATTCATGGAATTGAGCCAATGCTGGAAACACCCATTCAGTGGCTAAGTGAACATATGAGCTATCCAGATAATTTTCTCCACATTAGTATCATTCCCCGACCTACTGATTGAAACTCAGCTATATTCATATGAGGATCATTCTCAAGCTGGAATTATAAGGGCATGTCAACTTCTTGCTTCTGTCAGTCTTGACAGAGGCAGCCTGACCAGAAAAAAAGAAACCAACAAAAAGCCGAAACAAAACAAGAAGTCCTCACTGCTGTAAGCCAAACAGGAAGAGAGATCCTATCATCAGATAAGGGCAATTGGGCTGATCTTATTTTGCATCACTGCTGCGTTTTTTCACCACTGTAATTAAATCAGTTGCGATATGAAAGAATTTACAGGACTTCTGCAAGTCTGCTGTTTTCTTGTAAAATATAATGAAGCTGAAACTGTCAGCCGAAGAGCAAATGGAAATATGCCACTTGATTGTATTTCTGATTAACAAATAAACAGGGCTGTTTCCTAAAGTGGTACTGTTTCAGCTTTGAGGGTGGAAACATTGGTTTAATTTTCTAGAAAGTTAGACACTGAGAGATTCGGTTACCAATAGCTTTTTGTAAAAGATCAAATTACTGTAAATCCATCTTTCTTTAATGAGAAGTTCATGTTTACAGTATATGTATTGGTATGCAAATGATCTTTTAACTTTGATAACAAGCAGTGAGATATTTTAAAGTAAGCCCGTGAGCATGTTTTGTCAGTTATAAACATGCATAGCTTAATAATTTACAAATACTTTTGATTTGTATGCTGTCACTGAATACTCCAGTGTGTTTATTATTCAAACCAGTTTTCATAGACTAGCAATGATGTAGGATAATTTGTCTCAGGATTTGTCATGGCATTTCTTTGTGCTCATCTGATTTTATTTTTTTCTCCAAGAATATTTTCTTAATTTTCTTTAAAAAGTTTTTTGTTTGTTTGGATTTTTTTAAGAAAGCTACATGGATGTTGCAAGCAGGATTGTATCCTGCTGTTTATTCCTGTAGACTAGGAAACAGTTAAATGATGAACAGATTGCTTTTTAATGATTTTGAATTTTGGAAAGCTGAGGCTTTTCCAAGCTAATACTTCCCTTACATCTGTGGTCCCTGAGCAATCAGTCCAAAATGTGGAAACTTCTAATCTCACAGATTTTTCCTTGGTTTAGCAGACATATTTTTGGATTATCGGATCATTTTGATTTCTAAATGTTTGTTGCCATTGCAGATGCTACTAGAACTCTACCTTTTTTTTTTGTTACACTGAATTCATCAAACTGTGCTCTATTGCTTTGTCTGCAATTTGTGGCTGTTTGTGGCACAAAACAATGTTTATAGTAGACATATTATCAAATATGTCAAATATTATCAAATATAAAGAAAGCATGACATTTTTCTTTCCAAGATAGTGGCTGTTGAAGTTCCTACTCACAGTCTTGGCTTGTATGTCCCAGTAACTCCCAGTGCTGTGCCCACTTGTTTCCATGCTCCCTTTATGGCAGGATACTTACATCTGTATCTGAAAAAGGAGAAAATGAAAATCAATGAAATGAACAAAAGCCTCTTTATGAAGCAAGCAGGGAAGGATCTCCATGGGTGAGGATAGAGCTGAGGCCAAAAAGAGCCTTAAGGGCAGAAAAAGTCAGTAGACAGGTTAGATAGTGTTTTAAGTGTTAATGGGGAAATAGCATGAAGGAAAGGGAAGGGAAAAGGTACTAATGAAACAAACCTATGCTGTATTCTTTCTGCAGGACATGAAGAATTTTTAAAACAAAACAAACCATGTTGATCTGTGTTTATGCAGAATTGAAATACAATATTCTTATAGTGGGATGATTTGGTTGAGTTACTCTAATTTCCAGTTCTGTTTGGAATTTTCTTACAGTGTTGAATTGGCATTTATAAACTTTCTTAGCTAGACATATCTAATATTTTGGGCAAAGTCCTGCCAGTGGAGAAAGCAAATATTTTGTAGAGCCTTCATATTTAAAAATAAAGCCTTTTGTAGGATAATTTTTCCATTAATCAGGATAAGCGGCAATACATTTAAACAACTGTAGAGATTGTGTTTCCCTTGTTTTAAGGTAAGCTGGAGCAAGTCATTGGCAATTTTAATATATTCTACACCAGCATTTTAAGTATACAGCTCTTCTCATGGCCCATATTTTCCAGTAAATCCAACTTTAAGGCCTAGCATGGAACAAAGAAATAGCTTGGCTTTAAAACATACTCTTTCCTCTTACTTTAACTATTTAAACTTTATTAAAAAATAAAACAAAGTTTGAGTCTGTCTTTTATTTCCAGCTAAATAAGGATCTTTGTCGTGGAGTGACAAGAATATTTAGTTAAGACTTAATAAGTAGGAACTTCTCAAAGAGCTGGTTGGGTGAGGTATCTGAACAAAAGCACATCATCACAAAAATGAAGCAGCATCTTTGCTTTACCTGATTTAAATCACATTTATGTAATTTCATTTACTTGGTCTGCCAATAACAATAACAACAGAAGGTGGGTTGTGGTGTAATTAAATATTTCACATTGAAATGCTGTAACTTCTGGGAAAAGTAGATCTGGTCTAAATTGGTGAGACTCTGAAATAGTGTTCACTAAATTAATTTCAGTAGTAAGGAAAAGTGCCAAATACATCCATGCACACTCCTCAGTATTTAGAATTTAAGTGTAATTGGTGAGCAAGTTAAATGACAATGTAAAATACACCAAAATACAGACCTTGTTGCCATCTTCATTGTATGTCATGTTTGTCAGTGGCTGCTGCTTTTGATTTTGATAGTTCAGTGAAGAGTGAATTTTCTAATGATTTCTTTGATACTGCTGACTGCCAGTCAGCACACATGGTGATGCCTTTTCATTAAGTGGTTGTTTTATTTTTAAATTAATTCCCATTGATTCATGGGCAGGGCGAGAGGAGTGGAATGGAGTGAAGGAGCATCCTAAATAAAAAAAATATGTACTGGTAAAAAGTCAGATACCATTGCCAATATTAGGAAGAATGTGAACTTGACATCTGATGGCCTGTTAACCCTGAAAAATAGAGAATGGGAAAAATGTTGAAGAAGCTGAGAAAGATTTCTGCTGGGAAATGACTAGAGCTTGTGCAGTGGTGTGTTGCTCTGCTAAAACACTTGCAATCCTTGGTTCCCATTAGGTACAGAACATTTTCTTCATTTTGAGGGGAAGGGGTCTGAATGTCCACAGAAAGGAGATTGGGGCTTGTATAGGGACTGTGCTGCCTTAGTGACCGAAATGCCAGGTACGTATTGGTGTGATTAGGAAATCTTGCAGGAATGTGAAGAACTATTAAATGCCAAGGATAGGAACATGCAATATGTGCTGCCATTAATAAACTGTAGAGATATTTCCAATCTGGTTACTTCTCCACTAAGTGTTTGGGAGATGTGTAGCAGGTCAAGACTAAGTTTAAGTTATAAAAAGGGTAAGAGCTGTTTGCCTACAATGGCAGTCCTTGGATTCAGTGACTGGGGAAGTCTTTTCAGTTCTGTATTCCTTTATGTTTTGTTCTGACAGCCAGATACCTAGCAGCTAATGGAAGCACTTGATTGTCACTTCCAGTATTATTTATATCCTGTATAATAATTATGACTTTTTTATATTACCTTATATGGTGATTGATGTGATCGAATGTTTTAAGCAAATTCCACAGCTTGCCAGTGATAATTTACCAAATCGAGTGACTGGACAAGGAAAGGATAGGTTAATCCCTTTCACAGGTACTTTCCAAAATTAACATCTTCACATGTAACAATTTGAAATTCTCCAAAGAACATAGATGTTAGCGTGTTTGCAAATTTAGCTGTAGTTTACAGAATTTATTCATTTGCTACCACCTGTAGATGTTAAAACTGATTACAAACTTTTATTAGTCTAATATTGATGATTATCAACTTGTGTCAGGAAGAGAGCAGTGTTAGTAATCATGAGGGCTCCCATGGGCACCATTGCTCTGGTGCTGCCCATGGATGAAATGTGAAGATTGAGTGCATCTCTGGCAAGTACTACCACTTTTTCCAACTTCAGCCTTCCAGCAAAACCAAGTGTCTTTACTGAGAAAATAATGTTCTTTTCCTGCTGTGGTGAAAGTGTATTTCAGGAGAAAAAATATTTTCCATTCCAAATTTTTGACTGTATTGGAATGATAAGGATTTTGAAACGTGATTTTAACCATTTATTTTAGCAGTCCCTGTTTATTTGGGCCACACAGTGATTCCTGAAATTTATTTTTTTTTCTTCCTTAGGATGAGAAAGGTTATGCACAGAGGTTCTTAGAATGTCACCACATATAGTATGGGTTCTGAATTAAAGCAAGTAGGTATCTATTCTGTGTTAAAACTTCTGGTTTTGAGACAGGCGTGGTGACATTTCAAAATGTCACACTAAACCTGAGTAATATCTCTTGAGAGAGAGGTAAAAAGATGTTAAGTTTCAAATGCTCAGAACTAGATTTCAGGTTTCTGTACTTTCAAGTTACACTACCAAATTAGCTTGTGGAAGATGAGTTTAAAATGAGAGATGTTTTCTTTCCTTCCTTTGCCTTTCATGTTTCTATGATTCAAGTAATTAAGTTCTTCTAACTGTGAAATGAAACACCAGTTTCTCTAAACAATAGATTGAAGAACACAGAGGAATACAAAACAGCTATGCAAACAGCTACATGAAGAAAAGTTTGGTGTATGTCAGGTTTTTATATGTATAAAATTACTAGCATTGTATGGAGTTTCAAGGTGTGGGTTTCATAGTACTTATATGTATAAAAAACAGTTAAGGTAGAAAGAAAGACAGTCAAACATTGTTTTAGGATTGGAGGACCTTAACTGCACTTGAAACTGCCAAAATGTGTCCAATTTTAAAATAGCACTTTTCACTGAAGGTGTTTAAAACCTTAATCCTTGCATCCTTTCACTAATCTAGGTCAACAGATATAATAAAATGAATGTGTTGTGGAAACAAATCTGTGGTTGTTACTAATATACATTATATTCTCAGCACTCGCAGTAACTGTGAGTATAGCATTGTGGAAAGGGTGAAGCCGGTATATGATGTAGTTTGTTTGCATCTACCAGAATTTGGAGGATTGCTTGCTAGACTTTTGTCAAGCATGTTTTGCAAGTTCACGTGCACATCTTAAAAACTTCTAGAAGTTAGGTTCTCTTTCAAAGAAAATTGGGCCGTAGTGGGGTGGGGGAAAAGAAATCAATAGCGTTGTTCATTAAAGCTGTCCCTTCTGTGGCTGCCTTACAGTGAAAGGCACGTGGAGAGAGTGCACAAGTTAAAACTGGTGATGTCTCACTTTGCACAGATATGTGTGTAGTTCCTCCTTGTCCACGCTGTTGCTTAGTGTCCCAACCGACATAGCAACCATACAATTTGTAATTCTTTCAGCTAGACAGAGGCATTCAAGTATTTTTATTACTAGAGAATTAAAGATCAGAATGGAAACTCCCTAGCTGAAACTTGCACCTTGCATACTTTTCTGGCTGTAATTAAAATAATCTGCACTTCATAGGTTTGATTTCCATCAGGCATATATATGTACACACACCCTCACTGGATTTTTTCCACACTTCAAAAGTAGCAAAATAGGCTGGTCTTCCTATGTTTTAAAGTTTATCCAAGTCTGTACAAGGCAAACAGGACAGGGGGGTGACCCTAAAGCCGTGAAGTGCTGACATGAACCAGGAAGTCATACAGCTTCTTCTCTATTTCCACAGCAACCATTTTATCACAAGAATCGTGGCCCTTACTTGCAGATTCTTCTCTAATTTGCAGGTTCTCTTTAGCTGAAGCTTGACCTGAGCTGACTAGCACTGAGGCTGTGCCTGCCCCTCACTCCGCAGACCCTGGCTCTCCCGTGGGGGATTGCGGGATTGTTGTCAGTCCCCGTGCCCTGTGGGTGACTAAAGCCCATGTCTGGAGCCCTTGCACAGCTCCTGCTTCACCGTCGGAGGTGTGAGTTCATTGCTGCTGGCTGTTACCGTGAACTGGGTGGCCCTGTACGAAAACAGTGAGAGAACGGTGCAGAGAAGGAGAGGGAAACAAGAGGAATTAAAAAACAGTGAAGGTGGGGCTTGAGAGAAAATACTTTGTGGGGAGCGAAATGACAGAGCCAGATTCTTGATCTCACCCAGGTTTCTCATTCAGTCATCATTACACCTCCCACCGCGTGCTTTCCTTTCCATCCTTTCCATGAATACAGTGCAATGGCTTTCACCAGCAGAGCAAAGTGTCTGGCACCTCTGGTGTCACCACCTGCCCTAGCTGCATCTCCTTGGAGCAAGCACTACACTGCAAGGGTGTATTTAACTGTGATGATTTAGCACATTGCTGAAGGAGGCCTTTATTTACAAGAATTGTTTTGTAGCTTCCTCCTCGGCAGTGGGTCCTTGACTCGAGCCTCCTTCAGCTGCGAGGAGTCAGAATTGGGAGGTCTCAGTGCACAGAGTGGCAGCCCGGCCTGCACAGGCACTGCGGGTTACTGTTCTAGTACACCGTGTTCTGGAACGCTGAATCATCAGCATTGCTTTTATATTCAGTGGATGGATGGATGCATGGATGATGGAGCTGTTCAAGGTCCTTTGTGTCATGAAAATTAGTTTCATGGCTCTGAAGTTTTACTTTATGCTGTTCTGGATGTTTCATACAGAACAGCAGAATACATTTTCAATGCGTGTAATAAATACCAAACCCAGTTTTGGTCACAAGCCTTTTCTGTTTCATTTTCCAGTCAGAATAGGATTCCATTATATGGGGTTTAGTTGTAGAGCAAGATGTCAATATTCATAACAAGGCTGTATAAGCAGTAGAAAGAGGATGTGTCATTTTTAATCATCAACATTTCTGCACTGTACATCTCAACGCCTTTCAATATGAAGACACACAAGAACTTCTGCCTTTATGCTGAAGCATAGTTTTGATGAACCACCCAGGCAGTTTCTCTGCCCATCTGGGAGGTCTGCTCCCCTGTGGAAGCCATCCAATTTTGATTTATTGTATATAAATTTATACTTGATGGCTGTTGAGGAAATCACTGGAAGAATAGCCATAATGGAAATTAAAATTTAAAAAAAAAAGCTTAAATTGTTGCTCAAATGTCCTTCACTGAGAAATCATAATGTGAGTTTTCAGTGAAATTAGTCATGTCGTACTTCTGGTTGTGCATTCAGTTATTTCAGTGGAAAGAGGGCACAATCCTAATGGGTCAGCTTCCAATTGCCTTGAAATACATTGTATGTTTTTAATTAATATGTAAATAGCAGGAACTACTTGACCTTTATTTTATCTCTTACTGAAACTTGAATGCGTTCAAGGGTTCTGCTGCAACTGACTTCCTTGGGGAGGTGCAGCAGGAGTTGTGTCCCCTCTGGTCTCCATAAATCACACTGGGTTCAGTGTCTTTTGAGGGTATGGAGGAAAATATTTCAGTTCTCTGTAGCCTACCTATTTGCACTCTTCCCTCCCTCCTTCCTCAAACCAGATGCCACAATTTTCCATAATGCAGCCCTTCATTATTTTTTTTTTTGTTCCTGCTTTGAACACAAAGCAGGTGAATTATAGCCATTGAGCATAACAATTAATTCTTCAGCTATCATTTTAGGGGACTATGAAATTTAGGTCTTTCAAGTTTCTGAGCCACACCTTTACCAGAGACTTGTTCTTGGGTAACCACACAAGCTTCCAACAAGATAACGCAAGGTGTAAATTAAATTCTCTTTAAAAATTGGCACTCGAGTAAGTGGAAACATCCACAGCCTGCATTCACGCTTGTTTCACTGTATCTGTATAATCAGTTTTCTGTATATGTTCAAAAAGCAAAGCTAACCAAGACGGTGTGATGGTGAATGAAAGATGCACAGCTACCCTCCCCCTCACCCCCCCCAGCCGCACCCAGGTCAGTCTTGTTTGTGTCACTGCAGGCAATTAACAGTGCTCAAACCCACATGTGGCTCCTATTCCAAAATGCCATTTGATAGTATCGGGAGGCTTGAGCGTTCAAGAAAAAAAATAGGTTTGTTTTTTAAAGAAAGCTTATTCTTCAGCATTAGAAAATGCTGAGGTAATAAAAGGTATCGAGTGTACAGCATCAGCAAGTAGGTGTTTGCTGCAAGGTATGATCTGGGTGGGATAAAAATGCTTCATCTTCAGTATAATATATGCTTGAAATGAACTGTAGTATATTTCTGTTCTGTTTTGATCCTAATGAGTAGTGAGGTGCTACGGTGAAATGAATGTGGATACCATCAATAATGGAGAAGATCCTTAACACTTGAATGTATGGGCATGTGCCACCATTGCCACATAATAAGGGTGTAAGCCTTTCAGAGCTGCCCCAAGATAGGGAACTTTTACCTCCTGTTATTCCAGGGTGTCTCTGAGAACAGTGGAGTGCTTTCTCTGGCATTGGCCAGGGAGGGAGAACATGAGGATGAATAATTACTGTGGATTTGCCAGATATGATGTAACCATACGTGTGTGTCTTGACCCAATTGTAATGAATATGAGTGTTCATCTTTACCTGTAGTATTTCTTCTGGGTGATTTTGTTACTTTTATCAAAGAGGATTTCAGGGATTTGAAGTAACCTTAGGACAGGGATAAGTTCACTGACTAGCCTTGGTGCTAATTATTTGAAGCAAATCAGTCAGATATTTTTGTTAATTTTCACTGTGGAGTGAGATAAGGTTAAGTGTGAATTGTGTGGCTGAAAATTTCTTGAGAAATAATTGAGTTTATTTTGCAGTGACAAATAGGATCACAGCCACAGAACATTCCCAGTTCTACTGTCTGCTGTGTTTTGGTGGATCACTGTTTGCCTAGAGCACTGAAGTATCCCTCTACCGTTCAGATCATGTAGTAAGGGTGTTGTCTTGGTGGAAAAATCTCCTCCCTCAAGATAAGGGCTGACCTAAACCTGAGTCTAGTTCTTCTGAATTCTGACACTAGTACACTCAGTGAGCATAAGCCACATTGTTGCCTGCTTAGCACAGTCTGCAGCTTTTTCTGGATTTATTGCCTTGCAGAGATAAAGTGTGCTAATCAGTCTTTAAAAATCCTACCTCAGCAAATGAAGAACATCTTAAAAGTTTTTAAAACTAGAAGGAGAAGCCAAGAGCTAAGAGGAGCTAGGAGCAACTCCCATGATGTACCAGAATGAGAAAAAAACTTAAATCTGGTGCTTTTAATCACTTCACAAGCTTCTTGATTCAGTACAAGAGAAAAGTTTCTCAATAAGTTGTCTGGCATTCTGATAGGGAAAATAACTGGGGATGTTACTGCTGCTTATGTTGATGTCAGTATCTTCTACTTTGCAAGCAGAGTTTATCAGCTTGTGCCATGAATCTACTGTCCTTCCTCTCCACAGATGTGGAAATTCATCTTCCAGAAGAAGTGTCATTTCACTTTTACTGGGGGAATGAATTGGTAGAAGTTTGGGAATAAAAGATGATATCTAGAAGGTTACTTATGGCAGAAGATCCTTCTCAAAGCCATGTTTAATCCTGCTGTGGAGCAGGCTCTGGTCAGAGCTGGGATTATGGTGGACCATCTGCTGATATGTGGAGCAAGCCTGTCAGTAATATCTGGGTGATGGTTTGGAGCTCAGAAGGGACAGATGCTGTCATGTTTTGCAATGCAAAGTTTAAAGGGGGGGTGATACTGAATTCACAAGGTGGCATAGTATGGTAAACGATGCACAGCCTGTATGGTTTCATTGTGGAATGACTCTTTCATGGCATGGCACTCTATTAATATGAGGAGCATTGTTTTAATCATCTCAGCTGATGTTCCTCTGACACTGCTTGGTGGGTAATTTTAGTGGATGCATGTCATCATTTAGGAACGGTATTCACCAATTTAGTCTCCCCACTGCAACCACTCCAGACCACTCTCTGCTCAATCACTCCCCTCTCCCACTTCCTCTCTCCTTATGGTGGGCTGGAGAGGAGAACTGGAGACACAAAAGGTAAAGATCATGGGTTGGGGTAAGAACAATTTACTGGAAACAGCAGTGAGATAAGAAAACTTACAGTAACAGCAGCAATACTAATGGCAGTGGGTACAAGAAAGAGGCAAATGGTTCACACACAGAAACCCCCCAACAATACGAGACTGCTACCTCCCCCACACTACACTGACCTTGAAGGGAGCCCTTCCCTCTGTCCCCAGAAAATGACATGAGGTGATATAGAGCAACCTCTGGGTCCTGGCCATACACACTCCTGGCTACTGCAAAAATTAACCCTGTCCTGACTGGAACCAGGGCAATGTGGAATGGAAATCACTGCACTGGCAGGTACAATAGCTGTCATCTTATTTGCTTACAGATGTTCCAAGCAATCATGTATGACACCTTCCTGCAAATGAGGCAAATCCCGCTTGGCACTCAAGCCTTTGAGGAAGAAAACTTTTATATTGTAACATTAAAGGCAGACACTTTGTTTTAATCACTTGCCAAAGCAGCTGAAAACAATTATTAATTAATAGGAAACATTGACTTTTAACTTTGTAAGCTCTCCAAAGAAGTGTCTGTGACAACTTGCATCTGGATTTATGGATAATTTGGATGCAGTGAAAATGGGCATCGTACTGCAAAGGTTGATTGCTTTAAATTCATTTTAAGTGTACACATAGTGCTCTTAAAATTAATATGTTTATAAACCTCAATTGGTTCAGTTGTATGTCTTTTGTTCTCTTTGTGGCTTCATTTGAAGCAACAATAAAAAGCTGTATTTGTTTGTGTGTTTAACTAAAATGCTAAATGCAATTAATCCACCAAAAGCATACAAATATTTTTTGAATAACAGAGGCGCCCCTTTCACAGTGTTTATGGTATTTAGCACTCTGGTTTGGAGAGTCGAAGGCAACTTTTTCACATCTCATAAAGAAAATTTAAAAAATCTTTTGCTTGGCTTGTTTAATTTGAAGCAACACAGTGCAGTACCCTCAGTTTTTCTTGTCTGCTTTGATAAGCCTGAGGTTAGTATGTATGGTTAGGGGGAGGTGGCATTCCTAGCATTTTAGATTCTGG
Source organism: Campylorhamphus procurvoides (assembly GCA_013396655.1). Taxonomy (NCBI): domain Eukaryota; kingdom Metazoa; phylum Chordata; class Aves; order Passeriformes; family Dendrocolaptidae; genus Campylorhamphus; species Campylorhamphus procurvoides. Next base: position 2,033,724 of record WBMV01007406.1, read on the forward strand.
ATCTTACTTTCCCTTCTGAAAAATACTGCATCTGACAAATACAGATCCCAGTAAATAAGAAGGGCAGGGTGCATATTGCAGTCTGAGACAGAGCTCCTGTTTGGTCTGACTACGTGGTGATTATTTGGGGTTTCATCATCCAGATCTATGGCTTTTGCCTCTTTTGTCCAAAAAAAAAAACCACAAAACAAGCCAACCAACCAACCAAACAAAAAAATTTCTTGGACTTGGTCAGAAATAGAGAATATCTAAAATATTTCAACAAGATCAGCCCACAAAAGTTTGTTTGTTATCTTAACTGAGAATCTTGAGACATCCCAATAGTTTTAACAATGGGAGAGTGACTCAGCCTGTCTGCTTCTGGCCAGTCCATTTCTCGGTTATTGAGAAATTCATGGGGAATCCTGTGGCAACTTTAATAAAACTGCAGATTTCTCATCACTTAAAATCTCTTTTCTAGCAAACATGAGAGCTTTGCTTTATGCATTTGCTCTTAAGACTCTTCTCTTAAAAATTATGCATGTTCTCATCTTTTATTTAAAATTCTACACATTCTGCTAAACCAGCAATTTGCTCTTTGCCAGGTAGCTCAATCTGAGCTCATCTCCTGTGCATGGGACTGATTCTGGTGTCTGGTCACACCATGGAGCTTGGGCGATGGACAATTTGTGTGCATCCAGAGTCTAAACCCAGGTATAGGGAGCCAGGTACCAGACTTCATCCACATCATTTGAAGAAACGTCATCTGTTTCCCTCTTTAGCATGCTTACTTCTCAATAGTTTATAATGACTGGGAATTTGCTTAGTTGTCCTTGTCCTTTTGATCAAGGCACAGCACACCTAGCTATTCACTAGCCCATGGAAAGCAGATGAGTCTGGTAGGACTACATAAGTCCTATATTTATGGTTAAGAAGAAAATTGTTGCACTGTTCAAAGGTTGTGCCTTCAGATAATAATGCTTTGATTTTTCTGGAATGTTTTGCACAAGTTTCATGAAGAGCTTGTCCTTGTTTTATCAAATAGCTTAGACGTAAATGGCTACTGAAATGATGCCTTCAGCTAGTTTTCCTTTCCCTTCTCCTCCCCACCCAGCACAGTGCTCCTGTTGGAAAGGGAGGATGGGAATGGTGCAGATACATGGATGCAGTAGCTTAAAAGTCAGATGTGTAGGAATGAAGGGCAGTGCTGGTGCATTGATGGAGTTATATCTCTGCTTTCGTTGATAGTGGTCAATTATGTCAGTAACAGTGATCATGTATCTGGGGATTTTATGGGCTGAACTATAGTAACTGCTCTACTTCAGTTTATATTTGTAACTACTGAACTCATACACATTTATTCTGAAATTACTTTTCATTACAAACGGTGGCTATTTGGACAAAGAACTTCATCACCTCAAAGCAGTTATCTTTCTGCAAGTAGATAATTGGGTCATTACCAGCTTTTTCTCAAAAGAAGGGGAAAAATTGACTAGTCTAATACTTTTCAAATGCAGGCTGAAAGTTTTTTAAAAAAAATTCTCCAGTGGGTTGGGCATTTTCTGCACTTTTTTTCTCTACCTCCTGTTGCTTGATACACTGCTCAGTCTGGAGACCTGTACTAGACATTCACGCTACCAGGCACAGCAGAACAGTGAACTGTACTTATGGCATCTCCAGGACACTGTGACCAATTGCAAAAGAAAGCAGTAGATTGCTTCTGGTTACTCACTGGTGTATTAGATTTCTACTAGCAGAACCATTTTCAGGTTTCTGGGTTGTATATGGCAGATGGAAATAATTACTTTCAGTATGCTCTGAGGTATTGCTAACTGAGCAAGGAAAACAGCGTGGCTTCCCTCTCCCACCACCCAGGGTTTAGGATATGCCTAGCGAGAGTGCAAAGAGGATCTAGGTTGACTCCTGAGTTTCATTTTAGTGTTCTTCATTATTTCCACAGAAGCAGTTGAGGGATAAATATAAATTCCAAATGTCAACCTCTGGAGAAAGTGTGAGTCTGAACTGTGATGACACTTGTTGAGAAGGAATTCAGGGTAGCCTTCCTTTTAATGCTTGATTTTTGCATGGATTGTGATGATTAGGGGATTTTCAAGATCAGTGAGGCTCCTTTATACCAGTATTTGTTTTGATCAGTGTCCTTTTCTGTCCTTTCTCAGTGCCTAATCTCAGGCACAACTCCCATGCAGCAGAAACCTTCCCCAACTCTTGAGCTGCCTAAACACAGTCTGGGATTGCAGTGTCCACTGATGCTTATGCATGTAAAAAGTTGTCCGGGTTTGGTCTATTTTTCTCCAGCTATTTGCATCTGCCAGCTCTGTGAAAATAATGTGCTGTTAAAATTTTTAAATTATAAAATAAAACAATGTAATATGCCAGCTTTAGAGGACACCTGCTGATTACAGTACACTTTTCTGTGCTGTCCTCTTTTTGACTGCTATTTTCTGTTACTGTAGTAGAAAGCAATTTGTGTTATCCTCTGCTTACAGAACATGGGAACAAGCAGATATCTAGGTATAGAAATCCAGCATTAAATAAGTGATTTGTTCATTTTCTGCAGTTGTCCATAAAGTAAAATGCATTGTGCTACCACAGAGCAGTCCTCAGAGCACTCCTTTAAATCAACAAGCTATTTCTTTTCATTTGGCCATCTTCCTTAAGATATAGTATCCACCAAGTCTCTCTCATGGCTCTCAACTTGTATTTGTGGAGCATTTTGCAAATGAAAGTTGTGATGTTGGCTGTCCTTGTAAACGATATTGCAAACCCCAGCTCCAGAACTGGCAAATGCCTGCCTGTTCACACAGATGCTGAATTTTGCAGTTGCTTTATGTCTCACAGCATAAAAGCCATAGTATGAATATTGAGGAAAGGCCTTTTCCCCACCAAAACTCTCAAGCAATCTTACCATTGAAGAAAAGCTGTTTCCTCTGTCCTGAAGAGGACAGTTAGAGGCAGGGATGTGCAGCAATAAAGGAGAAGGTTTGGTCTAACTGGTCTTTTTCCTCACATAAGATCAGCAGAATACTATTTGTCACAGTGGGTTGTTGAAGTACCAATATTTGCTCTTTTTTTAAAAAGAAAAGAAGTTTGATTTGATGAAAATAAGCAGAAAAGTGCAGGAAGCTGCTGATGTGGAAAATTTTCACATCGTGCCAAAACAACATTTTTTATTATGCTTTTTTCTTTAAGGTGTTACTTTGCAATGTTGAATGCTGATGATAATGTTTTGCTGCTAGAGCTGAAGGAAATGAGACTGATGAAAATGTTCTGTGTGAAAACATGTAGAAGTTGACTTCAAACAGAGAAATGTCCATAAAACGTGAACGCGGCAGAGATGTTCCACAGGAATGTTTCATCTACGAGGAATATGAACTGCTGTGAGCATTTCTCCTCTCAGATTTGCATAGATGGAGATACATTGATTCAAAACAGAAGGATTTTGATGAACAGATATTAGCTTCAGTCATAGCTGAGTAAAGAGGAAAAAAAGGTAGGTCACATTCAAAACAACGGAAACTCAACAGCTTAATTATACGCTATGAATGGCCCTACCTCTTCAGTCAGCAAAGATGGAAAAGTCCTTCGTTAAATGTTACTGGTACACGTGAAACTGCGGTCTTCAAGCCTATGCCAGCTGCTTCTGAAATCACAACAGCACGTCCTGCAAGCTATGCTGCAATTTCTTGTGCCGAAATCATGTGGTTTAGCCTACAAGTGAAACTTACTGGGGTCAAATGGAAAGGTTTGGATTTGATAAGTGAGTTGATACACACTTTGTGAACTTCTGTTGCTGTTTTGCCTTTTCAGTTGAGAAATGCTAAAATCTTTGGACAAAATGAATTAGTGAAAGTAATGCAACAGCTTAGATAATGTAACTTTCATGATGGCTAAAGGATGGCTCAACATCAATTATACATGATCAGTAATAAGGGTGAGCTAAAATTACAGACTGACAGTGCTTAGGAGGGGACTTGGAGGATGTGTGTAATACGTTTGCCTCCTTCCAAAACTTGTTGGACTAGCAACCTTACTACAGGAAAATCACTGTAATTTAGCTTTTGCTGGCAGTATCAGCAGTGGAATCTAGGGCATAAGTACATTGCTTTGTATGTATCTTAGCCCAGATCTAACATGGGAACAAGTGGATATGGGAAAGTTTGCACTGTTGTTGCTTCTCCTTAAAGAGGAGCAGGGACAGCTCAGGTTTGGTCATGATGGAAAGCAGACATACACTGAAAAACATTACCTTTATTTCATCCCAAATATCTTACCGAATGGAGATATGAGCCCGCATTTTGTCTGGTCTAACACAGAGACACTCAGGCAGAGAGCAGGGTGGCGCTCAAGCTGCCATGGAGGAGGCAGATAGGGAAGCTCATGGTTCAGGTCTTCAGGCTTGGCATGGGAAGGCAGCTCCCATTGCACCCAGACCCCACCTGGAATGAAAGCAGTAATTGCTGAAAATCTGGACTGTCCCCATACCTCACATGTGATAGAAACATTCATATTTCCTTCAGTCCAGTTCCTGGGAAGCATCTGACACAGCTCATGAGTTTTGATTTGTGGTGTGTCTAGGGAAGAATTTGTTTCTTAAGGTAGATGGAGACTACAAACAAGGAGAACTGTGGGTCTTGGTTTTAAGAGTAGGGTAGCCAAGCTTTATAATGGATGCATTCAGCTCCAGCTCCTGTGAGCTAAGGAAGCACTCATGGTGACATGTTTTGCCAAATAAATTAGCTTAATCAGAGTCATCCAGCTCAAAAAGTGTCATTGGCCACTTTGGTGGCCATTTTTGCCACACTTGTAAGAAACCAAGAAAATGCTACAATACAGAGAGACAAACTTTTGAGTTTGTGTCAGCATGCACCTGTTAACAGGGCTTTGTTGAGGTCTCTGACCTCCAAACATGGATAAGCTGCTCTTGTGGGTGAGGAGATTTGAAGCTGCTGGGCTGAAATCCAGCACATTATGACCCAAGATCTTTACCTTTTCCTTGGTTAATAGGCGCTTGAACTATTTGGCAGGGAGCCAATGAGATCTGCTAGGTCTGCAATGGGGCAAAGAGTTATGTTAAAAGACCCATTTTCTAATTAATCCATGGCCTTTGTAAGTCTCTAAGTGGCTTGCCCAAAGTAACGTTGGTGCAGTCACCCTGTCTTCCGAGTGTGAGACAGGGGAGATGAGGCCTCCAATTCTGCTAAGCACTGAACTACACTACAGATCATTAACACTTTGAAATTATCCTTAGAAAAGTCCTATAAAATTATCTGTGTGATTATAGCTTGAAGGACAGAAGGCCAAACAGAGTTAACTGGCTGATGTTTTCTCTTTTGAGCTGGAGTTCAGCATTGCCTCTCTGCTGAGGCTGTTTTTCAAGTGAAATAGAACTTTCCATGGAGCTGTTCTTGGTCTGACTTCTGTTTAGAGGCAATGACAATGAGGAATAATTCATACCCAAACATTAGGCTAAGTTTTTTCTTCTTTCTGCATACCTGATGGTAAGTGCTGGCTGTGGGGAAATTGCTTTGCTGCACCAGTCTGGAAGCATTAGTGTAGCTTTGAGTGAGGTTACAGGAGAAGGGTCTTACTGCAGATGTGCATTGGTTTTACTAACCCGTGTGATTGTTTTTGATATGCTCTTGGTTTGTGGCAAGTGTCTCTCAAAGGTAATATGTACTCTCCGGCACTGAAGTATATCACATGTGAAAATATGATGATGTGGTAACCCTGTGGCAGAGCTTTCTGGTGTAGTAGTGTCATGGTGAATACCCCTTTTAAGTAACTGGGATGGGGTTTGCTAGCAAAAGGCCTTATGATACTTTTATGGTTAACTGATAAAAGCTATGATTAGCAGCACAATGCTGGCTGTGCCAATTCCTCTGCTGCTGGCTGCGACTGAAATGGTGATCATCTGCAATAAATGGTTATTCAGTGCAGACCCTGGGTATACCTGCCCATTGCTTTCACAATTCTTCCTCATAGGGGATTCCAGATCCCTCAAATTTTACTTGCTCAAACAGAATTAATTTAAAAAATCAGGCCAATAGTCAGACTTGAGCAGGAAGTTTGTTCATTAATATAGTCTCTGTAAATATAGTGTGTTTGTTAATATGGTATAAATTGAGTTGAGATAAAAGATCTAAGAAACAGAACTTGGGTTGCCAGAGTTCTGTGTGGTGTGTCTTTAATGAATTTTCACTTAATCATCCATTAATATGTATTAATAAAATAAACATGGCAGTTTAACAACACAGTATTAAATACTGTTCTGAAAGAAAAACACACTGAGTAAACTAAAACAACTGCATTTCTTCCTAATCTACATAATACATTTCATTTAAAAGGAGAATTTATAGTATTTGAAATATCCTACCACATACTGAAACTTTTAGTGTAAACTGCCACTTTCTGACTATCACATATTGAAATACTTGTGGCACATAGTGAAATTTATGTTACATTGTGTAAAATATATAGTGAAACTGAACTGATGTATAATGAGACACACATGTGCCTGCAATGACTTATCAGTTCCATTATTTTCTAACTAACATTATTTTCATGATCAAGTTTTTCTGGGTCAGAGGAAGACGATGGTGAAGACCAGGACTAGTACTACAGTGGAAAGTTTAGACCCAAACTTGCACAAAATCCCAATCAAGCTGAGTTATCCTTTGTCCTTTTCTGAGATAAATTCTAAATGTAAAGTCCGCTAATGGTTACAATATGTCTCTCTTTCTCTGCCAAACCTTCATTACGAACATCAACATCACCCCAGTCAGGGAAATACCACCAGCCACAAGTGGAGAGGCTGAGTGCCCAATTCTCAGCAGCTTTACCAGAACAGGGCTGCCGCATGAGAGACTCTGGTGAGGTATATGGGACCTTGCAGGAAGACCCAAGCACAGGTTGGGTCATTCAGACCCATTCAGATCTTGTGGAAGGGGGTAGCTGGACATCTCGGACCTGACCTGCTTTGTCCACAGGTACTCTGGACCTCCTGTGAAGACTGAGGGTGGATGGGCAGCACTGGTGGTGGCTGTGACCTGCAAAATATCCTTCTGCTGCTTAGATTTGTTCTTATTTAAGTTAGGTCCTGACTACACAGCCAAGCATTCCTGCCAAGCAGGGCAGGCAGGCTGGCTGCTGGGTGTGCCCTGCAACCGGCTGAGGAGGACTGTGGTAGCCAGTCCAGCAGCTTCTGGCCTCCTGGTGACCTGGGGTGCTCCTCTGCAGGGCTGTTGTTTGCAAGTTACATTTGCTCACCAACTTCAGCAGTGGTTTGGGCTCAAGATGTCAGCAACCAGGCTGGCTGGCTTGGGAGGCAGTTTTATCCCTGTCCTGGTTGACTGTGATCTTTGCAGGTCCCACCTGACACAAGGCTGCAAGATTTCTCCAGCCCTGTCCACTCCTGGCCAAAAAAGAAACTGAGATCCCAATGTTGCTCAATCAAAAGAGTGGGAAATAAATCACAAATCTCACACCTCCTTGATCCTATTCCGAGCTCCATCAGAGGGATTTCTTTTATGGGTTATCTTTTACCTGGTTATGCACCCATGCCTGTGTGACCAAAGCATTTAACACTTGGAAAGTGAAAACTGCGATGAAGTTCCCTCTTTCTGATCTGCCTCAACAACACTCAAGTCAAGGTGTGTTAATCCCATCCTTGCATTGGACAATTGGCTTTTTGCTAAACCAAAACAATTTAGGCCATACTGAAATTGAAAGAACACCTTCCTACTTCATGTCTGTTGTGCAATCAGTGCTCATCAAGAGTGGTTTAAGGCACAAGACAAAACACACCCTGCATTTGAGGGTAAGGTATATTAACCTTTCCACTTGGAATGCCTAATTGCTCAAATATTGCCAACATTGTTCAAACTGCCAGATATGTTAGGGAGCAGGCAGAACTGGAGGGACAACTCTATATAAGGGGTATAACAAATTTATTGGGTAAATTGTATGGGAGTGCTTAACCCTTCACTCTGTTCTGTTTTTTGTAAGGACAGCTGCCAAGTAGAGTTGGTCATGACTAATTCATGTGAGGAAACAGCACAGAGAAGTCAAACAGCAACAACCAGTTTAATTTCACTTGTCACCATAAGACGTAACTTAAATTTCAAAAGGAGATGAAAGGTAAATTTTCTATTTGCTCTCTATGTTTTAAAAGCTGCAAGAGAGTTGAAGAGCGACATGCTCTGCATTATTAATGCTACCTCTGTTTTTAGAGCAGGGAGAGGACACAAACACAATTTAATTTCTGTGTATACCAGGACAAAAATTTCCCCAAAACATCGAATTTGTGTTCTACTCTATGTCTGGCTTTTAAAAATCATTCTAGAGGTACATTGGTTATCCCTGGAGCAGGGAAGAACATGGCTCCTACATGTGTCAGAGAAGAAGTAAGCAGGAAACATATCCTAAGTATCTGAGCATCAACTCTAGCAAACAACACATGAGGCATGAATATTTCACAGGTGGTACAACCAATCACCTGATACCTCTTTTTTGACCTATCTGCTTATCTCCCCTGATTCAAAGGGTGGGACAATGGTGATAGTGAGTGGATGTATTTAGACAACATTGTAGAAGATGATTTGTCAACAGGGAAACAGAAACATTTCATAATGCTTGGAGGAAAATCCATAGAGTAATCCCAGAATAATAGATTTTTAATTCTTGATTGTTTCCTTGTATGAGATAAGCTACTGAGTGTCACCCACCCCTTTGAACCCTTCTGCAACTTTATTGAGATAGAACATTTCCTTTTGAAAGATGTTAGGTCCAGACTGAAACACTTTCCAATGCTTTATCTCTTTGGCTACATTGTTATTTTACTAAAACAGTATAGAGCAAAACAAGAACCTTTTCAAAGGCAGTATATAGAATTATTATCCCTTTGGGCCAAGCATATGGCTGAGTTTTGGTCAGATCAGGCTTAAACTCAGATCTCTTCATTTAAAATGCTTCTGCAGAAGTCAGTCTGGATTTAAATGTCCAGTACATGAACTGTAGATGAGGACCATTCAAAATCAGTCTGCCAAGCTGGATCTGCCCTCTGCTGAGCTGGGTGAATCTCTGTGAAGAGGCTGAAGGCAAATGGCTCTTGCATACATTAGCAGCTTAGCAATTTTCTCAGCATCCACAGAAATGGGGATGATCACTTGCCAACAAAGAGGACACTTTGATAGCACTGGCCCAGTTATTTTCTTCCCTAGCTGCCCATATCCAATCATGGAGATGTCAGTGTGCTAATAAGAGCTCCATATTATTAGATTTTCAGCTCAGGGAGAAGTATTAGCAAAGTAAGATGTGTCAAAATAGGGAAAACCCCCAAAAAATTGGGCAATGTGGTAACATCATCCCAGCAAAATACTGAAGGTGAGCTTTGGCAGAGTGGCAGCAAGATTCTGAGAAACCACAAAGCATTGTGGATGTTATAGTTTGTCAAGTCATGGGTGAAATTTCATGCCTCAGAAAAAAGTCAGAGATGAGAAACTCTGGGCCTTTCAACGTGGGAGAGTTGAATTTATCAAAATAGTTTCACTTTGCATCTACAGACTGTGAAAAGAAGTTCTTCCTTTTTTTTTTTTCTTTTTCTCTCTCTTAGTAATTCATCTCACCCTTGCCCTTAGTTTTGTGGGTCCCCTCACTTAGGAGGCACCAGGTTTTCCAAAGAAAGGTGGTGTTTCACCACTTCCCTCCACCAGAAATTCTCCTTCTGAAAAGACTGAAGAACCTGGTGGTCACCTAACCCTCTGGCCAGTGTGCTAGCAGGGCCACCAGCTCCAGCAGGGATCCAGGAACCCCAGGGATGCCAGAGGTTGGGGCTGGGCACAGGGACAGGGAGAATGAGAAAGGTAAGAGTGCAAGGTTCACCATCTTCCCATGCTGGTCTGTGTAAATGGGTGACAAGCTCTTCCTGGCAGCACTGCCATGGTCAGCAGAGCTGGTGGCTTGATTCATGGAAAATATCAATCCTGCTGTGTTGTGCTGACAGCCACAGAGTGGGACAAATCTTGCCAGTGTGTGTACACTTTCCAAACTCTGAAAGCTTGCCCAGGCATCCAGTGAGAACAGCACCAAGGCAGCAAGCTTGGATGCTCAGAGATTGAGAAAAGCCAGAATAAAGGCTCAGCTAGGCCTGTATAGATGTGTGTAATGACATGGCCTTCACAGGATGTGTGTTACCTTTCCCCTTGGCTTCTGGAATCAGAAACCAAACAAAGCCCTAATGTGTAAACCGCACACCTTGAAGGTGGTCTCTGTTGAGAGGGGAGGAGTAGATGGAGGGGAGTGCTGCCTAGAGGGAATGTTTTCCACTGGTTGTCACCCAAGGAGTTCTGCATATCATGGAGCAAATCAGTCAACTTGAGTTTTCCCAGGCTTTGTTGTACAGTAATCCCTGGTTATGTCCTTAGCTTGAAGAGGTTGAGGATTCCCAGTGACCCCTGAAAATAGGATAAGCTATACTACAGTCAAATAACACTTGGGATAAACTGCCCTGGAAAGTCTGGGCACCCAAAGAGAATACTTGATTTGAAAATCTTGTATTTTGCTTTTTTTTTTTTTCCAGTCATGCACAGAGATACAACCTTCTTCTCCCACATGGATGCTGAATGACACAGATGAATCCTTCAGCCATCTTCCCAATGGGCCCACTGAAAGCCCTGAGGAGTAACTGGCCTCAGCTGGAGAGTGGGGCAGGAGCACAAAGGCCAGAGCTGTGTGTTCAGTGACAAACAAAGGAAGAGAGGGAGGGCAACCCTTCCCTGTCCCATGTAGGATGAACATTTTACACATAGTGTGCTGAGCAAGATGTAAGTCCTGTGGGAAAACCAGTGTGTGATCGTGTGAGCAAGGGCTGCTCCTGAAGCTATATGTGGACAAGGTTAATTAATTCTGTCTCTTTATAAATTTTTTTGGTGCTTGGCAATTCAACGTTGCTTTCAGTGTGGTAATGCAAGGAGAGAGGTGTATATATGCAAGTGAGGGAAAGTAGCATCAGCATTTTGATTAGAACAAGATACAGACACATGTCCTACCTGATACCTGTTTGTTTTCAAGTAATGTGAAGTGAAGGCCCACTCAGTTCAGCACACTTCTGGAGGCCCAGGCTTTTAATAGCATGTAATACTAATTTCTGGCAACAGATGAGAGTTAATACATTGTGCTTAAATCTGGGATGAGTTGTTGACCAGCTGTGGTCTTATGTGCAGAGATACCAAATGCTTTTCTTTGGATAATGTCAGTTCCAGCCTGCAAACCACATGTGGGTCAGAGGCAGGACTGAAGACCAGCAAAAATAACCCATTTAATCTCATGAAGCCATGTTTCTCCTTTGAGTGTTTGGTGCAGTTGTCCTCTAATGATTTAAGCACTTCAGAAAGTTCTGGGTGAGCTGGCTCCTTTTTCAGTGCAGCACGTCAGTCAGCACTGGTGGGAGGTTTCTGCCCTTCTGTCTGCACCAGAGAGGTAAATTAGTTAAGCAGAAGCATGAATTATTTGCATGCAGCTGAGGTGGCAAATGTGTTATCTCAACAGCAGAAAAGGAAATGGTTCTCTATAGATTATTAGTTACTGAAAAAGCAAAGGCATGTCTTTTGTTGCTGCCACACCACTGGTCTGACTGTTGAGTAGATATGGATCAATATCCCCCCTTCCTACTCACCCCCCTTGCTCTTCACATTTTCACTTAGGCCGAGGTGAAGAGGTTTCACTTTAATTTATGTCATTCTTGTATTGCCAAATGGCATGCCAGAGCAACTGAACCGGGCATGATCTGACTCTCTGTTGTGTGCTCTTACATGCAATCCCCTCGTGGGAAAATGCTGAGAGAAAATGGAAATTTAAGCTGAGCACCTCGCCACTGTGGTTTCTTGGGTTTTTTAATAGTGCTTCGTTTGTAAGGTCCTTGGGGCAGAGAGAGTTTGTGTTGAGTTCAGGGTAGTCATAGCCTGTCAGTGAGGATTTCTAAATGTTATGATATTGCAGATAGTACTGTAAGCAACTTGTTCTCTCTATGAACAACAAAATACATGCTGTTACAGATCAGAGGACCTCAAAACAAGGTACAAATATTAGTCCTACACCACAACTTGCACAAGTCTTGTACCTATTCTACAAATGAGTCGGGCCCTGTATGGGAAGGTCAACTGACTTGTTCCAGACCTCACTACTAGTTAGTGCAGGTACCAAAACCAGAACTCAGCCACCTTGGCTCCAGGGGCCTTGCCTTTAATGCAAAACTTAGCTCTGGCCTCGAGGTATTGAAGTTTCTAGATTAAAAATAAAAAGTTTGTATTTAAATTGCCATCATTAATTATGCTTAATGTTGGATATGTTCCCCTGTGTAGATACTCATCACTGCCTTAGTGTTAAGATTGGTCTAAATAATTACATTGAAAATTAATTAAAAAAAAAAAAGTAGGAGGAGTGGCATCAACCGGTATTCGCAGACTTAAATACCCCAAATCTGGGAGAAATGAGAATCTGTATCTGAACTCTGTGGCTGGGTCCATCCCTGGATGTATTTTTGGGGTCAGACTCACAGGAGGTTGAGGAGTTCCCTTGTGGCTAACAGGTGCAGAGGGAGACGGCGGGCAGGAAAGCAATGGCAAAGAACTGAGATTTAGCATGTTCATGTGTAACAAGACAAAATGTTTTGCAGGGGTGTGTGCTGCTTCAGGAAATGGGTTTGATGGTCAGGGAGGGTCCTTTTTTTCTGGTCTCCTCAATTGGGATGAGCAGCTGAGATTTTGAAGGAAGTCAGAGAGCACTACACCTGCATTAGGGCCTGCAGCCTTCACTCCTCAGCCTGCCTCTCTGGCAGGTGCTCACTAGCAGAATAAGGATAATTTACCCTAGACAGTAGAAAGGTCCGTGCCATGTTGCCTCTGCCCCAGAGGAGCCTGAACCACTTGCGCCTATAGCCACTGTTTCACCTCTTCTCCTGGGCTCCTTTTTGAGCTCAAGCAAGACAAGTGAGAGTGCATCAAACAACACAGTCATTCCTGAATGTTGTATCTGGAGGGGATTACAAACTCAAGCAGATCTGAGGGAGGAAGGAAACCTGCACATCCTTCTTAGCTGCTATGTAGGTCATAACTTCATCTGAGACATTCTCAGGTATTTTATGAACAAGGCTCCCAGTGGTTTGTGGCATGTGGCACCCAAGGAGGGTGAGAGGAACCAAGGTATCCTAGGGGAGCTGCACTGAACTCCTCCTGAATGGCTGTAGATTTAGGAGGCCATTTTTCTTCAGATTTTGGCAGCAACTGATGAGGGTGTTGCAGGTACCCTCTCTGCAGAGAACAGGCTTTTCTCAAGGGTGGAGTAATATGTGAACTGTTGCCATAGGGTTGGTGGTAACACAGGACCCCTAGGCAGCAGGAGCAGGGATGGAGGATGTGGGGCACCCATCAGTCACAGTGCACAGTGGAACATGTAGTCTAAAAGATGGGTGTTTTTAGCAAACAGATGTAAAGATAGCAATGCTCATTTGGAAATCAACTGCAGGGCTGGGCACAGGGAATACTGTTGAGACCACAAGTCTTTGGAGTCAAACTAAATCCATGCTTCCCAAGAGCCATACTGCCCGGCCCTTCCCTTGCTACTGTATCTAATCATGGGCACAATTTTTGTCAGTGGCTTGCAGACTTGCACAAGGCCAGGCCAGGGGGGGATGGGGATGGACAAGCCCCTCCTGCAGCTGCCCAGTTTGCAGTGGCCCAGCTGGGCCCCCAGTGGTGGGGCATCAGTGCAAGAGGACAGAGGTGTTGCAGGGGTTTAGAGCAGTGTGAATGTAGGAAAAGAACCCCAGCCCTGGGATCCTGGCTCTGCTCCCTGGGGTCCCAGCCAGGGCCTCTCATGTTGGCACCAGGGTTGTGGCTCTCAAAGTAGTTTATTGCCCTACTGATCAGATTATAAGGGTTTTGGCAGATTGGGATGCTCTGCTGAGAAAAAGCCTCTGGTTGTCACCTCTCTCACTTCTCTGTGCTTAAAGCATATTTTCTCAGTTTGCAGTGTCAGGGGGCTGGTTACACTCTAAAGCAATTTGGATTCTGTGTTGATAAGGCGAGTGCAAACTGTCCCCGCAGTTCTCGAGAGCAGAATCAAACTGAAACTTACCACTCAGAGTAGAAAGCACATAACACCCACAGCTACAGACATGCACAAATTGCTGCAGTATAGGTTAGAAAACGAGCCCTGTTCTGCACCCTCTGGTCTCATTAAAAACACACACACAGAATCTTCACTGAATGACTATAAGCACCAGCATGTGTTCTCTCCTAAACACCCAACTAACTTGTAACGGCTTATTAAAAAGGCAAATTTTCACTTTTCATGCATCCTTGCTCCCTTTTGCACCTGGTTGCAGTTGCTACAGCATTTTTAACTTCTGTTGTTTTTTTTTCATGACTGCGAGTAAAGTGAGACCTCTCTAGGACACCACCCAGCCTGGTTGACTGGGTCTCCATGTGGGGACATGACTCCAGCGTGCCCAGAAGAAACCCAACTCTCCCCTCCTAGTAAATTGCTTCATGGGGCTGTGAGGCTGCCCAGAAGAGCAGATTTTGTCTGTAAAAATGCACAGGACCTATCTTTTAAAAACAAAAGGCCATCTGAATGCACAGGGTAGACTAAGAAAAAGGGTGGGGTACAAAATGTCTCCTGTGCTTCACAGAGAGACAGTCCTCACAACGAAAGTTTTACTACAGGAAAGCTGTAGGGAAGCTGGGAACTATAATATTCAAGAAATCATGTACAGAATCCTGCCTGCCACACTCCTCTTCCTGTGCAAAAACTGATCTCCACTTTGCTCATATAAGTTAGGATTTACTGTTTAAAACTCAGCTAGTAAAGGCAGAAACACTGGGGTTTCCTTAAACCCAAGACAAGTATAACATTTCAGTGCCCAAGTCCTCAGCACAGGCGCACTGGGAAAGAGGTTTTCAGCTTCTGATTTTGCTCTGCATGGTTTCAATATTGCAGGAATGGCTTCTCTTCCCAGCACAGTGTGGCCACTTTGGGGCAAGGAATGCTGTAAGGAATCTCACTTGGTCCTTGGATAAGGAAATGATCAAGGACTTGCTTATTCACAATTAATGGAGAAAAAGAGCTGAAAGCCTTTATTAATCATTGCACAATAAGGAAGTCATACTGGTTTTGCTCCCTTCAATAGGGCTATTTGGTCGCACCTACCTAAGTGGTTTGGCATCCCAACCATCCCTCTGCGTGCAGCCAGGGAGGAGGAAGGAAGAGCCATTGTGCCCTAATGTCACCAAGGTGCCTGTCTGCCAGCTCATGGGGCAGGGAGAGCTCTGAGTGCCCACCTCCCTTTCCTGAAGGGCTAGGCATCTGTTTTTAGAGATCTCTGCCCTATGCCCACACCACTCCTGCCTGAACCCATGTTTTGGGTACAGGTTTCTGCCCCAAGCCTTGGTGTCAAAAAAGAGCAGAAGTTCATGCATGCCCCATGCCAGTGTTCCCCCTTGCTAGAGAGGGTCAGGTCCTAGGGGTGTGTGACACCTGCCTAGTGACTGCAGCTCCTTGCCCCACTGCTGAACTTCTGCTGCCTGGCTTACCTAATGTGATAGCCAGTCTGTTTAGCCACCAGACCCAGAAAGCAGTTTTTGTCTAGGTGTGATGGCTGGCAGGTGCTTATAAAGTGCTAGGAGACAGATGTTCAGGCTCTAGACTTTGGCTGCACAGGGGGCTGCATTGCCTTGCCCTAGAAAACAGTACTGAGGGTAATTTTATAGAGTAGTGGGACAACATCAACATGGGATAAAACAACACTTCAGGAGCCCAGGCTGTCTCTGGGGCCTTTCCTAGGTGAGCTTGTGCAGGCTGAAGTTTGCAGAGCTGAATGGCCTATGCCAGCAGAGCCTGTGCTGCCTAGAAGTGGAAAGCATCATCTCATCTTTCCAGGGCTGAATTTTCCTGCACTGAGCACCATTTGACTTGTTCCAAGCTGCAAGCTGTCATGGTAGAAGTAAGGAGACTTTTGCTTTGAAGCAGAAGATGATGTCTGCTTGTATGCATCTCCTAGCAGACACCTGGCCCCTGTATCATGAGAAAAGAATACAACTTTACTTTGCATCAGAAGTAGGTACTGAGGCAACAGGGACTTGGTGAGGCTTAGTAGCCCCTCTCCCCTTTGGCCACTACTATGAATTCCTAGGAAATCTTTCCCAACCTCTTATAAATAAGCAAAAGCTCATGCAGCATGTTGGAAACTCTTGAGCTTAATGTCATTGATGGCAGTGCAAAGGTGGCCTCTATCTGTGTGCAAATGTGCTCTTTGCCAGCTCTTCCACGGAAAGGGCAGCAGCCATGCTGGTTGCAGGATGGGCCTGTTTCAGCATCTGATGAAAAACTAAACACTTGTGGTTTTGAGAAGTGTCACATCTTTGACAAGAAGTCTTGTTTTTCTCCTGTTCCAGCAGGACTGGTCTGTGCTGAAGTTGCCAAAATGTCAACCCATGTCCCCCACATCCCAGGCTAGGCTGCTGCCTTTTCCCTGCTGGTCTACGCCAGCCCCATGTGAAGGATGGAGACCTCCACCTCAGTGCCAGGGTAGCTACTTCAATGCTGCCAGTGAGTTTCCTTAAGCCACCATGTCAGCCAGTGTTTTGCAGATACCTGCCCCATGACGGGCACATTCCTTAGCCGCACCGCATCCACTCAGCTCCAGCTCATGCAGTAATTAGCCAAGTGTTTCCTGGCTGCCTTTAATTATAGCCACAACTATTTCCCTCACTCTAACGTAACACCTCTGAATGACAGCAAAGGTTTTGGGCCGCATCCCACGCGGTCCCAGCACGTGTTGAGACGCAGCCGTGCACTGGCAGCCACTGATTTGAACCCAAAGGGCTCATACCCCCTCACTGAGTCACGTTTTTCATTTTCGACCTCAAGGCCATAATTGCCCACACTGGGAATTAGCGGTGTCTCTCCCAGTACCTGAAGAGACACTGGGCTTTATAAACGAGCCAGAAGGACAGGATCCTCCTTACATCTGTGTTTGAGTCTGTCTCAGCTGTAATTCACCCCATCCTGTGGCAAAGCAGCTCAGCGGGCAAGGCCACATTGCCCAATGCACTTGGTCCCCAACATTTTCACCTTGACGGCAGCAAGATGGGTGTCAATCCTGCCTGCCCACAGGCACCCAATGGCTCTGTGCCAGGGGCACATGGTCTCGCAGGG
The DNA here is from genome assembly GCA_013396655.1 of Campylorhamphus procurvoides. Lineage (NCBI taxonomy): Eukaryota > Metazoa > Chordata > Aves > Passeriformes > Dendrocolaptidae > Campylorhamphus > Campylorhamphus procurvoides. The sequence continues at coordinate 2,050,935 of WBMV01007406.1, forward strand.
CTGCATTTTGTGGCAGCACCCACATTGACAAGCCTTTCCCCCCTTAACCTTGCTAACACTATTGCGGTTCGCCAATCTGGTGGCGGTGGTGTTGCCGTGGCTGTAACCTGCTGTATTGCTGGTCGGACCACATGCTTTCAGCAGCTTCCAACCAGCTTGGGGGCTGCCAGAAACCAAGGCAGCAGCTGCTGGGCTCAGCCTCGCGAGGCTGTGATCTATAACGTGCATTGTCTTTTTATGTAATGTGTTTTATTAAACATCTTCTAAAGCTTACAAGTGTCCCCAGGACATAACTCTCCAGTGCAATGTAACGCTTTGCCAAGTAATGAAGTATGATTTATGGCGGTAATGGTTATCCTATGGGTTTTTTTAAAAAAATTGTTACAGCAATAGCTCTGTCGAATATAGGTATATAACATGCTGCATTTGGCACGTTTATGACAACAGTGCTCTGGTTTTCTTAACTCCACAGTTCGCTGCTGGCAGTATTTCAAATTCTTGAGACAGATGTTTAAATGAATTTTTTTAAGAGGACAGTGAAATACTTTTAAAACATCATAAGGCGCTGAGTGTCTCAATATGCGCAGGAACGTTATTTCTTTAACATTCAGGTAGGGCAGGGCAGCACATGGCCTCTCTGGTTTAGATCTCTGTGAGTGATGGAAGTAGCAAATGTAGAATTAGCTTTCTGGGGCATCCTGGCCTCCTGTTACTTTTGGGCTGAGGTGGGGAAGAGAACAGACACTTGACCTTCTCCTGGATTAAGTACATATTCACATCTCCTTTGTGAGCACTTACAGCAGATCCACGTTTGTTTTGAATGCAGTTCCCACCATGCTGAGACAGGACTGAGTGGTCTCACACTGACATTTTGAGTGTCATTGTGGTCCCAGTGGTTAGGGTTTCAGGCCAGAAATGACGATCATTTGGAAAAATGGAAATGAGAACCCTGGTCACATAACTGCAAGGCAGATAGCACTCAAGTATTTCCACTGAAAATTCTTGGTTTTTTGGTTTTCAGGGTGTTTTTTAAAGGTACTGCCTGAAACTGAGGAGAGTGCTGTAAATAACGAAGCCAGGGTATGTGGCTCTGGCATTGGTGTTTGCAAATTTCAATCAGGGAAAATCAGAACCTACAAAGGCAGAAGTCAGCATTGCTGGAGACACCATCACCCTCAGTGTAGCACGTGCTTGGGGCTGGGAGAGGATGGTGCCCAGCAACCAGGCTGTACATCCAGTCAGTGCAGAGAGACTGAAGACAAGGCAAGCGACAGTAACGCAATGAACACTTATATTTAATTTACATTTGACAATTTGCACATAAATAATGATGTAAACCAATACGTAAACATATGATAGTTTGTTGTTCTAGCAAAGTAAAAAGCCTGTTAACTTTGGTCAGAGTCTTTCTCAAGAGAGACAAAAAAAACCCCCAAAACACTGTTGATTGTTGCTACATTCACATGTAAAACGTCTAAGGGAAGGGGGAAACAGAAAGAGAAGTAACAATTCTTAAAGCTGATGCATATAAATTCTTGTAAAATTTGTATCAAATACAAGAAAGCACTACAGGCAATAACAGGAAAAGTGTGTGTCCAGTGACAGAGTAGTGATACTTTGGTTTATCCTACAATTACGTACTATATTTATGAACTATTGCTACATTTAAAAGATGTCAGCCTCACAATTTGTGGAAGTGGAAATGTAATGAACTGTAGTCCTTCAAAAGCTGTGCTGAGAGACTTTTATTTCAGGATTGCTCTTTTTTTTTAACAGAAGGCATTAAAATGAAGTTTGCTGGAAAAAAAAGATCACTGAATCTTGGATCGCTAAGGTGGGCTATTTTAAATTTTATGAGAGTATAACCAGACAAAAAGAGATACGTGGAGGGGAGGTGTGTAATAATGCTACTTATATTTATGTGAGTTGACAGTGCAACTCATTAATGGCAGGGTACAATGAGGTGAGGAGCTTGTCCCAACTAACTTCCATCCTGCCCTTACTGTGATTTCTGACCACATCACACATGGGTCATGTTTGGCTTTTTTCCAAGTTCTTTCAGTCACGTTTTCTGGCTGTCTGTTGACTGACCACCAACCTCTTTTCCCCTACAGTGCAGACTGCTGAGAGAGCAGGGGACTGACAAGCCCTGTCCTGCCAACGGGGTCATTCCCAGCGAATTCACTGAGAGGCCACTCATGGGTGATGTCATTCACATAAGGTGTTTGCAAGTTCCAGCTCCACCTGGACAACTGCACGTGTGTACTTGCAAGTGATAAATGCCTTAGTACAACCTTCTGGGTTTGAGGTCACTGGTTATATGCAAAACTGGGTAACATTTGATTTTCACACTTAGATGAAAAATAGGTTTTATTACATGGTTTGGCTCACAACTTAAGTGGTATAAATATATATACATATACATATATAGTATAGTGGTATAAATATATCTATAAATATACATGTATTCTTTGCTACACCTCAAACGTAACCATATCATCTTTGGGCTTAGCAAAACAAAAAGATAAAAGGACGTGCATTCTATCTTTCCCTGTGCACATTTTGGTTTCTTCTCTAAAGTAGCAAAGCATTTAGGTAAAACAGCATTGTCTGCACCACTGGACACAAGCACTGAGGTAATTGTTGTTCAACAACTTTGCAATGCCCTTTTCTTCTTTAATTAAATTAACCACAAAATGTACAAACACAAATACTGAGAAAAATCTGAGTCGTACAGGAAGGAAGAAAAAAAAACATATGTGCCAGGAAAGGACTTTGTTCCCCACTTCTACCCAGGCAAAGTGGGAGAGGAAAATAAAAGTAAAACCTAACCCCTTCTTTCTCAGGGAATCTGACCATCTTTTTTTTTTTATCCCTGGAAGGCTCTGGCCAAAAAAACAAAACAGAACAAAATCCAAAAGAAAGAAATCTGCCAAACACCTCCTTTCAGGCAGAATATTAAGAATATTTGTGTCTTTGCTTTTAAACTGCTTTTGGAAACAAAACAATGTATGTGAGATTTTATTTTTGAAAAGCCACTTTAAGCTCATGCATTCCTTTGGTCTTAAAATTACATGACAATGTGTGGGGCTAGAGCTGTTTTCTAAAACCTGTGGTATTGTCTATGGCAGGTCAGTGATTGCTGTGCCATCTATTCTGGGTAGAGCTGCAGGTAGAAGAATCTTTCTCCTCTCCTCAGAGAGGCAGGGGAAGCAGTTTCCTCCCTGCTTGCTGCTACTCTGGGTTGTTGGCTTGGTTATTTTTTTTCCTTTTCTATTCCCAGTGGGGTGATTTGCACATAGAAGTACACAGCATTTTTTCAAACATTATCTAGGATTCTGTATGTCACATGTCCAGCTTTGGCAATATGAAAAACCGCATTTGTTTAAAAGACATTGGTACATAGAACACATTTACTGAAACCCCAATCTTAGGTTCTTAAAACAGATGTGCAGAAAAAAAATATCTACAAAGAATGGCCATAAAACAAAAATAAAAATATTTAAAGTAAAAATTACAATGAATTTTCCAGTCATTGTAAACATTTTCCTAATTATTGCTTTTAGAATGATTAATTGCATAATAAATTATGAAGTACTATCATTGAAAAAATAGTTATGGATAGATGATTGTCTTTTAGTAACTGGTGAGGCAATGCACAGTCCTTTGCCCCTTTTTATGCCCTGAGAAAACAGTAACTTTGGAGTTCCTTCTTTCAGCTGAAGAGCGTAGGGAAACTACTGTAAGCCAAGATTGCTTTGCAGCATTGAAACTATGTACAAGCAACTGCTACAGGCACCCTGACTTGCCAAGTCATAAATAAAAAAAATCACTTTGCCAAAAAGTCTTAAGGGTCCATTGGTTCAACTGTTTCTTGCTTGACCTTTACAGGTAACAGAGGTAGTGGGTGACCATGAGGCAACTTCATAATTGACAGATCTGACGACTCGTAAAGGTTGCATCCTGAGGAGATAAGCCCATTTCCCAGGTTCCTCTGTAGAGATACTTTCAAATTAGCTCCTTCCATTTCCCTCCTGAGCATGGTCAGTATATCCTTCTCCACAATTGATGTTAAGTCGATATTGTCCTCCACTTCTTCCAACTTGTCAGCATTGTCACTGATGTCGAACTTCTCGATCTCCTCGTTGATTCGATTGAGGTCCTCCATGGAGAGGCCGGAGGCAGGGGCGACAGGGCAGTTGCCCTTCAGGTGGACCTGGAGGCTGCAGAGGTGAATGTAGCTCTTGTGGCAGTGGATGCATTTATGGGGGCGTTCCCGGGTGTGGAGACGCTTGTGCAGCTTCAGGTGCACAAACTGGGTGAATTTGGCTGGGCAGAGCTTGCACTGGTAAGGCTTCTCTCCAGAGTGGAGCCGCAGGTGGGTTTTGAGATTGCTGGTGCTGCTGAACCGCTTGTGACAAACCTAATGTGGGGGATGGCAGAGAAACAGTGAATGAGTGGGAGGGGATTTCATGGTTTAAATCACAGACACCCAGGAGACGACAGGATGAAGCAGCAGCTCTTTATGTCTTCACACTTTCTCACAAAGGGAAAAAAAAATCCCCACCTTTTTTATTTAAATAATGCTGAATGGCATTTTGAGTGTGGCTGATGGCGAAACTGTATCAGGCAGGTGTTGCTCTACCAGGCTACAGGCAATTCTGCTCTCTCCCAGATGCTGCTGCACCAGGGCTGGGCACGGCTGTGGTGCAGGCTCCAGCCCTGAGCAGCCAAGAGAGTCACTCAGCCCTCCCTGCACACCGTACAGGGCGTGCACAAGCCCTGCTGTCCCTTCAGCTTCCAAGGGAAGTTGTCTCTGTGTGTGTTACATACCTGACACTCGTGGGGTTTTTCTCCTGTATGTACCAGATAGTGCTTCTGGAGGTGAGCCAGCTGTGTGAAGCCTTTATTGCAAGTCTGGCATTTAAATGGTCTCTCTCCACTGTGTACTCGGAGGTGCACCTAGGGAGAAACAAAGTAATTAACAATTTGCAGTTTCCAGTACTGTAAGAAAAGTACTTTCAGATGTTTCCTAAAGTCAGCGGAAGAGTCCTATTGCCAAAATACAATGTTATCTAGTTAATTAGCTGGCGTCAGCTTTAAAACACATAACCACACTTTCTTGCAGGGGGGTGCCACATTAAACCCAGACAGATAAACAGCCTGACAAGGAAGGGAGGCCTGTCCCCACTTTTCTCCAAAAGCTACAGGGAGAAACCTGAGCCTTCCAAGAAGACTCCTGTCTTATTCTCCATTGCCTACCTTCAGATTGGAGAGCTGGCCAAAGGTCTTGGAGCAAACGTTGCATTCATACTTGATCTTCCCATTCTGCTTCTTAAGTGGGTATGGGAGGGTTTTATAACCAGTTACATTCCTCTTACTTTTAATGAGATTCATGGCTTCTTCACCGCCGGTGGCAGCCAACACCACTGAGGTAGGTTTAGGTTGCATTATGTGTTCCGAACTGGCTGCTGTACCAGCAGTGGGTGAGCCGCTGGTAGGGCTGCATGGCTTGTCCTTCATGCTGGCAGCAGCGCCCGTGATAGAGAAGGCACTGTTAGGTGCTGGTATGAGGAAGTCTCTCGGATGATCAGGCTGCAGCAATCGACGGCCTCCTTCACTGGGCAATGAACTGGGGAGGGTGGTAGGGTTCAGCATGTGGTGGGAAAGGCTACCTCCGCTGAGCAGGTTGCCATAAAGAGGATACATCCTTGGGAAGAGATTGAAATTGTTGATGCCATTGATATTGTTCAAAGCGCTCAGGTTATTACAGCTCATATTGAATGGAGGTAACAGGAATTTGGGGTAATGGGGGTTATAGGACGGTAGAAAGGTAGATTGGAGGTGGCCAGGGGGTGCGTATCCAGGATAAGACCCCAATCCTTCTGAGCCATACAATCCATTCAAGTAAGAGTATGGCTCTCTGTGCTCTTGGGAAGTAGGTGCCAGAGGCGAAACCGTGACCCCTGGGCTGCTGTGAGGGCTTGAACTTTTTAAACTTTGGTCTGGGCTGCTCCTCCCAGAAGGACTTGGTGTAGTAGATGCCTGGATGGGTGAGTGAGTAATGTAGCTGGGTCTGTCCATCCCATATGCTAAGGAAGCTTTCAGATAGTCTTCTGGAATGTGAGGTCGGATTGGGTAGACAACTCGAGGGAAGAAACACCTCTCCGGGCTATAGTTCTTACGCAAATCATCCAAGTCCTTTTCTGGAGTAACTGGTGAAATGTTGGTCTGGAAGAAGTCTTTTCCCTTTGGAGGATTGGATTCCATCTTCAGGATTTCTTTCACACTGTGCTCCTTCTTTGGGATACTCTTTTGATAAAGCTCATCTTTATCAGCACTTTGCTGCTTTGGATTAACGTGGGTTTGTGCTGAAATACAAAGACAAGGTAATGATTATTTAGATATGTCACTGGCATTGCCTCTTTTCAAAACACTAACTCCTACAAGTTTAGTGTGAAGGAAGGACTGCTCTCAGAGATGAGCAATCATTTAACTTGACAAAGCACTAATTTTTGTGTGAAGAAATGCCTGTTGTTATTAAGTGTTAATAAAAAGCATTGTTAATTTAAGGGATACCAACCAGTACATACAGATCTAGATGATGATGCATTTGCAGAGTGCAAGTCTCCACTCTGCAAACTGATTTCACCTTTCTTTCCCCTTAAATTTGACTAGCTTTGCTGTTGAATGTGTCTTTAAGCAGCATTTCTAATAAATGTGGTAACGAGCATTTGTTCATAATACAGGTTTAACAGAAGGACTTTGCAGAACACAAGCTCCCAGAAATGTTCCTCAGTAAAATAACAAGGCATGACAAATCAGCTTTTGCCAAACCACAGCAGTCACTTCACCAGCCAGTTCAATTACTTACAGTACCAAAAAAACCATGGCTGGCTAGGATGAAAGCCTTCTTCAAAGAGAAGGTATTCTCCATCAGTAAACAGATCATTACTCATTAAATATACTGCTTAGGAACATCTACAACAAAGCAGACTATTTACTGCAGATTTCTGTGGCATTCAGTCTATGCAAAACTCCTCTGCTTACAGCTGTACTTTATAAAAAAAATGCTGAAGCAAAGCAAAAGAAAGCAAGACTCGTTGGCTCCAGCTTATGTTGAAATGTACTTTACCAAAAAAAAAAAAAGGAAAAAGAAATAGAAGCTAGTATCTATTAATCTCAGTTTAGCACATGCTCCATTTATTTATATTCAAAGAACTTGCTATCTGGACATACTACAATATAGACAGTACACTGAAAGACATCTTCAGTAGAAAAAGAGGTCTGCTTTTATGTAAGTTAATAGTTAAATAATCTTGATTACTTGAAAGGTATTTTATTATGGGGGAAAACTACAAGAAGGTTTCATAATCATACTTAGTTATGTGCATGGCTTTCCATCCGGAGGCACAAATCAACATTGGTGTGTATGTGACTCAAAAGTATCACAATCCTTTAGACAATTTCTGTTTCCATGACTGTTCTTACTTCACTGTCTGAGGTGAGAAACAGCTATTTCTGATTTTTAGAAGATCATCTGAACCCAGAAAGTAACATGAGAACAGACAATGACCACACTGCTTTCAACACAGATTCTTTGCTTCACTATTCACTACCCTGATGGAATCTATCATTTGGCAACATTACCCTATAAGGCAAAGAAACAGCCATTTATTAAACATATCTAACAAAACAGCTGCTTTCAAAGCACGCTCCTACTCACAGCAATCCACTTCACAGCAGCAGTTTTTCAAATGGTATTAGACTAGTAGCAAGAAAATCTAATTTGAGGTATGGGAGCAGTTTGTGTATTTTCAAGCTGTGATGAAATGTTCTATTAAAATATTTATTATAAAACTCAGAGGTGTTACACAGCAAGCATGTACACACATAAGTGCACAAATAGCCTCCCAATTACTTCTCTTGATGTTAAAAGTTTAATGCAGAGCTGTATCAAAAATTAAATAATAGCATAATGTGTTGTCTGGCTTTAAAAATAATCTACTTTGGTTATTTTGTCTGTACTAGTGGACTGGTAACTCATTTTCTAAATCTCCACCAGATTTTTGGGTATAACGTAGAGATCCTACTAGGTTCAAGAAGCTCCACAATGGCATTGTGGATAATACTATCTCTATCTTCTTATCAGCTGCCTTTCACCACACCAGGGTCCAAGAGCAAACACTGCCAGTGACACTATCAGCATCTGGAAGTATCAAGACCAGGCAGTACTGAAGGCTGGATGGGGTTGAGGGGGTGGAAACGGGGACTTGTGAAGCCTCACAGCAGGAAAAATAAATAAATACCACCTTATCAGGTCCGTATCAGTTTCTCAGTGGGGTCTGTCAAGCAGGAAGTTCAAATTGACACTTTTTATTTCTAAAGAAAAAAAAACAGGGGGAAGGGAAGAGGAAGGAGAAGTGCTGGTGCTGCTGGAAAAGTGACAGAGAAACTGGGGCCACTTCAGCTGGAGGAACAGCTCCTACTGTCACAAGGTTAAACACAAGGGTGGGGACGTACGTGCCTTACACACAGGAGCAAGCCCATGAATGACAGAAAGGAAGCTTAAGCAGAGAGCGAAACTTTCTTTGTGCAACAAGCCCATGCTCCCACTTGACTGACTAAAGATAATTGCTCTTTCCTTCCCTTGTGAATTTTCCCATGTGTAGACAGAAGTTGTGATAGTTAAAGATTATTTTTCAAGTCTAACTGTGACAGCTCTCTTTAGTTTGCAAGCTATCTTTGGTCCATAAATCCCCTCTTGGCTTTTCCCCCTATTACCTGAGCACAAGGGACACTTGGGAACACCAGAGAGATCAAAACATACACCAGTGTGCCAGCACTGTGTAAAATAAGAGAAGGTAATGTCATGGCCCAGGGAGAAATTCTTAAGTTTTATACTGAAGGTGGATTTAAACCAGGGCTGAAATTGATTGAGATGTTTACAACCTTTCTTATTGCTCTTAAAGGAGCCACACTTCAAAGTCAAACAGATATTTTTCTTATAGATTATTTTAAAACTTGTGATCCTAGATTTAATTTTTTACCAATCAGATTGTCTCCCTCTCTCTGTTGAAATGCATTTCTGCCCTCCCGCCCCCATATACACACATACATACACACTACACACTAAATATAGGCACACATTCTTCCAAGATCTGTCTAGTTTCTGTGGTCAGAGAGACACAAAAAAGAGATTCATGACAAAACACGAACAGTGCAGCTGCATTTTTAAGTTACTGATCTGAGGGGAGAGCAGAAAAAAAGAAAAAACCCTAGACATGCCTCCTGAGGAGACTGATCCACTTCTAACTGAGATCAACAGATTATTTGGTTAGATTTGGGATCAGTAAGTGCATTCAAGAGGAAAAGGAACGAAACTCCTGTTACTTTTAAGCTTTAATAAAACTCGAGTGGAGGGGCTGCCTGAAGTCACTCCAATGTGGGTGTTCTAGATACTGACTGCTGCAGAGCTATGGGCTTTGCTCTCAGTTCTTGTGCTCTGAGCTGTAGCCTGAGAAAGATTTCGTAAAAACAATGATCTGGGTTTTTCTAAAAACCTGAAAAACGGTTGTAGGCAGACAGTAATTTCAATAGTAATTTCAGGAGTGAGATGGTACTGAACACTCTGAGTGATGGAGTTTAATTATGCCGATTCACATTTTCAATCTAAATTAAGCACCTCTTTTGCTAGTAGTAAGATAACCTCGAAGTTGTGAAGTGGGCAAAACAAAGACTGCTTCCATTCAAAATGAGAATGGAGACCAACATTTAGAAGTACATAATTTGATCATCTGTTTTCTAAACGTGTCCAAGGCAGGGTGGCATGCCTTTGAAAACTTTTTGCTCAGAAAAGGTCTTTAAAGGAGTCTTCAAACAATCCTCCATACGAAGTCCAACTTTATCCCCCAAATTCTGGTTTTGTGAAGACAACCTTTCATATAATTTAAAAATCATTTTTCCTGAGCCCTTTTGAACATTCCAGGAGGCATTTTTTTTTAAGCAAGTGCAGATGTTTCCTCTCAATCCAAACAGAAAAGCTTCAAAACCAGAAAGTGAAACTGCCCATAAACAAAAGGGAAAGCGAGTGGCAGGGCTGAGCTAACGGCCAGCATGTCAGGGCCAGCAGGAAGAAGAAAATAATAAACTGCATTTAAGGAAAAAGCATTAAAAAGTTAATCTCATAAAACCTGAAATGTTTAAAATTAATGCCTTGTTAAACCTGCTAATGTAACAAAAAGATTGCCAAATATTTTCTAAATATGCAAATTGTCTTTCCCCAACTTAAACTTTTTTTCTGAGGCTTGACCAAAAGATGTCACCTGCCTGTACTTGACTGAGACAAACATGACAGAGGAGCAGGAAGTTGCATCATATGATTGCAATATATGAACATTATTATCAAATAGTCATGTCCTGAGTCAATGGATTTTGCTGCTTTTTTTTGTGCGTGTTGTTGTTTGCTTGTTTGGTTTGTTTAATTTCTGTTACTTTCTCCACCCTCCATCCCCAAATAATCCTCCTATGCTGAGGTAAGAATGAAATGTTAAGCTATGAGGGAACCCCGAAGCAAATTTCCTCAGTCTGTTTGCTAAATAATCCAAATATATCACAGACTAAAGACAATCTGAAGGAGCAGCTGAATGAAGTTTAAGCACATTAACAGATTACTGAAAATTTATTTTTTGGCCAACAGAATATAGAAATCTTGTGCCCCCATACTTAAAATTATTTACTGGACAACGGCACCATCTTAAGGTAACATCTCAAATCCTGACAGAAAATATCAGGGGCCTTCAAAACAGGCAGGAAGGGGAAGGGGATCATTAGAAATGGGACTGAATTTCTACCGCTGGGATAATGCAGAGTCTTTCCCCTACCACTATTGTGCAACTGCTTGCAGGCACTTCAACATCCACTTGAAGTTACGTAGCTCCACTCGGAGCTAATCATGGCTGTGAAGGTAGGTGTGTGCTCCAGCGTCTGAAGGACTGGGTCAAAGGCCCCAGTTCAAGAAAACACAGAGGACAGGCTTAAACCCACAACTAAGTACATGCCTAATTGCTGTCTTGAATCTGGATGCTTTCCTTCTACGGGGCACAAATGAACTAATGCTGGGGAAGTTACCTTTAATTTGAAAGTTTGCTGTTACAGAGACAAGTAGATGTTATACATGGATGTGTAAATATATTTATGCTCTAAAGTGGTAGTTCTCCCATTTTTGAGGCCACTAATTACAGGAAATAAAGCCAGAGAAATTCCCTGATACATTTTTCCCCAGAGGCCCATCCTGCTCTAGCACTTGAAGAACTGAGTTGTTGAACTGCAAGACCGTGATCCCCAAACCCCTGAGGCACTCAAAGCAGCTGCCTGTATTTTAAGTTGGCAAGACTGGAAGGTCTTCGTAGGTGCGTCTCAGGTGGCCTCTCCTGTTGTGGGCTGGGCAGCTCTTCCAAAGCCTCCCACAGGCACCAGCATGCTCTGCACATCCTTGATGCAGTGGAGAGAGATCTGGGGGCAACACACCACAGCCATGTCCCATGGGAGGTGGCCCTGACTTCAGGCTGCAGCGGGACCTGGATCCCAACTTTCCCTCCCTCTTCCTCAGAGGGTGCCAAGACCAGCAGTCAGGAGCTGGGAGAGGTGGTGATGCTAGCCTGCTCCTTTGAAGGAAGCCACGCCACTTTAAACACCAAATTACTAGCAATCCATTTGGCTGGAGAGGACTTTCCTGGATTCCTAGCAGGTGACTGGCGTGGGGGTCCCCTCTAGCAAGACTGTGTTAAGATTGTTTTGAAGGGCCAAAGCCCCACATCTGCAGGGGTTTTGGTCCATCTGCAAGCTTTAGACCTGAATATGTCTATCACAAAAATGAGGGGAAAAAAAAAGTGAGAACTTTTTCCTCATTTTTTCTGAACTGCTCTTTTCTTTGGGTGGAGAGAGCTAACATAAAATTTTGAAATGGTTCAAATATAATTACCTTAAAAGAAAAGAACGGATACTTCAATTTCACCTGGAAATATCACAAATGTTAAAGCCAAACTACACAATTGTGATTCAAGATCCCATTTCATTAAATCCAGGTATTGAGCCTACTTTTACTAAAATGGGTTATTCTGCTATGTCCAGACACACCTAATTTTGACCTGAATAAGAGTAACTGGACAGAGAAAGAAACACTTTACAAATACATTCCTTGCTACTTCTGCAAGGAAACCTAAGGTACCAGCAGATGCAGGACACTGATCCTGCATTTGTGTATCCCCCTAGCTAGATCTTTGCAAACTCCTCTAAATGCTGTTGTCTCATCCCACCTGCAGGTCCCTCTGAAAAGCCAATATATAAAAAGTTCAACATATTAGGAAATAGAACTGGACAGAGAGTGGTAAAATGATATACATGCAAAGATGACATAATCAATGAGATAGTTTTTGAATGCATAATAAAGCTGTAGAGGACATTCCCTCCATCTCTTCTTCCCTCTGCCATTAAGAGACAAGTTTTCTTCTATTAATTGGCAAGGAAAGATCAAAAACTGATGAATGACATCCACCGAGGACAGGTGTACTTTTGATTAATCTGAGTGTGTGACACTATTTTCATGATACAGGATGACATTTTAGCTGTAATGAAGCCCAAAGCAACACTGGTATTTTGTAACCCCTTGTTGCCAAATTACTGCAAGAGTTCTTTTCACTCAAAAAACCCACCTGTTTGTTTTTTCTTCAAGTTTCAGCGTAGGCCCTTGCAGAAGGACAAAAGAATGCTCTGCTCTATCTCAGAGCACCTAGCAGTGCAGGAGGCAGCCTAAGAGTCCACTGAGAGGTCAGCAAGAATCTTCCCCACTCTTCAAGGGGCTTTGGGTAAGGTGCTAGGCAGTGATTAAGCTATGAGTAAAGCATCACAGCTGGAAATGGTCAGAAACCACAGAGGAACAGAGAGATAAAACTCCTGGAGACTCCTCTTCCCTCTGCTACCAGTGCTATTATTTTTGAACAGAAAACGAAAGCTGTGATATAAAGCCAAGAATGGGGACAAAGTGCACTAAGCTTAAAAAACAAGTAACCAGATGAGAAGACCACAGGAGGTTTGCTCTCATAAGAGAGATAAGTGTAGATGCAAGGCTCAAAGTGCATTAGGCAGTTAACACATATTTTGTCAGACACCTAGACATTCATGGCACATTGCCACTTCCTGGTACAGTGAGGGCAGCCTTTTGGGAGTATGACTGGACAGCCTTTAGTATATGCTATCAAAGCAGACTTTTGCTCAACACACTGTGAGATCTGGACTTGAAAAGTCTGAGAGCGAACCAGATTCTGAAGGCAAAGGATATACTCCGGTTACCCATCCAGAATTTCATCAGATCAGACTCAGATTGTAAACCAGCAACTGTTCAGATTTTTTATCTGTTTACATTTGAACAGGCACAGGGAACTCATTCAGTTGTGTTGGGTTTTTTAATTCCCCTTTTTTACTCCAAGCTACCTACTGTGACACAACAGATGATGCAGCTGTGTAATTACACAACTTATTATTAGATCGTATAGGCAGAAGAGACATTACTAGCATTCCTTGCTTATACTGTAATCCACTTACTGAGGTTCATCATTGTCAGGTCTCTGGAGGAGGGATAGTGCAGCCTCTCTGCAAAGTCTCGGCAATACCATACAAGCAGCTCTTGGTTGGCAGGGATAGGCTTGATGGTATAGAAGTAAATATTCATTCCATTCTGACAAGCAGCCAAGTTCTGTTCCTGAACAGAGTAGCCAGGGTTTACATAACGCATCCAGTTGCTCTTGTCCTCATTAAATCCATCAATGAAGTGGTGAAGCTCACCACTTGAATAGATCTGGAATAGACAGGAAGTGCTTATTAATATATATGTATATATATGCACTATATGCAACATGTACATACAGTCCAGAGGGGAAAAACATTAAGTGAGGGTTATTTGTTTTGTTTTGCCCTTTTTTTAAAAAAAAAAACAAAAAACAAGCAGATATCACTGGAATAAGAGTTAAGGCTGGGTTCCCACCTTTCCAACTATGACATCCTGAGAGTTACAAAGGTATTCAAAGGTAAGTACATAGTCACCTTTTCCATTTCTGCTTAGCCTGTGCCTTTGCTAGTATGGGAAAACAAGACACAAAATCTGAAATGCAGAGTACTCCCCCTGTGTGAACAGTCTACCTTCGAGTGCTTTTTCTAGTGCTATGATCAACAAGTGGGTGATGCTGATGACTGCAGGTCTGAGTGCATGTTGCATTAATGCTTTGAGTCACCTGTGTATAAGACTGACTGGCTGTGCTACGTCAGTCTTTCTTGTCTTTTTCTATGGCCTCTGTACTTGCAGTTTCCTACCACCTCCACCCAAAGGTTTAAACTATGCAAACATTCTCCACCCCCCACCAGAGTCCTACAGCAACACTTGCTCATAGTTGAACTGTAACCCTTCTGTAGAAAGGCTGGGCGAGGCAAAGATGAAATTCACCGGTCATAACTTAAGGAAGATCTGGAGAGGGGCTAGTCCGTGAAAGTCACTCTTCCTATCAAGGGACATGTTCTGACTTGTCCACAGAGCGGAAAGAAAACATGAATCTAAAAGCTGCTTAGTGGCTTCAGGGGAAAGAAGCCCCAGTCACTGACAAAAACTACTGTTTCTTGAAATGGTAAGAATAAGAGATTAAAAAAAAAAGCTCAACTAAAAACCAAGACAAATTCAACAGACATGTTAAAGGCACATTCCTTACTTTTGGAGGGAACTAGCTCTGTGCTGGAAGAAATGGGCTTCCTGGGTTTCACAAAACAGATGACCAGGCAAAAGCCAGACCTTGAAGTGGGAGCAGCCTGCACCAGAGACACACCTCGCTGAGCAGGAAATGCCTTTCCAAAGGGGAGACAGGGCTCATCTTGGGGAGAAAACACTGCACAGGGCGTTCCTGCCCTGGCGTTCACACTACTGCCTTTTGCACCTACGTGGCCAGGCAGAGCACCCCACGAGCGCCCACGGGCCAGCAGGGACCCTCCTCTGCTCCCCACGAGAGGGGCGAGGCAGCACGGCCCTTTAACACCGGCCATAAACACCAGAATCACTTTCTTTAAGAGTAACTTCCTGTAAACTGAGAAGGGGGAAATACATGTGGCCTCATCAAAGCAGCTTGCGAGAGATTTTGCGGTGTGTTTGTTATGAGAAAATGGAAGGGAGCTGGGCGAGTTATGCTGCATCAAGAGCAGCCTTCAGGTTTCTCTGCTCACCCCGGCTCGCAAACTTCCAGGAACACGGGGCTCCGGTGCTTGACGCCTGCCGCCTCTTCCCAAACCAGCCCTCCACTGCTCCCACGCCAGGGCCACGGATCCGGCTCCCCTAGCAAAGGCACCCACCAGGCTCCCACCTATTCTGGGGAAGGCGAGACCAGATGTGCTGAGTCACGGCGTGGTTCCCAGAAATGACGTGGGACCCAGGCGGCCCGGTTCCCCTCGCGCGGGCAAGGCACGGGCAGCATCCCCCGTGCACAGAGCAGATGTTCCTGCTCCTGCCAGCAAGCCTAGGATGCCTTTAATAACATGTGGGAAGTTATCTCCCACAATTTCCTTTGCATATGCAAGCCTGTGTCAGACCCCTAGGAAGGAATTAATTTTCAGTGCAGCAGTCTGTCTTGAACGAATCAAGAGATTATAACAGGGAATTTAATGATGCTTAGATGGCTCCTAGGATAGTATTTCTGAGGATCCCTCCACATTAAGGCTTAAAATCACATCATGAGAATGATGTCATCTTTCTTGCTGCAACATACGAATGAAGTCCTGCAAGATGTTTAGCAGGCTCCCTTCCCTGTCTGCTTGTCTTATTAACAACTGGCAGGGCTAGGGCCAGCATACCAGTCTCTTCCTACACTGGACAAAAGCTTCCAAAAATCTGGCAAAAAGAAACGTTTTGTGGCCTTACAAATGTGAAAACAGTTGCCTGCTTTTTAAAAATGCTCATGCAAATAACTGCCTGTGCAATGCTGTATTACATCGCACAAAGACGATCTGAGAAAACCAAAATGATTCAATTAGGTAGGAAGAAAGGGGTGTGGGGAACGCTGCTGCTTGCCCTGGGTTTCACCTGGATATGAGGTTAGGATATTACTAAGGCAGGCAGGCACCTGAGCACAGACGCTTGGACACGGTCCCAAATCCACAGATTTAGACACAACCTAAATGGCTAGAAGGCAGCAAAACAAATCTATGGAAGGAGATGGGGCTGAAGGAACGTTCCCTAACAATTAATAATGGGTTTGTAAGGAAACTGAGGATTATGTCAACTGATAAACTGGAAGCATATGCCCCAGCACAGACTGCCCAAGACCAAACAAATTGGCTGGTGCTCCCTTCCAGCTTATACTATGGAGTACAAATTAGGAACCACCTATAGTGTTTGTCTTTTTTCCCTTCACTAAGATCAGTAGGCTGCTCTTCTAACAATTCTGAGGTGGACTGGAAAAATTTATGACTCGAATGATATATGCTGAAGACCACGACCACCACCACCACCACTGAAACATAGCAGTTCTGTTCAAAACCCAGAAAAAAAATGTCACAAAATGTATCAGAATTCCAGAGTAAAGTTTATGCACTGCTTTCACAGCTTCTTCAGAGTGGGAAAACTCAAGGATGTGATACTTGCATAAACTAGAATGACTTTCTACTGTGAAGAAATGCAAAATAACCTGTCGTTACAGCAAGAAGCAGAACTACTTCTTTACGGAACCAAGCACTGATCCATTCTGGAAGACAAAACCAGGAAGGGCTCTGCATCTCCACTGCTCTCTCCACCCACACAATCCCTACATCCAGGACAGACAGGTTTTTACTCAGTTTAATTCACCCCCTGGCTCTGTTCATGCCTGGCAGCATACAGAGGTTGTCCCCTGCCTCACACAGGTCTGCAGCAGGAAGTGACCCAGCTTCTCAGCCGTACTCATTTAGTGATCTGCTTACTGCAACAGCATGGTGCTGTTTTTTCCTGCTTACCCGCCAAAAGTATTTTCTGTTCGCATTCTTGGGAACCGTATCGCTGGTATAGATCTCTCCTACCAGGGGTCCAAAGCGTGTTCCTTTTGGGATGTACTCTTTGCTTATAACTCCAGTGACCTACAAGAAGAGCAGCACAGGATCAGTTCATTGCCAGCAGAAACTGAGAAGTCTTTCCCTTCTCCCCTGTCCCCCAAACTTAACAAGCTAAAGCAGACAACACACGAAATTTTTAGTGATAGTTTAGCAAAACAGAAATAAATTCACAATCATATTGGATACAATACAAACAGCTTCATTAGATACCAGCATTTTACTAAGACATATGGAAAGCACCTTAAAAATGTGTTTTGTGGAAATACATTTACAACAAGAAACAGTAAGCGAAATGCGCAGAGACCATTAAAGATCTTCAGAAGTTATTTCTTCTATCAAAGGCAACCCCCACAAAAGTCTAGTTCCAGCAAACAAAAATATTCAATACCTAGCAATCACTTCACTGCTACAGAGCTCACTTTTCTAATAAGTTAGGAACTGGAATGACTACTCCTCCAGATCAAAATGAAACCACCCCACACCCCTCTCCATTTTCTGCTCTACACCCACCCTGATAGCTAAAAAGAGAACAAAAAGAAAAAAAAAAGAGAAAAAAAGACAACCTACAGTTCTCTCACCAGCATACAGTGTCACACAGAACAGAATATGAAACGGCTTTGGGACATGTACTCACAGGTCACCTTCTTTTATGAAAAGGAATCAGCAGTTCCAGTAACATACATCAAGTGGGTTTGGTCAAAAGGCCATAAGGGTTTTGAAGAAAATGCTTCACTATGGTAGGTCTAAGAAATGTACTCTGGTTGTTCAGCTTCCTTCTTGACAGTAATTATACCAAAAAAAGTCACTGACCACAAATCAGGAAGCAATTCATCATTATTCAGAAGAACGTGCCTTAGAGTAACCCTTTGCAAAACACTGCTGAGTTATTGGTTTTGTCTCTCTACTTCTCACTAATCTTCATAGATTTAATGCATCCAAACAACGTTAAAAACCCAATAATTTTGTAACCCCAAAACCCCAAGCCTTTGCAAGATTGATTTTACTGCTCAGATAGCGGGAAAAAAAGGATGGTAAAAAGCTCATTAATTTTGTCTTATACAAACTTTCATGGCAAAATTAATTAAACATATCCCCTTCACACATCTTGCCACTTGTCTTTTCAGTCACCAGGGTTTCAGAACAAGACAAGAACACCAGAGTAGTTGACAGAGTTGGGATTACTGCTGTCTGTACCCCACAGTACAATCGATATCCTTAGCAAAGCAGCTTAGCACCCATCAAACCGTACAGATAGCTCACTTCACTGAGCTTTTCTTTTAACAGTTCTTCTCAGCAACAGGTGGTAAAAAACTGTGACTGCATGTAGACAGCACTTCGCGAATTAGCTAAGCCTTCTGATTTGCTTATGCTACGTTTTCTTCTGTTGTATGACTCTTAGTGTCTAAGAAAGAGACAGACAGAGAAATCCTTGCCTGTGTACTGGTGAAGATTAAAAATCCCAGTAAACAACTAACACCTAGCATAACTTCATGCTAAATGTCGAAATAAAGGGGACAAATAACAGCTGTGGAATCAAGTAATCACCTGGAAACAGACTGCTGGGTGTATGCTGTGACTGTTTGTACTCATCTGCATTTCAACATGTCCTTCAGGATACTACCAAAAAATTTAAACATCAACAGCAGAGGTAGTTAAATGCTCCATTGATCTGTGCATCTGGACTGAAGGGAGAGAAGGACTTCCAGAAATTCTCCTACACCTACCATATGCTGAAACAAGCTCAGTGGCTCAGTTTTATTTTTGTCTTGCTTGTACTTGTCTCATAGAGAGCTGAAAAAGGCAGATGTTCCTCTCATTTTCCCTATATATCTTCATTTACATCCATCTGCCCTCTCAAGAAAAGTTCACGACCAAGCTACAGCACACCCTACTAAGTTTTACTTCATGATAGCTTGAGTTTTTTCATGGTTTTAAAAATATCTTGGCCTTAATTAAAACCACTTTAATGAAATTCTCAGAATTTCTAGAAATCACTCCTTGAACTAGTCAACTTGAAACAGCCTCTGACACAGCAGATACTTTTTGATATCCACCTTACAGACAGCATTTGCTTCTCCCGCAGAGTAGCTGAACATGAAGATGATTTCTCCCCCTGTACCCATCAGAAACTTATTTTGGCAGAGGATGTTCTGCACGTTCACCTGTGCCAACACCGAAGTTCTGCGAACCTGCCCAGGTGACTTTTAAGTGGGGATGGCTCTCTGGTCAGCAATTCTCGGCTTTCACTACGCCCCCCACAAGCTCAGCTGCTGAGGCCGATGAGGGACACTCTCCAGAAAAGTGCCAGCAGTGCCAAGGCAGGCTAGCTCCAGGATGCCGGCAGTCCCCCTGGCCGGGGCAGCCAAAAGCAGCTGAGCGGGGACGGCTCACCAAGAGGCCGGGAAGCAGGGAGCTGCCGAGGGCTTGGCCGCAGGACCGCGGCGGAGCTCCCGGTGGGGAGCGGGGGCTGAGCCGTGCCCGGGCTGCCGGAGGGCTGTGCCAGCGCGGCACTTCGGGGCTCTGTCCGCCAGGTGTCCCGCAGCGCGGGGAGTCCTTGCCGGGAGCCTCGGGGAGCCCGGCGGGGCGCGCTCCCCAAAAACAGAGCTCCCCAAAATCCCGGCGGCGCCTGCGGGGCGCGGACCGCGCCGTGCGCGGATTCCCCCGCAAGCTTCTCTCCGCAGGCGCCCATCCCCTCTCCCTTCACAGCTCCCATCGCTGCGCCGCATCCCTCCTCTCGGTACGACAGCACTTCCAGGAGGAAGGTGCAGCCGGGCGGCGGCCCGAGCCCGCACGGCGCTGCCGCTGCCCGGGCGGGGATCGCGGCGGGGATTGCTGCCCGGGACGGCGGGGATTGCTGCCCGGGACGGCGGCCCTGGAACTGACCAGGGTCCTAATGCGGCGCCGGGGGCCGGGCACGCCCGGGGCCCGCCCGGACCGGTCCGCACGTCCCGGTCAACACATCCCTGCCCGCCCGCGGTCCGGACACCGAGGCGCAGGGAATCCGCTTCCAGCTCTCATCGGAGACGGCGCTTCGGAAGATCAGCGCTCCTGTATCCTTTTGTCTGGGGAGCGGGCACTGAGGTAAACAACGACTCCTGCTAGCTCTGCAACGGGACCACTAAGCTGCGTAAAAAACACCCGAAACACCGACCTCTTACTGGCTTCATTAGAACAGGGTATTCTCCACATGCAACCAGGCCAGGCCATCATGTGTCCTGGAATAACACTGATATATATATATATATTTTTTTTTTTAAATACTAGTTCTACGGTTACCTAATTTTTACCCCTTTGTTCAGTGTGACCGATTTTCTAAAAGTGATGCCACAAAATAAAATTCTTTCAGATGCCTTTCTCAGTGACCACATATAAAAGAAATAAAAGCAACAGAGGAGAGCAAGTGTCTGGAGGTCAGTGAGGCACACTTCATAGCAGCTGAACATCACTGCTTTCACCAAAACCACCGATTTGGGGTCTGTCACTAAAAAAATGGCCTTATTAAAGAAATGCAACAGTAATGGGTGGTTTGCTGAGATATATTTTGCTCTGTCAAAGCTCACAAACCAGGATCAGAAACTAGTAATATTCAAAACAGCGGAGTAACTGGCACTTTATATCAAGAGCTATTGTGGCTTTAGGCACCGAGACCAAAGGAAAAATTATTGGGAAAAAATTGTTTTTAAATGTCTGCATGAAAAGATCATTCATATATAGCCTTCTGGAGGGCGAGCCTAACATCACATTTCATCATTTTTTGACAACTGCCAAAACTGGAGGAAAGGATAAATAATTCACACATAGAAATAAATAAATTACTTCATGCAAATCTAACAGCCTAAAAAGTTATGAGACATAGTAATTCATTTTTTAAAATGCTGACACATTCTGTGAACTCATAACAAAAAATGTGTCCTTCAGAAAAGCCCCTGATCAAGATCCAAGAATAAACAAGAGTATGAGGATGTGTCATGGGCTCCCTTGCAAATTGCATAAACCTTTAAAGAGGAGCTACTCACTTCACAAAACATGCAAGGGAAAGAAATAGAAAAAGCAACCCTCTCCAAGTAACAGCGGTTGTACTTCCTCCCTCCTAAGAAGGCACGCAGTACTTTTCCTGCTCCAACTGGCGATACAATACTAATCATGACAACACTAGGATTTCATGATCTAATCATGATGGTATTAGCATTTCACAAGCGATGTATTATATATGTTTTTTGACAATAAACTGACTCAGCATTTAAAACTCTCAGCCAGATGAAGCCACAGCTCTCCCCAAAGTTAACAATGAAGACAGCTCACATCTGAGCCCACTGGCAAACACGCATCCATGCATCCCCCGAAGTCTTACCTCATCCTTTCGCAAGTGAAAAAACCCACCCTACCCAGCTGACAGGACGCCAGTGGTTTTCCATGAGGTCAAAAACAGAATCAGGCTTTCTCACTGACCCCATAAACACTGATGTGCGAGAGCAACACACACATGCAGGCCTGACCCCACTGAACAGAATCAAACTTGGAAGGTAGACAGAAAAATAATGTTTCACATCAGAAGTTGCTAGAATGCAAGCAGACTATACCAATTACAACTACTTCACCCTGCAGATGAGTAGCAAATGAGGGACCTGTCTGTACATTCACAGGAGAGTAGCTTTCACAGAAGGTGGGCAAAAAAAGCATCATATCTGCTCTTTCTTTCAGAGCTACCTTAGAGATAGTCAGGGTTTGAAAGTTCCTATTGCTCCTTATGGTAGGTGCAATTTAGCACAAATAAAAGACCGGGGGGAGCTTTGGAGAACAAAAGGAGGATGTCCTATATTCAGACTCCCACTAGCAGGGAGCTGCACAGGTCACATTTTACAAGGAAGAACCCGGCAATCTTTCAACAACTTCTCTCTCCCCCCACCTCTTATACAGAGATGGCAGTAATCCTCCTACCCTGATTCACTGACCTGAGCTAGAGAGTAAAGAAATTACACCTTGGAATTTCCAAACACAGTGCTGGGAATTTTGAAAGCTTTTTGGATGTCTCCAGCCACAACAGGACGACTCAACAGGGCAGAGAGAGCAAGCAGCCTCAGCAACCAATCGGTCACCAGTAGGCCACTAAGGATCGGCCTGAGCTGTGGCACTGCAAGCTCATCCTTCAACTAAGAAATTTTCTCATATCACACAACAGAGTCACAGCTTTATTTGCCTCCTCTTGCCAAAGTAAGACCTATCTAACAATGTAGTAACATAAAGCAAAGTTTCACACTTTTTTTCCGGAGTGTGACCCTTCTCTGCCAAAGTTCTGCGGGGCAGGGCAGATGGGAAGAGAAGACTGATTTTATGGAGAATTTAGGTTTAACATCTTATCAAACCTACTAGGTACTGTATTAGGCAGTGCCAAGCTAAATTCCATGGTGTCAACACCCTTCAGCTGGGGGTCTGGCCCTATTTCTGTACACAGGGTTTAACAAGTACCTGCTCTGGAAGGAAGTATTTGATAGGCACGGATGAGTGTACCTCTTCTTTTCAGCTCTGTGGTCAGTATGTTTAGCCAAAGCAGAAGCACAGGTAATAGTTGCTATACCACAAGTCTCAGCACAAGGAGAAATGAAGGGTTATCCCTTGGGTTATTACCCTTCCGAACATCACACCTAACTATAATAGCTACTCTATATGAAGGAGTAAACACAAAACCAAATTGCTCATCCGGGCTCATTTCTTTCCAGCCCTTCTGAAACAACAACAAAGAATGTACCCACTCCAGGTACAAGGATAGGACAGACTCGCTCAGCTACCAGTGAAGATACTGTCCCAGATAAACAAAAGTTAATTTAAGCTATGGCCACCCTTCTGTCAAGCTTGCTATAGTTCTACCATTACTTCCTTAACCGACATGCTGGAGTTTTTAAGAATTTAGGAAGTTGGGAATACAACAAGCTCACAAGAAGAATAAAGCAATTTCATAACCAAAGGGAAAACAAAAAGAAATAATTAAACACATTTCCAGGAATTTGTGTTTTTTTTCCCCCCCTCCATGTTTTTTTAAAGCTATTTATTGGACAGCCGAGGCACTTTAATCTCTGAGCCAGAGGCAATGAATGGTTCTGGCAAACAGCAGTCTAGAAATTGGCACAGAGAACTACCCCACAGTTTAAATATGCTTATTCAGATGCTGTTCAAATTGTGTGAAAATTTAACTGTTTGCGAATTGGTACAGAACCAGTTTCAGGGATAGGTTGGCTGCAGTTTTCAGTAAAAATATTAGACAACAGATGACCAGCTCACAGTTTCTTAACAGAGTTATTAGAGTCTCATATTAAAAGCCAGTGGGCAGCATTTGTTGTTGTTGGGGCGTGTGTGTGTGTCTGTGTTAAAGAATCAAAGACAGGGTGAGCACACACTTTCCAAAGCGCTGTGATTTGGCTTGTCTGACTCCAGCCTTCCCCAGAGCACTGCTGCTTACCTCTTTGCAGTTAGATGCGTATTTGAAAGTCAAGTTCCTTGGCAAGGAAGCCTCTGCCTGAGTTAGGGTGCCTCCATCGGCACTGGGATCCAATGGGTGATCATTTACAATGTATGTGCACTTCTCTTCAAAATCAGCTTCTGTCCACAGAGTCATGTCAGCATCCTCCATGTCCATTTTCATTGTCCACTCTCTCCCTTTCACCAGATTCTTGAAACTCACAGCGTCCGAGCTACACTGTGTAGCAGCCTGGAAAAAAAGAAAACAGTCTTTAATCCTCATTGTCCTTCAGTGTTGTGGTTTCCGTTGATACTGCGTGACTAATACAGTAGTCTGTGACACTTTAAAAGCATATGCAGGATAGTTGGTACAGCTGAGTAATAGCCAAAAAGCAGTGTAAACGAAGCTGCTCTGACTGAAGCAGCACCTTAAAACACCAGCCTTGGTAATAATGAGGGAACAAAAACAAAGAGGAAAAAATCCCTAGGCTGACAACTGCTTTACCTCTTTCAGACCCTTTTCTTAATGCTTCAGAGAGAAAAAAATATTCCGTGCTGAAGAAAACGTGGGGTCATGGCCGCAAGACCACTTAGTCGCCTGTGGAAAAGCTGCCTCAGAAAAGTGTCACAAACAAGGAGAGGAAGAGGAAAGGAGCTGCTGTCTGCGTCTGAATGAAGCTAAAAATGGAAAGCGCATGTTGGAAGAGCGGAACCCAGCCTTGCCTCTTCCAAATGGGGAAGCCTGAACTTTCCCACCGGCTTTCAACACACAAACAACTTTCAAAACAACCTGGCCCCCCCGCCTCCTCCTGACGTCCCCTTATCCTCTGGCATGGAAGGCTTAGAAAGCCGACATCCTGCCAGCATCACTGTAGTAGCAACAGCCCTGCACAAAGCACTGCAACACATTCTTGGGGGTCAAAACAGAAAAGGAGCAAGGAAAATAAATAAAATAAATATTTTTTAAAAGTTGATCTATCCCTTTTGATTTTGACGGTACCTCCTAGAATTACTAACTCGAAGCACAGGATATGAACCTAGCAGGGCAATTCCAGCAAAGTCCTTCAGCCCCTCAGTCTGTCCAGGACAGAAGCACTGTTATCAAACCTATCCCCGAACAAGTATCAGGGTCAGGCTCATTCCATAAGGTTCATTAGGGACCAAAATCTGTGCCTATGCCGGTAGCTGGGAATGACGTCCAATCCGGCGTAAAATCCCTTCATCTCTTCCTTTTCGGATACGCGGCTACTGCGAAATTCACAGCCCTCCTCCGGGAAAAACGAAACGCGAAGACTGAAAGCGCACGACCTTCCGAGAAAGAGGTGAAGGGCTGCCTGACCGCGGGCTCGGGGGGAGACCCCCAGCGCCCCCCGGGGTCCGCCTCTGCCGGGGGGCACGGCGGGGCCGCCACTCCAGAGGCTGCGGCGGGGGGCGCGGCNGCCACCGCCCGCCCGCCGCTCGCCACCGCCCGCGCCCCGCACCGGCCCCTCCCTCCTCCCCTCGGCCCCTCGCCCCACGGCGCGGGAGGTGGGGCCCTACCTGCGGCCCCGACCGCCGCCCAGCCCACCCGCGTTGGGTTTGGGTTTTTCTTTAATCACATTTTTATTTTTTCTCCTTTTTTATCTCTCTCTCCTCTCGGACCCAGGCGGCCCGTCCGTCAGCGGGCAGAGCCGCGGCGCTGCTCCGCCGCCTCGCTCCCGGCACGGAGAGAGCACCTGAGGCAGCTTGTACTAGAAATCTGTTTTCCGCGCTGTTTTTAAGCTCTGGACTTCAACACGCTTGAGTTGATAGAACGTTATGAAAAANCTCGGCGGGGTGCCCCGGCGGGGCCGCCACTCCAGAGGCTGCGGCGGGGGTCGCGGCACGGAGTCCCCCGGGACCGGACCGATGCGGGCGAGGCGAGCGGTGCGGCAGCGACGGACCCTCGGCGGTAAGGGGAGAGAGGGGGCTAAGCACCAACCCCAGGCAGCGGGGGGACGGGGGGCATGACAGCTGCGCGGCGGAGCGAAGGGGTTAACGCCGGTCCGAGCAGCGCTCTCGATACCACGGGAGAGGCGACGAGGAAACTTTGGCTCCGTCCCGCGGGCGCCGGGGCGGGCGAGAAGCAGGAGCCGGGGAGGTGGAGACCGTGGGGCGAAGGAGGGGGACGGACGGCACCGCGCTCCTTACCGGGGCAGAGTCCGCGCGCGTTTCCACACCGAAGCCCACCGGCGGCGGCAGACCTGGCTCATCTCTACAGAGTAA